>VZQC01008136.1:1511526-1699358 GCA_009823505.1 Rhizomys pruinosus
TGAATGTACTGCCTGCATGCAAGTCTGTGCACCCGTGTCGTGCAATGCCGCGGAGGTCAGAAGAGGGTCTCGGATTCCCCTGGAGCTGGAGTTCTCCTGGAATTGGAGTTTCAGACGGCTCTCGGCCGCCATGTGGGTGCTGGGGATCGAACCCGGGTCCTCTGTAAGAGCAGTCGGCGCTCCTAACCGCTACATAGTCATATATCTACATATGAAATTTATTTATTTGTATATGACTTCTTTCACATGCTACAAATTATTTCTGCTTTATTTGCTTTGATTTCATTGGTATATAATATCCAATGCATATAAAGAGTTGAATTTCCTAATTCATTATGGTACTGGTGGATATATAGATTGGTGGTGGTTTAGAGATTCTAGCTATGAAAATCATGCCAATGTGCTCAATGTTCAATTTTGTCATGTCCCTATGAAGTTTATGATATTTTAATTGTTTCAGAATTATGTTCAATGAACATTAAACAATGAACAATAGTCAGTGTTTTGACAGACCACTCCCATGTTAAGTATTGTAATAGATAACAATTTCTAGCCTCTGGGAAAATATGCAAGTTGAATAAAGAAAAATAGATCCATAATATCTACAACCTTCTTATCTTTTTAGAGAAAGCACTGAGGAAGGCTAAAGAGATGGATCCAATGGATGAGAGTACTTACTACTCTATTCAAGGACAGGAGTTCAAATCTCATTGTTTAGCTAATGAGTTCCTATAACTCTGGCTCCAAGGAATCAGTTGGCCTCTGTGGTTACCTGTATACATACATGCAGGTTCACATGTTGATATACACGGAAGAGAAAGCATCCAGAACTATTATGAGTTTTAAAAATATTTCTTCTTAATTACAAGTAAGCTCAGGTTTTACTTCAATCTAGAATATTATAAAATATGCTTTATAAAAATATATGGATCTGGTGGATGGACCCAGGCCAAAGGACATTTTCGGACACAGATCATACTCTATAGGGTGTATTATATATAACAGAGTACATTAAATTGGGCAGGGGGCAGTGAAGAGATATGTAGATAGGGGAATGGAACAAACGTCTTCAAACTGTATTGTATAACAATAATGAAATTTCAATAAAAGTGAAAATTTAAAAAGAAACATATATAATTTAAAAAGTAAAAAAAAATATATATTAGAGAGGGAAAACCTGTGCCACTAAACAAGTCAAATTAAAAAGCAGCTATATCCAACTTGGCCTTTTCTCTCTTTAAATGTTTTGCTAACATGTGTTATATTTTATGTAGTCATAAAGAAAGTGGTGATTAACAGACTCTTCCCTTGTCAAGAAAATTACAAGCTGAAGATTTTTAGTATTAATTTATTAATGACAATTACTTAGATCCTGCCACATAACATTATTGCAAATAATAGTAATAGCAAGGACAAAGAAAAACTTACTGAATAGAAAACCTCAGCTCTTATCTCTGAATTGTATTTAATACGAAATGACCCTACAGCCAACCGAGTTAAAAGTGGCTTCCATAAGCGCTAATTGAGCAAATCAATGGCCCGTTGCCCGAGATCAAACGTTATGGATTTCCAGTTAGCCATGCAGCAGAATCCATTTCTTCTGCTGTATCTGGAAAAACAAGAAGGTATAATTGTTTCCTTAGGAAGCCATACAATAAAGAAACGATGCCAGAAAAAAACACAACTCTTTCTAGGCTTGCATGAATCCTAAGTGTGATGTGATCAGTACCCGGTGGGGCACGTCTGTGCTCGGGCCAATTGTGAGACTGAGGCCAGGAAAATCAGAAGTTTGAAGCCCACTTGGGCTATAAGTTTCAGACCAGCCTGGGATACATAATGATAACCCATTTCAAACAGACAAACAAACAAACAAACAAACAAGCAAGCAAACATTCTATGTAGTTCAGTTTCTGAGTTGAAGTTACCCATACAGCGACAAACTTTAATAAGTAAAGCAATTCCTTCTTAAAAGATTTATTTATTTTTATGTGTACCTGAGTGTATGTGTGTGTACCACATGCATGCAGGTGCCCCCAGAGGCTGAAAAAAGGCATCAGATACTCTGAAACTGGAGTTCCGAATAGTCGTAAGCCACTTGATATGGGGGCTGGGAATTGACCAGATCCTATGAATGAGCAGTGCTCTTTTTTTTTTTTTTTTTTTCAGAATCACTTGTCTTCATTCCGTATAGTGGAACATTTATAAGTCAGTTATGTAATCAAGTGCAAGCCTTGCACTTACACAATTCAACATACAGAAGTAAATAAGCATAAGAACACTACTCATAACACCAATACACTAGAAATACACAAATATTCAACAAAAATGAATTGACTTAAAATATTACATATATGTATAGAACCAAAAGTGAGTCCATAAGAATGTAATAATATGTAACTTTCTTAACTAACTGAGCCATCATGCCAGCCCCAATTCCTTCTTTTAGAAATTCTTTTTCTAGAATTTTCTAGAAATTTTCTTTTAGAAATTCTCAACAAACAAAATTTCTCAAAACAGTGGTTTCTAGTAAACTCTAATGAGAAGAATTCAAAGAAAAACAGGCTCATAAAACTGTGCTTTCTCTTTAACATAAGTGGTTTGGGAAGTTTCACTGTTGAAAACCTGCTTTACAGCTGTACATCTGCTAAGTTGATATGTGAAGACGTTAAATGGTGCCAATTCTGGCAGTCCTAAGGCACATAAAATTTCTGTTCTCCTGTCTTTTTGTACAACATCATGTCCTCACTCAAAGGACAGATTCTGTTTCAGATTCTTGTCCAAGATTTAGTTCTATCTTTATTTGTCATGGGAAACCCCAGAAAGAGAGCTAATAATAGAAATTTGTTGGGAAGATGAAGGTGGACCAGGTCGCAGCTGGTTGGGAGAACATTACAACAAGGGGAAGCAGAAGTGAGGACCGCTCTGGTAGGTATTGAACTTTTCAGTCTTTGGCCTCAGCTTCTTGAGCTGTGCGATTATAGGGGGCTTCAATCGCCAGTTCTGCCTTTTTCTATTGTGTTTTTATTTCCACCCAGAGGCTTCTTATTATCTTTCGTTAGTGTTTTTATAAGTACTTGGCTATGCATGAGTTTTTGAAAAACATAGTGTTTTAAATATGTGCATATATGTTTCTATAATTTCATGTACCTATCATGGCACTGCAAATCTTACTCCCAACTTTCCTATTTAAAAATATACACTTAAAATCCATTCTTAGGATGTTGTGTGCCTATAATTTGTTTTGACTGTGGCAGAGTATTCTACAGCTGCTTCCGCCATAACTTGTAATTCCATTTCCTAGGGAGTCTCCAACTCCAAACTACTATAAATAATGTTTGAGGAAAAACTTTATACTTGCCCCAGGAAGAACACATATTTGATTCTGTATGGAATGAGATCTCAGATCAAAGTTCAAAGGAGTGAACCCCATGAGGTAATGTTACTAAATGTCAGTAACAGCAACAGACAGTTGTTCAAAAGGAACTTCCTAGCCTAGCGGTTAAGAGCACCGACTGCTTTTACAGAGGACCCGGATTCGATCCCCAGCACCCACATGGTGGCTAAGAACCGTCTGTAACTCCAATTCCAGGAGAACTCCAGTTCCAGGGGAATCTGAGACCCTCTTCTGACCTCCGCGGCATTGCACGACACGGATGCACAAATCCACATGCAGACAGTACACTCATACACATTCAAAAATAAATTAAAAAAAAAACTAAACAAAGGGAACTTCCTGTTTCCTGCTACCCTAACAATGTTGCAATTGTTGCAGCTTTTATTTGCATGATTCATCAATGAGAATCATTTATTGGAATGTTTTTGCTTATCTTTATGTATTTATTAATACTAATTGTGCAGAATTTCACCTTCTGATAAGGCCTCACCAATCAGGCTCTTATACCTGCCTCTGAATGACCTATTACCATTTCCTGGTGTCATGGAGAATGAGGTGAAGGTTCTAGGAAGTTTGTCTTTGACATTCTTCATAATTATTTTCAGTATTTAAAAAATTCTTTATTAATAATCTTGCATGGCTCTATTCTTTAGTTAAGACTTATTCCACTCAGAAGTAAGAAACGAGATTCTTTTTTGATCCTACTCCAGAGTTTTAGTTCCTCTTCATCACTGTGTGTGGTAAGGGCAAGACTCTTTTTCCATTGAAATAGTAATTCAATTTTCCCCTTTTCATTGTCTGTTACTGATTGTATCCACAAGACACATTTAAAATGTTTTGGCTTATGCAGTCTTTATGATATGAAAATAATGGTCCTCATCTTCATTTATAAAACTTGCCTTATATGTGGATTTAAGAAGTATACAAATTCCTCAAAAAAGGAACTCTGGAAGTTATGAGTGTTAATGGAATCTGGGTCTTGAGAGATGGCTGTGTTTAGATTGCTTGCTGATGATGCAAAGGACTGAGTTCAGTACCCTGCTCCCACATTGTGGCTCACAACCACCTGTATCTCCAACTCTAGGGGATCTCATGCCTTTTGGCCTCTTCAGGCACCCCTTAAATGTGTACTATGCATATGGACACACATATTCATAAATAAAATTCGTTTTAAATCATGAAATCTTAGAAATGAAAATACACTGAAGTAACACATTTGCATACAGAAAACCTCCTTTATGGTGGTTTTATACAGTGTCAGTAATTTATTGTGTGATTTTTCTGATATATATATATAATCTTTATGCACATACAAATAATTCAAATATGTTTTTCAAATTGATCCACAGAATCTACTGTATTGTGATGTTAATTTTTAATTTAATTAATAATTTGGCTCCATATTAAAGTTTACCTTATTTTAAACTACATTGTGTGTTGATTTTTGTTGGTGTGTACAAATGTTGAAACTTTTATAATTTGATTTTCAAGCACTCCTATTATTTATATAATTGTTTAAATATGATTTATATGATCCTATTGAGCTTCTATGTAGTTAATTATTCTGTTACTAAAGAGAAATTTATTTCTTTTTCCTTTATTCTTTCCATTTCTTTTGCTTTTGCTTTTCCTCTAACCTTTGTTGACACATGAAATATTGTATTTAGCAGTAATCCTTAAAATAAATTGGTGGTTCTCCAATATGTTCTGTGAACTCTATAGACATAGGTTTTTGCCCTGAAAATGGTGTCAGCTATGGATTCCTAGTCATGAAATAGACCATAAATCCAATTATAATTTGATTGGTTACTCCCATAATACTTGTACCACTATTGCACCACTGGTCATATTAAACAGATTTTCAATAACTTATTATTATGTCCATACAGAATACATGGAATTGAGGGGTGGGAAGCCCCAGCCTTAGCTGAGAATCAATTGATAACTAACAGGTCCTAGGAGAGGAGGAATCAGTTTTTCTTACTTGTATGACACCTGGTAGTTTGACCAGACTCTAGGGCATGGACTCAGGAGAAATTGGGAGGCAGAGATTAGAATCAATCAGCCCTTAAAAGTTAAAAATTAAAAAAATATATATATGAAAGGATAGATAATTCTAGGTGTGGTGGTGCACATCTTTACTCCCAGCCCTTGGGGGGAGGGGGTTAGAACCAGATGGGATCAAGGGCAGCCTGGTGCACATAGTGACTTCCAGGCAGGATGGGGCTAGGGAGACCCTGTCAACAATACCAGAAGCCAAACAGTGGCTGGAGAGATGTTTCCGTGTTTAAGAGCACTGGCTGCTCTACAGAGGACCCAGTTTCCCTTCCTAACACCCACATGACAGCTAAGGACCATCTATAACCCACGTTCCAGGGGATCTGATGCCCTCTTTTGACCTCCATGGGTATTGTATGACACACGGTCACTGACCTACATGCAAGAAATAGACTCATACACATAACATCAAAAAAAAAAAAAAAGCAACAAATAAACAAAAATGATGGACAATAATGCAGAACATGAAATCTAGGGACTGGTCTGAATGTTACCAGAATACATTTTAGGAAATTCTGGAATCAATAAAAAATATATAAATAAACACATTTCAGTTTTCCAAGTCATGATTTACATGGATCTACACATCTATTACAGGTTTTAATTTAAAACTTGCTTTAAGTTTTGCACATTGGCATCTTCTTGTTCTCAAAATGTTTGTATAAGCCTTATCTTGTAAAATGTTAAATCATGTGAAGTATTTTATTGAGTCTACTGAGGCAGTCATATAGCCATTGGTACTACTTTGTGCTCTGTACAGTGAACTACACTCAAATTGTTTTGTGCTGTTAAATTAGTTGTTCCTGGGATAAACTGTTCAATTTTAAAATATTATTGCCTCATGAAGTTTTGAATCAGGGTTTATATTTTACTCAGAATATTTGGCTTCATGCTCATAAATGAAAATATCCTTGATTGTGTTTTACCTGTTTTGGTTTATATTAAGACCCACAAAATCAGAAGGGGTGATTTTGTTCACCATCTCCCTTTCCACAGTGGTTTAGATGAGATATATCTGAGTATGTGAATGCTTCTGGAATGTTTTATAGAAACAAACAACAAAAGCCCATGATGTCAAGGAAACTAGAGGCTTCTGTTGGTGTACAGGAAGAAGAAATGGATATTACTCTAATTTTTAAATTTATATATTTCTAATGAAGTGATCTACTTTACTAGTCATCAGGATTAGCATATTTTTCAAAATGTTTTAATCAATATTTCAAATGTATTAGCATATAGACATTCAGAGGGCTATTTTACTATTTTTAAGATATAAAGGCAGTGGACTTAGAAATCCTTGGTTTTCGATACTGTTCTCCCTACTTTTTTCTCCCAAATACTTAAAGATAGAAAAATCTATTTGTACCTCATGGAAGAGTCAAAATCATGCTGTCAGCTAGATTTAGCCTGAAGGCCAAAGTTTAGCAACCCCTTTATTAGAGTATTTGACATAATAATCATCATAATTTTAAAGTCTGTTGATTAATTCCAACCCCTGTCTCATGTCTGGACTCGCATTACATCCAAAATTAATTTTTTTATGTTTCTTGGATGTTTTATAGAATGGCAGGGATGAAATCCTGCATAAAATAGTAGGCACTAAGAGAAACAGTTTTTGCTTCTGGACAGGGGCCTGCTTTGCTTTCTTCTTGGCCTTTAATAGAGGGTTTGAAATGGACCAGGTCAAGGTTAAAGATACTTTGGCCTAGATGACTGTTAGGCTTCCACAGACTCATGGCCAGCCTCCACCTTCCTTTGAGACCACCTATATTTAAAGTTTGGTGGTCCCAGCTCTAACCTAAACCACTCTCAGCTACTTTCTGACAGTACTGGTTGCTGTATTAGTTACCTTTCTCATTGCTGCAGCAAAATACCTAACAAAAGAAACTTAAGGAAGGCATGGAGGAAGGAAGGAAGGAAGGAAGGAAGGAAGGAAGGAAGGAAGGAAGGCATGGAGGAAGGAAGGAAGGAAGGAAGGAAGGGAAGGAGGGAGGGAGGAAGGAAGGAAGGAAGGCATGGAGGAAGGAAGGAAAGAAGGAAGGGAAGGAGGGAGGGAGGAAGGAAGGAAGGCATGGAGGAAGGAAGGAAAGAAGGAAGGAAGGGAAGGAGGGAGGGAGGAATGAAGGAAGGAAGGCATGGAGGAAGGAAGGAAGGAAGGGAAGGAGGGAGGGAGGAAGGAAGGAAGGAAGGCATGGAGGAAGGAAGGAAAGAAGGAAGGGAGGGAGGGAGGGAGGAAGGGAGGAAGGGAGGAAGGAAGGAAGGAAGGGAAGGAGGGAGGGAGGAATGAAGGAAGGAAGGCATGGAGGAAGGAAGGAAGGAAGGAAGGGAAGGAGGGAGGGAGGAAGGAAGGAAGGAAGGCATGGAGGAAGGAAGGAAAGAAGGAAGGGAGGGAGGGAGGGAGAGAGGGAGGAAGGAGTTCTTTTGGTTCACAGATTAAGGTTTCATGGCAGGAGGTGTGTGGTGGGGTGAGGTGAGGCAGCTGCTCTTGCTGCACTACAGACAGGAAGCAGAGAGAGATGAACGCTAATGCTCAGCTTGCTGTTTCTTCCATATTCAGTCCAAGACCTTAGCACATGGGATGGTGCCACCCATAATTAAAGTGGGTCTTCCCACCTCAACTAGCCCAGTCAGGAAACTCCCTTGTGGACATGACCACAGCTTTGTTTCCATGGTGATTCTAACGCCCATCAATTTGTCAATCAAGATGAACTGCATACTACTCAGTGCTTTTCCTCTGGGTGCTGGTGGGCAGTGGGGACAGGGTAGTACTTGTACTTCTGCTTATCTTGGTCCTCTGCGGGTGCCATGTCTTTCTGTCCTAGGAGCAGCCGTCTCTGTATTCCTGTTCCTCCTTCAGCTACAGCACTGAATCCCATCCTCATTTCGGTCCTCTGCCAGGGATAGATTACTGTTATTATTGCTGTTATTTTTCTTCCTCCAACTACAATGACTTTCCATTGAGATTCTAAATATGATAATGTTTAGAGTAAGCTTTTTTCTTTTCTCAGAAAATAGGTCAAAACAATTGGGTGGAAAGTAAATATTCCCAACTATTAACGCATACACCATCAGGAGTAGTTCCTTGGTCCTTTATAATCCTTTCTCTTGCTAAGCATCTGGTAAGACTGACGAGGATGGAGCTTTCTAGAACATAGAGACTCTCCAATTCCTATTGGGCATACAGAATTTCCTTGGGGTTTTCATATATGGTTACTAAAAATTCACCCACCACCCTTGTGAAATTCTCTTCTCCTGCCTGCTTTCATGAACCCAAGGTCAGATGCCTGGGTTTTGCATTAGGTTCACCTCAAACACCTGTCCTTACCTGGAATTTAACTGCTCTATGACTCTATCTCTGTGATAATTGTGAGGAAATTCTTAAACTTCCAGATTGTCCAGGTTTTCTATGGTTTTAAAGACTGAGTATCTTTCTATCATTCAACAACCTGAGCGTGGACTTCTTACATTCTTTTGACTTTCTTATAGGTTTTAGTTGGAAAATGGTGCCTTATTAATAATTAAGGTAATTTGCAAATCACCCAATGCAGAATAGTATATAATCACACAGGAATCTTGTATCAGCCCTTTTGTAAAATCATAGATTTTCCAACAAAACAGAAATATGGATAATGATCAAGAAGTGTTATTCCAAGTGTTTTATTTTACCTAAATTTAGAGAAACGGAGTATGTTGATATTTTGTAATGGAGGTATAAAGCTGCAATCAAATGATTAATTACTTGTGTTTCCTTTCTTAGCCTTAGGGGCTAACAAGTTACACCCACGGGTAGTTGCTCACTCTGGATCCCATAGTCCAGCTGTGCCTTCAACAAGGTTGCAAGAGGTCGACCCACACAAAAGAGAAACCCACTGAGGACATGTGGAGTGTCTCCCATATCCTGGGTGTTTGGGAAAAATTAGACAGCAATTTTGTTAGGATGCCAATGGCCTGCGTCTTTTCTATTAGAGCACTCTCTTCTTAAAAACCTAAGTCTAAATTACTTTTGCATCCAGATGCAAAACTAAGGCATTTCACATAGTAAGCACATGATCAATAGATGATTTATAGCACTTAGGAAAACAAACTATATGATAAATGCTCCGTTAAGTCTGTCTTCTAATTCCTACTACAACCATGGAGACAGATGTCTTTCTGTACTACCTCCTCCTCCTCCTCCTCCTCCTCCTCCTCCTCCTCTCCTTTCATTTCCTTTTCATCCTCTTCCTCTATACCAAGGATTGAACCTGGGGCATTAGGAATGTTAAGGAAGTGCTGTGCACTAAGCTACATCCACAGCCTACATTTTGCTTTCCATTTTGAGATAGTCTCACTAAGTTGCTCAGGCTTTCTAGACTCTGGGGCTAGAGAGCTGGCTCAGCAGCAATGGACATTTGCTGCTCTTGCAGAAGACTAACTTTGTTTCCCAGTACCCATGTCGGAAGGAAGGGTCACAACTGCCTGCAACTCCAGCTCTAGGACATTTTAGACCTTCTACTGGCCTCCTCGTGCACCTATGTATACACACGTATAGGCACACACAAAAATAAAAATAAAAATCTTGGAAAAAATGAATATTTATGAAGTCACTCTGTAGCCAAGCACGCCCTGTATTTGTGACCTTTTCAGTCTTCTGAGTATCTAGGGTTAGAGATGCACACCACCGGCCTAGTATACTGTCCATTCTTCAGTGTACCATATTATAACTGAGATGGATAAATGCTTAATAAATATCTTTATTACAAACCTTCTATTTGGACATATTCTCTCTTGTGACATCTTCCATATGGTCCCAAAGTTTTACTCTAGTGTATAGGCTTAAATGGTTTCCTAGATCCATTATCAACAAAAAGGGACCATTTTAAGTGGTATTTGTTTGATACTGGAGCAGCCTTCTATTCTTTTCACTGCATGCTATTCTTCCAAACAGCAACCTGATACAGAACAGGAATGCATATTACCTGAGTTTACCCAAGAAAGGGGAACATGAAGGGCAAGGCTATGTAATTCAGGAGTCTCAGAATAAAGTCATTCACAGCTTTCAAGTATGCAGACATCCATTCTCATTAAATGTAATGTTGGCAGCACTCAGTTCTACTTCACTGAACTTTCTCCACAAACCAATTTGAAAAGCTTATAAGAATACTTGATATCCAACTTATTGGAGGCAGATATAAGAAAAATTGAATGTAGCATTTATTTTACATGAGTTTGTTACCCAGTGGGGGGAAGAAACAAGGAATATACCCTTGAAATGACACTAAAGATGAAGTTTCATAGTCCAAACACAAATGATGAACTGCATCTCAAATGTCCACATGTCTTCAATGTTGATAGTTAATGGTGAATTGGTGTAAACTTTTGACAACATAGAGGCAGTAAGTCATAAGCATATGTGAAAGCATAGGATGAACTAATTCATTTGTAAAGCAGACGAGGATTGGATAATTTTATCCTATTTTTTTTATTTTGCTGAGTTATCATAAAACGATGGGAGTTTGCTGTAGGATGGATGTAGGATGAGATATTAATACAATCCAGAAGGTGCAATTTCTAAATAATGTTGGAGAAGAGTAAAAGCCACATTCTTTGACCAAGCAATTATTCGTGTGGTTGTGTGTGTGTGTGTGTGTGTGTGTGTGTGTGTGTGTGTTGTATTTATGTTCACCTGTGCTTTCAGGTATCCTCCTTGTGCTGGTTGATTTCAAATGTAACTTACTACAACCTAGACTTTCCTAGGAATCAAGTTAGCCTGTGAGTATGTCTGTGTGAGTACTGTCTTGATTGCTGGTTGATGTGGACTCTCAACCCTCCACGGGTGGGACTGTTTCTTGGGTAGGTGTTTCTGGACTGTTTAAGTGAAGAAAGCTATCTGAGCATAAGCGCTCTAAAAAGCAGGCATCGTGGAAGCATTTAATTACTGATGATGTGACTAGGTACTCTGAGGTCCTGACACAACTTTCCCCTAATGAAAGGATTGTATGCAACCTGGAGTTGTAAGCTAAATAAACCCCTTCTTCCCCTAAGTTGTTTATGGTCAGGACATTATTCCATTATGCCATGTGGAAACCCAAGGTTGCTGTTGTATGTCTTTTATTGCTTTTCACCCTCTGATTTTGGAGACAAAGTCTCTCACTGAAACTTATGCTTGGTCATTGACCAGCCTGGCTATCCTGCAAGCATCTAGGATCCACCTGTCTCTGATTTTCAGTGAAGCTTTCAGAAATGGGTCAACATACTCAGAAACAAGCAGCCACCCTATGGCAGGTATTTTCTTTTCATTTGTGTAATTGTTACTGGACTTAATTTTTGTAGTAACTCTATTTGTTGAAATATTTTATCGTCATTTCACAGGTGACAAAACAGGCATGGAGAAGATAAGCAAGGAGAGAAGAGAGCCGGGACTCACGGCTGAATCCAAAGCCCACATTCTTAACCACAGGAACGGAGGCTCCACATAGCCACTCCCAGACTTGAGTTGATGGTGGAAGGCAGGAGGAAATAGGTTCCAATTCTTAGAAGAACTGATCCCCAGGAAAGGAGAGAAAGCACAGGATTTAGGCAACTCTTACAATGAATGCACACACAAGGCTGAGAAGAGGTTAGTCAATAATGTGTTCCCCTTGCAAATACAAGGACCTAAGTTCACCCTCCCTATCCCACATAAGAAAGCCAGTTACGGCAGTGTGCATGTGTATGTGTTCCCAGAGATTGGGAGGAAGAGATGGGCAGAGCCCCGGGTTTGCTGGCCAGACAGCTCAGCTTACTTGGAAACTTGCAAAATAATCTGCCTAAAAAAATGGTGGAGAGTGCCTGAGAAAAACATTCAGGGTGGTGCTCTGGCCTCAACAGGCATGTGCACTACGCACATGTACCCCCCCCCCCCAAGACACATACGCACACAGACAAAAAGAGTAAAGTCAAAAACTTAACCCCGAGTAATATTTATTTAACAGCAACCAGTTACACGAAGATTCTTATAAGATCTTCTAACCCAACAGGTAAAATAATTCTGACTCCGAGGGTGACAAGAGGGGCGATGACATTCCTACTAGTCCCTCGATGAACAGCTTTGATTTGGATATGTCGTGTGGGCTATAAGGTGGCAGATCACCACACACTGAGAACAGCAGGAAGGTTTAAACTCAAGTACAATAATCCAAGTGTCAGGGATGTGCAGCCAAAAGACACACAGTTATGTTATGCAGTTGTTACTCAGCCATCACATTCTTGTAACTTTTGTTTTTGTATTGGACTATCATTTGCTTACTGTGCCCATCTAAAACTTTGGAAAATCACCAGTGGCTGACTAAGGATCTTTGAGTTTTAATTTCAAATATATGTGTTTGCTTAATATTGCATATTAGCAATGCAAAAACAGAAAGTAAAAAAATTGATTTAGTAAACACAGCAGTTATTTACTTAAATAGCTAAGCAAGAATACTATCAGAAGAAACTGGCTTGAGATTTAAAAGAAGATAATTCAATGCTAATCCTGTTTCCATTTTTTGGAAGACCTATGACTTCTACCATAAAGCTGCTTGCTTCTATACTGCTTCGTGCCTTCCTTAAAACCCACAAAAAATTAGCTTGCATTTTGAGGGGCTGGAGAGATGAAATAGTAGTTAAGTGCAATGGCTGCTCTTTCAGAGAAACCAGGTTCAATTTCAATTCCCAACACCCACATGGCAGCTAACAACTGTCTGTAATTCTATTTCCAAAAGATTTGAAGGCAATGCATGACACAGGTGCACTTACATATATGGAGGCAATACAATCACACACATGAATTAATAAATCAATTAATAAAACATTTGTTTATTTTTATTAAGGTTTTGTGCATTTCATACATTTAATCAAATTTAGACCCTTTCCCCCTTTCTTGCCCCCTACACCACCACAGATCATGCATTCTGCCATACATGTCTTACATTTTTTTCTCAGTCTTTTTAAAAAATTTTTGATGCAGAAGTTTACTGTTTTGGGCAAAAGTTTACTGTTTCAGTCAGTTCTTTGACCCAATCTTTGTTGTTGTTATTGTTGTTGTTGTTCCTTCCCATTTTTATTGGTTCAAAATATGCCTATATACACAGCACACATATATACCAAAATTATGACATCTGAAAATAAGCTATAGGTTAATTCCAAAACATGTTTAGGGATTCACATTTTGACAGTAGATTTATAAGCAAGTAAATAAAAAATAGTACTTTACATTCCTGCAAGTTGATGAGTAACATCAAGTATTATATTTACAAAAAAAAAAAAAAAAGAAAAACGAAATAATCAGTTTGCCTTACAAATAGGAATTTGGTGCTAAGATCCACAAATGAGGGACACCATATGTTGTCTATTTTTCTTGGTCTGTGTTATTTCACTTAGCATAATGGCTTCTGCAAAGCACATGATGTCATCTTTCTTTACTGCTGCATAGAACTCCATTGTGTAGATGTACCACATTTTCTTTATCCACTTGTTGGTTGACGGACACTTGGGTTGCTTCTACCTCTTTGCTATTGTGAAGAGAGCTGCAATAAACATAGATGTGCATGTATCTCTGTGATAGGATGAGTCTTGTGAGTATATACCCAGGAGTGGTATGACTGGTCAGGTGGTAGGCTCATTTTGAATATGTTAAGGGTTCTCCAAACTGCTTTCCATAGAGGTTGTATGAGTTTGCATTCCCACCAGCAATGGATGAGTGTTCTCCTTTCCCTGCAACCTCTCCAGCATTTGGTATCCAGCCTATTGGAGTAAGATGAAATCTTAAACTTGTTTTTATTTGCATTTCCTTAATTATTAGTGACATTGAACACTTTTTAAGATGTTTCTCAGCCATCTTTACTTCTTCATTTGTGAAGTCTCTGTTCAGCTCTTTACTCCATCTTTTCAGTGGGTCATTTATTTTCTTGCTCCTTTGTTTTTTGAGTAGTTTATATACTCTGGATTCTAATGCTCTGTCCGATATACCACTGGTGAAGGTTTCCTCCCACTCTATGGCTTTTCTCTTCACTTCTTTGTTTCTTTTGATGTACAGAAGCTTTTGAGTTTAATAAAGTCCCACTTTCCCACTTTTTAAAAAAATGTTATCTTGCAGGGTTGGAGAAGTGGCCCAGTGCTTAAAAGCACTGACTGCTCTTGCAGAGGACCAAGTTCAGTTCCCAGCACCCACATGGCTCCAGTTCTAGGGGAATCAAATGCCGTCTCCTGACTTGTACATCATTGCACAACAAAGGTGCACTCACATACTTGCAGTCAATACACTCATACATATAAAATGATAAAATATTAAGAACACAAGTAAAAGTTAGCTTGGATCTTGAATTTACTATGTGTTGAAGAACCTAATCACCTCATACCAAGCAGCCTGACAAGAGCTAAAGAAACCAGTCCTCCAGAATGGCAAGATTGTTCAGTGGGTAAAAGTTCTCGTCATGGAAGCTGGCAACTTTGAATCTGAGCTCCAGAGCCTCAATGCAAAGAGGGAGCTAATAATCAAAAGTTGTCCAGTGCCTTCCACACACTTGTCACTTGTCTTAGTATGCATACACAGGTATGCATACACACACACAGAGGAACATATACACAATACATACACAAGTAATAAATTAAAAGAAACCAGTCCCAACAACCTAGCAATGCTTGCATTGAAGAACTTACATTGAAGCCTTGTCTCTAGCAGTCTGATTCTTCTTGGGTTCCCAGCGGGGACCGGGCACTCATTTCCAGCTGCACAAGTGATAAAATGAAAGCCATTCCTTGCACTTGCAGAAAATGCCCGAGAATAGGGTCATAACATGGTGTGTAATTTCACCATGGGTTTGCTTACTAAAATATTTTTCGTGGAATGCCCCCAAAGAAAGCTCTTGATTCATTCCCATTGATAAAATTGTCTTATTTTATCTTCTGTGGGAGGTTACAGCCTCACAGCCAGCCCCATGGTTTATGACTAATTTGCAGCTGTTTCAGTTCAAATACTGCTGAGCTTGGTGGTTTTTTTTTATCTTTATATTTTTCTGGCTAACCTTTTCCCCTTTTAAAAAATCCATCAAATTGAAAATGATCAAGAAGGTGTAAATAATTAGTGGCTCTTATGTTTATTTAAGCCGAATTTTTCATTAGGAAGGTAACCACATGCTTGGAGTTTCACACGTTTTCTACTTTCATAGGGAAACCTTTCAGAGAATTTTAATTGGGAACTAAATAACTAAATAATGAACTGCAGAGAGAAGAGGAGGGAGACAGTCTTAAAAATAAAATAAGAGAATAGCTGGCTAGCCAATGGGAGGGGTCAGAGCTGAGGAGCCCCAAAGAAATAGTTCAGGGTCCAAACTTGGCTTTTCTTAGATGGGGAGTTTTAAACCAGGGCTAAAGATTGCTGAGACTTACTTTCCTTTGCTGGAAAGGGAAGGACAATAACTACAAACAGAAGAATGATCTGTCAGGGTATCCTCGCATGCTGGTGAACACCCATATCTCAGCCCTTAGGATGCTGATGCAGGAAGATGGTAGTGAATTTGGCAGGCTCCCATCTATGCAGCTACTGTCCATCCCACACGTGACCCTAAACTGGTATTTTATGTGACTGTGAACACATTCCTGTTCCTCAATGTTCCCCATGTGGCCTGGAAATCTAAAGAGCTTCCAGAAGGTATTGTTTGACACGCTAGGGCAAAGCCTTGAAATGGAAATCCTTTAATGGTTCAGGGGTAAAAACAGAGGTACTCTCCTTCAGTAGAAAGACAGTGGATGAGTGCAGGAGGGCCAATGGGAAAGCGATGAATTGTAGAGCCGAGAAGCAGACCTCACTTCACTCACGGCTTTGCCTGAAACATGATCCAAAATGGCTCTTGAAAACTATATTTTGCCCTTCATTTGATTCTGGACATTTATGTGTATAGGGAAGTCCATATTTTGGTGTTGCATATGCTGCTTCAAGTTGCTTATGAGAAGTAAAAAATATTTCTGTGACTGGATGAATCCTGTATGATTTCTACTATGGAGAAAACAGCCTTCATTCTAAGCGGAAACCTAATCTGTAAATGGCTCTTAGTCTCCATAGAAAAGTTGCTCATGATTATCAAGATAAGAAAAGTGCCAGGCAGAGGGACCTCAGTCAACTTCCTTTTCTTCTTCATACCTTGCTCTGCACAAGACACAAAGTTGATTCTCAGAACAATACTCTTCTATTCACCTTTTCTATTGTTGACTTTTTGCTCTTTCTTTTTGAGGATTTCATTACATTAATATTGTCTTTGCCTTCTTTCCTTACCTCCCAGTCACCTTCCAACTCATCATATGCCCCTATTCCCTCTCAATTTCTTCTATTATTGTTTTATTATTGTTGTTATATATACGTACATAAATATATGTTACACTGAGTCCACATTTAGCTGTGTTTGTGTATATTTGAGCTTAGAGCCATCTATTTGGGATTAGATAACCTGTCTGGTTATTAATTCTTAGAGAAAACTGATTTTTCTCTCCATCATCCATTGAATGCCTATAGCTCTTCATCTTGAGGTTAAAATGTCCCCCATCCATCTTAGTATGTCAACTGGGTTTGTCAGTATGCAGATCTAGCTAGACTACCATACTGTGGAGGTTTCATTGATGCTGCTTCCTTATCATGTCTAGAGTGCATTAACTAGCAGCAAGTGTCTTGTCCCTCTGGCTTACACTCTGTATACTCCCTGATCCTTAGATGTGGAGATTGCATTATGGATGTGCTACTTAGGGCTTGGCTCCTTAGAGTCACTTATTCTCTTTTGACCAATTGTATAACTCTCTAACAGGTGTCATCTGTTACAAAAAGAAGTTTCTTCCATGATTGGTAAGAAGTACACTATATCTAATGATTTTTGCCATGCTAGTGTAATCTTTTGATCTCTCTACAGGGACCCAGGGTCAGTTTCCATACACTCAGAGTTCATCAAATTACATCTTACACACACAGGAGTATACTCGATATTAAAGATGACCAGCCCCGAGTAACACCATGAAGAAGCCTACAGGGCTTAGCATTTTTAGGTCTCTGTAACAGCCTGAATTTCTGAAGCCATTTTGCTTATTCAAATGAGTATGTATCTAGAAAGAGTTACTATTGAACTTGTTGAAAGAAGGCAAATCTGACATTCAAAAGTGAAAACAAAACTTTTACTTTCAAAGGATTTTCACTTTTATTTTATCTTTGTTAAAAATAAAAGGAAGGGAGGAAACAAATCTCTACTACACAGTTATTTGCAGTGAAACATCAAGTTCACAGAATAGAAAAAAAACAATGCTGTCTATAAAAAGAGAAAAGAGCCAGGCTTGCCAGTGCACAGCTTTAATGCCAGCACTCAGGACTCAGGGAGTTGGATCTCTGTGGGTTAGAGGACAGCCTGGTCAACATAGGGAGTTCCAAGATAGCTGGGACTACAAGGAGACCCTATCTCAAAACACACAAGTAAACAAATAAATGACTCCATGATTAATTCCATAATAACTATTCTTGGATAGAAGATTTGAGTATCAGTTTATGATAGACATAAAAATTCACAAAGTAGGATTCATGTAGCATCGCCAAGTTTGTATGGGTTTTGCAAAACTTAATTTTATGAATTCTGCACCTAACAGCTCTCATCATGGTAGAGTGAAAGTTCCCTGAGCATTCTCTAAATTTCTCTTGTCATCAAGTAGTTTAATATAAGCTCATAAGTGCTTGTCATTCAGCAACATTTACAAATTTGCCATGAAAATATTATTCCACTTGGTTTGTGTTAGAAAGTACTTTTAATTTCTTTATATTCTACTTTCTCAGACATTTTGTTTGCTTTAGCAACTTCAATACACTATGAACTAAGCTTGCTGTTGATTGAGAAATCGAGAAATGGGGGGGATAAGGTTTGTTGTCAGAGTTCATCTAAGTAGGAGGGTAATTAAAAATTGGTGGAAGTTTTCAGTTATTGACATCTTTCCAAAATAATTCAAATGCAGTTATTCTAAGAATAAACGAGTCTAAGGTTTAGTATGGTCATAGATGACTCTATGAAAGGCAGAAGTAGGTGGATTGAGAATTTGAGGCAAGGCTATAAAAAGACTTAGACCAGGAGCAAAGTACCATCATACTCCCCAAAGGGAAAAAGTGATGGATTCTCTTGGCTGGGGCCTTCCAAAGTCATGGTAAGCTTCCCAGCAAGGTATCAGATCTTTAAGCTGGTAGCACCAGAGATAACCCTGTTGAATCCCAGAATGTTTCCTTTAATACTGATCATCCAAGACCTCCCCACAAATGAGTATGTGACTTGCATACTTCTATACATGAATCTGAAAATACAAAAGATATAATGAATTGGGCTTAACTATGACATGAATTGTTTTCAATTGTATAATAGTTAAGTGTAAATAGAGGTAATATTAGAATTTGTATCAGGGATGAATAACAAACATTGTTCATTAAGATGCATACAGATATCTGGTCAAGACTGTCTCTTATCCATTTAAAACTTATTTATTTTTTGTTTGTGCAACCTTATGTGTATACAGGTCTGTGTGGAGGTCAGAATTCAATGTCAGCTGTCTTCACCAATTACACCCCCCCTTACTTTTTGAGACACAGTATCTGACTAAAGGTGGAGTTTACTGTGCAGCTGGACTGCCTGTTTGTAAGCCTCAGGTACACATCTGGCTCTGCCTCTCCAGTGCTAGGATTAAAATCTTGTGCTACCACAGCCACAGGTAGCTTTTCATGTGGGTGCTAGGGATCAGAACCAGCACCACACTGGGATAGCCATCTTCCTAGCCCAAGTCTGTGTCTTTTATTTTTCTTGCCTCTATTCCATTCTTATTTCTTCTAATTTGTCTGATTTTGTCTTAGATGGAGTTTCCTGGGAGCGAAGCCTAAGGTGAGAAGTTTGGTTAACACACTTTATCATAAGAGTGCCCTCGGAGGTGGAGAAAGGGGTGGAAGGACACGGAAGTGGACGGAGCTTCATGAAGTCTAGATTCATCTGAGCCATAGGTCCACAGGAACACAAATTACATCACAGAGTTTTCCTGCTACTATTATTCCATGATCCTTCACTGCGGAGCTGAGCCCTACTCCTTAGACTGATTATGTTAAGTGAGCTGATTGTGGAGAGCTCTTCTGTTGATTCCAGGCAATGTTCAGAGAAAGGGGTACTTTTGAGTCTCAGCAGCTTAAGATGTGTGCAAGAGCTTAAGGAAAGGGATATAGGCAGGGTGCAGGTGGCGCCAACCACATGTCTACACCAGCCATCCCAAAACTGCAAGCTCTAACTAATACGTTAGATCAATGATACAGCTTCCTGAAACCTATCTACTATGAAAAGTTGTTCAATGCAAGAACAGAAGACAAGTCATACTTTGGAAAATCCTCCTGCTATCAGAAAAACATTACAGTCTTGTAGCAAGGAAGTGCCTAGACCTTTCTGTTATAGGCAGAACTTCAAAATGGCAAAGATCTCCCAGGTGAATGCATCCAGGGTATTGCTTTTATCTAATACTAAAACAGCTCTTTGTAACTCTTCTAAAGGTTTAGAGCAAGGTTTAGAGTTTAGGAAACTCAACGATTTCCCATTGCCAAATTATAAGCAAAGTCAGTGTATATTAGGTATCTACCTGATTCTGTACTGTGTTCTATGCAGTGATTTGCTGTTATTTCTGTCTCTAGTAAATCACATATAGCTAGTAATTTATTGTCTCCAGTGTCCCAAGGAGAAAACTGAGGCTGTGTTGTACAGCAGTTTCCTCCACAAAAGAGGGGAGTCACTCATGAGACCCAGGAAGTAATGAAAGTTCAGGGGTCTAGAAAAGCTGAAACCTCCAAGATTCATGAGGCCTACACCTCGAGGATATGAAACGGTAAACAACTACTGCGGAAGAAGACCCTGATCAGTAGAGTGACCAAGCAGAGGCTCGCCAAGCTGCTTGCAGTCACACAGAGAGCAACAGGGATACAGATTTCATGAGTGTCACCTGTGTTGTGGTGAACATTTGCAGGAATACAGCTGTCTTTGAGTCATCCCTGATCCTGTTAGGAACCCCTAACTCATTCTCCCGTGACTAACCCCAATAAACTCATTGGCATACCAAGGTGGACATTGGTATAATCATTACTTTTGTCAGTGTGATGGCTTGTTTGTTGTCAACATGACTGGATCTGGAATTAACTAAAATGTGAGGACTTTCTAAAACAGATTATATGAAGTCAGAAGACCCACCTGTTCAGTGGCAGCCCACATAAAGGGCTATGGCAGAAGGGAGATTCTGTTTTTTTTTTTTGTTTTTTTTTTATGTGTATGAGTGTACTGTCTGCATGTAGGTTGGTGTCATGCAATGCTGCAGAGGTCAGAAGAGGGTGTCAGATTCCCCTGGAACTGGAGTTAAAGACAGCTTTTAGCCACTATGTGGGTGCTGGGAATCGAACCCGGGTCCTCTGCAAGAGCAGTCGGTGCTCTTAACCTCTGAGCCGTGTCTGCTTTTTACGTGCTTGCCTTCTCTCTCACTGTTGAGTCAATGTGCTCTGTTGCTGTGTCATTCCTTCACCAATGTTGGAACCAATTTCTTTAGGTTCCAACATAGACTGAAGACCTGCAGATCTCTAGGAATCCTCTGAACCTTCAGCAGTTGGGACTGATGAGCTATCCAGCCTCATGGACTGAGAAAGCCAGTAAGCAGTGTTCTTCACTTCGGTTTCTATCACAGCGTCCCTGCTTGAGCTCCTGCCCTGGCTTCTCTCCGTGAAGGACTGTGAGCTGCAACAAACCATTTCTTCCCCAAGTTGATTTTGGCCTTGGTGTGTATCACAGTAGCGTAAAGCAAATTGACAATATGTCATTTGTTTCCTCTCTCCAGCGAGTAGACATGTGCTCTGTCTCCCCAGGGCAAGTCTCACCCAGCAGACATGGAGGTATTAATATGTTTTCTGAATGCCCTAGGGCCTCTGAAACACCATGGACACGAGCCAGCTGGGGATCTTAGTAGAATGTAGCACGTTATTTAACAGGCCTGTGTTGCAGTCTCACTCTGCATCTAACGGACTCCAAGATCACATTTCCAAAGGTGACACATGGACAGAAAGTCTAGAGACCTACAGTATATAACTTGAAAAATGCTTCCTCTGGGGAGGTGGTCTAAACCTATTTGTTTTCTGCTGACTATAAACATATGTATTATGTTTCTTACTAACTCACCCACACTTTATGCCTGAAAAAAAGATCAGTTTTTGTCCACACCCTCAATTTCCAAATGAGCAGACCATTATTTGTAGTTAAGCATTTCTAACAATGGGTTGATTTCATAGTGTTTTGGCTGCTTTGGGATCTGACTGCTGGAATCAGACCTTAATCCTTCAGAAAATATCTGTGTTCCGCTCCCAATTACCGAGCTACACATTCTCAGATCAGTCTTTTGCTATTTTCCCTTTTATTTATTTTATTTTTTCGTCTCATCCTGGAAGATCCAAATGGCAGAGAGACTCCAATTCCGTTTCCCCTCACACCATGTGAACCCGGCAGGGAACCTCCCTCCATTTGCTGGGGTTCGTATGTTTCTATAACTTCCTCTTGTTACATTATAGATGGAATCATTGAAAAACTCCCAACTGGATGCAACTATTCAAAATATGTGAAAGATGACTAGGTGATATGGTCTACATAGTAAATCCAGGGCAGCTAGGGCTACAGGGAGACCCTGTCTCAAAAAAGCAAAAAGAGGAAAAGAAAAGTCTCCCGAGTCTGTGTAACCCACATACAGTGAGACCGTGTGGTGGATACAGCGGTGTTTCGTTCTGTTTATAACTTACCATTTTCCCCTCACATTCTTTCCAGCATGAGCTACAGAGATACTGATTAAGCGGCAATTAAACATCCTAACACGGTCATTATCTTTTCTTAAGTAGCCACTTCAGCCTTGAGGAAAACATTAACTAAAGCAGAATTTAATTTTCCAACAGTGTAGGTACACTTTCAGTTCTCCTGATTCTGTGCTTTTAAGGGGATGGAGAGCCTCATGTTGGTCCTGAGAGATTCTTCAACATGAATGGGGAATGCATTGGGAGGAGCTTGTGTCTTTGTATGATAATATTTATAAATTTTAGCTCCATCCAGGAGCCTAGAAGTAAATGCACGGAAAACACAACATTTTAGCCTGCACATTGATACTATTTTGGTTTGCCAGGCCCCTCCATCTCCTCCAGACACACTTTATTGGCTCCTCAATTTTCTTTGGTTTCTATTTCCTTTTCATTGGCCATATCTTCCTCTTTTAATAGCAGGCATTTCTATTATATTCTTCTCTTCCTGCAGAACCCAGCGACACTGCGTCAAACTACTGTAATAACACCATTCATGCAACAAAAATAGTAACAATGGGCTGGAGAGATAGTCTAGCAGTTAAGAGAGCCGACCACTCTCACAGAGGACCCGGGTTCGATCCCCAGCACCCACATGGCGGCAAAGAACCGTCTAAAACTCCAGTTCCAGGAGAACTGCAGTTCCAGGGGAATCCGACACCCTCTTCTGACCTCCGCGGCATTGCACGACACAGGTGCACAAACTTGCATGCAGACAGTACATTTATACACATACAAAAATAAATAAAAAACTAAAAAAAAAAATAGTAAGAACTTCATCATCCCTATTCATCCCATGACCTGGCTGGCAGCTTCCAAAACTCATGTATTTGGTACTTTGGGGAGTTTCATACATGAGTACTCTATTGACATATTTCCACCCCTTCCTCATGCTCTTTTGATTTCCTGGCCTCTTCTTTGGTATTATTATTATTACATATACGTACCTACGCATACACATACAAAATGTATGGAGTCCGTTAAGGAGTGCTCCTATGTACATGCATTTATGGGTGAAACTTTGTATTAAAAAAAAAATAGCTAACATTAACCAGAGCCACAAATACCTCAATAGTGACATTGGTAAATTATTTTTTATTAATGAGGGTATGAGTGTATTGCCTGCATGTAGGTAGGTTCACCCATGTTGTGTAATGGCCCCAGAGGTCAGAAGAGGGTGTCAGATCCCCTGGAACTGGAGTTACTGGTGGTTGTTACCTGCTATGATGTGAGTGCTGGGAATTGAACCCCAGTCTTCTGTAAGAGATACCAATGCTCTTAACCACTGAGCCATTTCTCCAGACCCCGGTAAATTATTTTCAGAGAAGTAATAATTATTATAACATTTACCTGTATCAAGGTAACATTCAATACATTTGTTCTACAATTATGCGTACTTAGCCAAAGTCATGCTAGCCTATATCATGATTTTCTTAGTAAGAAGTTGAACGATGTAAAGAAAAATTGACATCTGTCAGCATTAATAACATTATTTAGTAGGGCTGGGTAGAGATCTTAGAGATGGAATTGACTGAGTTCTATGGCATTAAAAAATGATTTAAAGTCAAATAGCTTGAGGCATCACACATGCTCGGAAGTATTCACTGACAACAACTACAGGGGAGATAAAAGTGTTCCCAGTAACCTCTTACTAGACTGAGGGATCCTCGGGTCCTTGTTGAACACCTGCTGTAGGATATCCTCCAGGGACCAAGGCTCGGCTATCTAAAGCAACTCTGAATGCACTCCAGTCTCCAAGTTTGTGTCTCTGATGTTGACGGTGGAAGTGGTATTCTCAACATTTTCATTTTTCATCCAGGCCAATTGGATTTCCTTGTGAGCTGTCATCTGTGTATTTCCAAGGCTTTGTGGTACTTTGTGCGTTTCTCAACTCTGTCTCTTTTCAGTTAACCTGGCTTCTCAGAAATCCTGGGGATCCTCTGCCTCCCTCTGTCCCTCAGAGCTCAGATTACAAGGCATTGAACCTGGCACTTTTTTTTTTTCTGGCTTGGATGCTGGGGATCAAACTTGGTCTCTCATGCTTTTTTGATGGGCATTTTACTAGTAGGCCATGCCCCTAGTCTCTTAGTTTGGTAATTTCTATTTTTAAAGAATTATTATTTGTTTGTTGTTGTTGTTGTTGTGTGTGTGTGTGTGTGTGTGTGTGTGTATACACATATGCATATGTGTAGTGATTTGAGGACAGATTGTGGGAGTTGGTTCTCCTACTACCATGTGGAATCTGTGTTTAGAATTCGGGTCATCAGGCTTTGTGGCAAACACCTTTACCCACTGAGCCTTCTTACTGGCCTGAATGTTGCAAATTTTTACACCAGCCTTCCTTCATCTGACACTGTTGCCATGTGGTTGTCATAGTGTTGCCATCCAACACTATGCCCTGTGATAAGAACCAACTTAAAGGATGAGTTTTCTGGGCTTAGTTTTTTTATGCTACTGCTTGAACTCCCCATTATATCCAGACCCATTTCTTGTCCTGATGTCTTGTAACTCTCTACCTGCTAGAAGTTCTCAAAGATGCCACAGCACCCACACACCCTTACAAAGCTTCATGTATGGCCTTCTTCTGTGTTCTTTATAATGCTGGACACTGCCCATGAATGAAAGTAAAATTTATCATTAATCCCATATCATAGATGTCTTCAGTCTTTGGGGATTCTATAGGAGACATTCAGCATCCTGCCATTCATCCTCCATGGACACCTATTATAGCAGTCACTGTTGTGGTAGCCAGTACCCAGTGAGCACAGATATGATGCCTCCAGGCAGCACTGTCATATCTCAAAAGTAGTGCTAATTCCTGGACCAGGCTGTGCCATGTATCATAAAAGGCTTCTTCTTGTGTTCTTTTAAGAGAATGTAAAGGTTAGAAGAATCTACAGGAGATGCAGCTCTCAAGGCTTCTGAAGGACAAGTTGAATATAAGGATCATATAGAGGGAGAAGCAGCTTCCATTGCTCAGAAGAGGAATCTGTATAACAAGGGTTGTGTCTTTTTCTGCTCTCTGAGCTCATGGGCCCTCCTTAGCTTTATGCTCTTCGGAATCAACTCACTAACAGGCCACCTGTCCTTGTTCCAGCTCCTGCCATGGAAGACTAAGGAATAGTCTACATAGCGTTGAAGCTGGCATGGGAATGCGTATGCGGTTTAGTACACTGTATTGAAAGAACAGTGCATAGCATTATGGAAGCTGGAAGTCTCCCAGCACTACTGTTTACCTGGTGCTGCCAAATCAGTCATATCTGGGGGCCGTTTGTGATCTATACAGAAAGGAAGAAGACTAAGGGAGGGCTTCTTAGCTCAAGCATACGAAACCTCTCTAATTAACTTATTGTTTGTCAAATAGAGACAACCACATGGGTGAT
This sequence comes from Rhizomys pruinosus, assembly GCA_009823505.1. Classification (NCBI taxonomy): domain Eukaryota; kingdom Metazoa; phylum Chordata; class Mammalia; order Rodentia; family Spalacidae; genus Rhizomys; species Rhizomys pruinosus. The sequence goes on from VZQC01008136.1 coordinate 1,537,214, forward strand.
AAATCACATGATTAATTTTTGTCATGATTAATTTTTGAATAAGAACATAGTAATATAAACCTGTAATAATGCAAAGGATGAATTAATCTCTGACAATTCAGCAGTGCTTTACCTTATGGAACAACATTTGATTAGTGCTGTTATTTTTTACATATATTAATCTCAACATCATTAGTCTAAACATCAATTAAAAATTGGTTTGTAAAAAAGATGAAGTTTATCAAGAAAAGGATGCTGAATCAGTCAGTAAAGTAATTGTGAAAAGTCCCCAAATCTAATTAAAGAACAATGTACTTCATGTAGGCTTTCATGGCTTGATTTTTGTCCCCATTTCCAAATTTTAAAAGAACAGCATGTTTAACATGAAATGAATGGACCATAATAGATGCCCTACGCAATGCGGGATGATGGATGGACTCCAGGAAGCAGTAACCACTGTCCACAATAGGTTTGTGATAATAGACAGAGTCCTTGGTTTTTCTCTTAGCAGCAGAAGTGAAAGTGTTTAATGAGCCCCTCAAACAAATGAGTAATTCCCACAATCTGCCAGCCTTCTTTTGTTTTCCTTTCTTTATGCTTTTCTATTTGATTTGGTTTCTTAGTTTTATAATTAGAAGTCCTTGACTATGAAGAGAGGGGAAAGAGAAAATTCCGAAAAGGAAGAATCTTTACAAAGGGGAAAAATGCCTTTCAGAAAAGTTAGGAAATCATCACTCATTACAGGAGGCAAGAAATGTATTTTTGATTGAGTGATGACAGATCTGTCTGCATGAAATGAAAGACACTTACTTCTTGTTAAACAATACAGCTTTTCAGTATTTTAAATATAGTTTTATGCTCCTAAGTCCACATGTTGTGCATCAGGTCTAAGAGGAAGGGCACTTCCTTGGGAGTAGACACAGGCAGCTGTGATCTGGGGAAGTTGGACGGTCCCCAGGCCAACGACAGGGCCAAGCCCCACTCTGCACTATCGTATGGATAGGAGGAGACTTCCCCAAGTACTGTGCTGGCTGGTGTGTAATTTTCTCTTAGGTGTTCTTCTACCTAGACCTTGTTTTTGTGATACAAAGGTAGAGTTTGCAAACTGCCTTTGCTTTTCTCAAAATCTGCCGAAAGTATAAAGGGAGAGCAACAGTCTGGCTAGGATGGAAGGAGGCATGCAGGACCCCCAGCCAGCATTTGAGATGCCTTAGTATGGCTTACAGGGTTCCATCAGAACCATGCTTTCCTTGGCCTGTTTAGTGGAAGACTGTTTTATAGGATGCATGTGACCTCAATCCAAAGCCTGCCCTTACTCCTCATCATAGGTAAAGGAAGGCTACTTGTGGCTGTGTTGTGCTTAATTGCCTGCCTGTCTTTCACACCAGAATCTGCCCTACGTGTGAGATTGGCTTATATTAACAAACTGTGTGAGACAAACCCCTGACACAAAAGAGTATGAGGCAGGGGGTCTGAAAGCAGGCCCTGAGAGATGACATCAGTCTGCTTATTTAAGGGAGGTGCTATAAACCATTAGATGAGAGCCCCTGGTCCCTTAATTTCTACTCTTGTGTAAGTTAAGCCCATCAGGCTCCTGTTTGTGTTGAGTGCTTGTGGGTATTGATTGGAAAAGGGTCTTTCTGTCAGGGCCACCAACCTGGGAAGAGAGTATCCAGTAGCCAGCTGGGTTTTGACTGGACAGAGGCTTGCAGATAGCCCCCAGTCTGTGAAATTGGTCTTGGAGTGTGGTCCCTGGCAGATGAGATTTATTTGGCCATAATGGGGTGGGGCAGATACCCCAAGGCCAAGGGTCTGTGTTGGGGCAAATGGCTTGGCCAGACAGGGCTGTGGGGCAGAAGTCCTCATGGCCAATTGGCCTGCTGTGTTTTTGTGCCAGCTCCCGTGAGAAGCCTCCGAAGTCTTCCTCTTCCTCCATCCTCCCTTTGTTTCTTTCGATCCTGCAGGCAGGGTGCTAACCACACCTCATCCCACATCCTACTTGACTCCAGAAACTCTCCTGGTCCAGGATGGTCATGTCCTAAGATTATTTTTCAACTTCCTTATAAATGCATTCATCTCTCGGTGCACGTGTACTCACAACATGTCCTCTCTGCATCCCACAGACCTTGTGAGCGACCTCATTTGTGTTGAATCCATTCTTCTTTATTATTCTTTTCCTCATAGTTACTTTGTTCTGTCAGCCAGCACTCACCCATGAGGTATTTTCTTTGTATCCCACAGACTTGCTGATCTTGAGATTAATCTTCTTTACTATTGTCAACCTTTATTTATTTATTTATTTATTTATTTATTTATTTATTTATTTATTTATTTCAGAATGCCAAATTTTGATTGCACTTGGATCTGGTGTGGTCAGGCGTAATACATAGGCTTCCTACTTTGCCTCTTAATGCTAAAGTGCTAATTCTCTTTAAGTGGTCTACAGAGTGAATTCCAGGACAGCTGGGGCTAAAGGGAGACCCTGTCTTGAAAAGTTAAAAAAAAAAAAAATATATATATATATATATATATATGAAACATAAACATAATCATTGCTGTTTGTTTTTTGCCTTAATGTTTTAATCAGTTAATAATAATAATACATGTTTGCTGATGACTCCTTTTGGTTTTCAATAATATTGCTTTCAGATAAATTATTGCTACGTAGTCAGAAATTACAGTTGTGGTTCAAACTATTTGCAAAAAAGTATGTGAAGATAGTATATTAGTTACTTTTCTGTTGCTGTGATAAAACATTGTAACCAAGACAACTTATGGAAGAAAGACACTGTTTTGTTTTACAGTTCCAGAGCATAAGATTCCATCATGGACCAAGCACCAGGACTCTGAAAGCTCACATTTCCATGTGAAAACATGGAACAGAGAGCAAAATGCAAGTGGTAGAAGGCTTTCATCTCTCAAAGCCCACCTACGTCCTCCACCAAGGCCACACCTTCCAGAGATTCCAAACAACACCTCCAAGAGAGGACAAAGTGTTCAAATATTAGACCCTGTGGGGGACATTTCTCATTCAAATCAGCACAGAGAATTCGTGGGAAAAGCTGTAACCTTGGTTCTGTCTTCATTTGTGAGGTTTACTAAACTGCTGTTCAATCTTAACAAGTCAGCTAAACTTTTCAAGCACTCAGTTTCCTCAGATTAATGATTATATCCCAGGATAATGATGTGTATGGCATAGATTTATTGTGAAAATTTAAACATCCTATGCATCACATAATAGAACTGAATATATTACAACATATGAATATATATAACAGACTATATATGCATATGAAGACATTCATATATATCTATATATTTATTTATCTGTATGTTACATCCCAAATTACTCAGAGACCAGGGAAATTTTGAGATCATTGATTTTAAAAAGTGCATTAAAGTAATACAATCATATTTTTATGGAATAACTTTGGATATAAATTGGTAAAAGTTTTCCTAACTATATTTAGTTTCTGTTTATCAATTTAGGGACCCAGAAGCCAAGGGGAGCTAAGCAAGCTCTTTTCCTTATTTACCTAGAGTGAAAGAGGAGGTATTTGCCTGAGGAACTTGAAAAGGCTTCATATCTGTCAGATGGTTATGGGGAAGAATTCTGTAGCTCAAAAGAGGGAGGATCCAGCTACTAGCTGCAGCTATAGGAGTGCCTGTGGCAGAGTGACCATCCAAGATGGCCTGGGTCTGTGAGAATGTTACATCACATAGCCAGAGCAGTCTTTGCAGATTAAATAAAGTTTGAGATGTTAAGATAAAAGCCTGTCTGAAATTTTAAATCCCATCCTCCCCTAAAAGTGGATATATCCTCGCCAACATCAAATTAAGAAGAAAAGCAGAGTGCAGAGAGATTAGGAAGAGGAAGGATTCAGTGGCTGACTTATGGCTGGCTCTGGTCAGCAGTGTTACCCACAAGTTCCTCTTGTACCCTAAATAACCCTGGCTGTGGGTTCTTTCCCAAGATCCCCTGCCAGGAACATAGTCCTGGATTTGGCTTTGGGATACCACACAGAGCACTAGACTGAACCCGCTGAAGTTATGGGCTATACTGTAGTCAAGTAAGAGTGGATCTTGTTTTAACCTGATTCATGATACAGAAATAGAAATTTAATTGGACAGAACTGGAGGTATAGCACAGAGGTAGATGTGCGCGAGGCCCTGAATTCAACCTCTAGTACAACAACAACAAATCCAATGGTGATCAAAAAATAACATTCACAATATGTACTTCAGGATCTAGACATGGAAGAGGGCACTGCCTTGGCTAAGTAGAACTTAGAAGAAATCAAATCAGAGAACAAATTATACAGACAAGGGTAAATGCTTGTTATTTTTCCTAACAAAGGAAAACTATTGAAGACTTTAAAGAGAAGAGAAAATGGTCAAGTATTACTGAAAGAAAGAGAGACTGTGGCTGATTTAGACCGCTGTGCAGCTTTTAGGAAATCAGGGTCACATGCCTAGAGGATGAAGAGGAATGATAGGAAATAGAGGAGAGATGTAGATGGTTTATAGCTGGATCAGAAGTTGAGGAAGCAGAGGACAGTAAAGGCAGAGGAGGAAGGGTGCTTTCATTACACAAATCACAGCCCTGGTAGAAAACTCCAGCTATATATTCATCCATTGTCTATACTAATTGTCTTATCTGAGACTGAGTCTCACAAGAACTTTAATTCCTAGACTTGTGATAAGGATTAATTGAGATGATGCCCTCAATTTGGGGGTTATTGGGTAATTAGATGGAGTAATACCTGTCATCTTCTATCAGCATGCCGGTAACTGTGAACACTGCATGAAGAGAGAATGTGTTATGTTGGCTTCACCACATCCTACCACTGATTAGAGACAAGGCATGTAAGGAGATGGATCTGCTGACCTCAGTGATCTTTGCTCGTGTGCAGTTTCCTGCCTTTGAAAAGGGTTGACTAGCTGTCTTTTCCTTTCCTTTTCTTTTTTTTTTTTTTAACTGAGTATCAAGATTTATTTAAGTATTTAATGGATGAACCAACAGGATAGATCAAAGAAAAATATCTTTGGCCAGTCCCTGAAGCATCACAATTTTTTAACCTTTTTATTGAAGTTATGTGCGTTTCATACATCATTTCTCAGTCTAATCAAGACTCATCTTGTCTTCCATGCCCCCCATCCTACCTGAGTTCATGCACCCTGCCATCCGTGCCCTGTATTTGTCTCTGATACTTTTCAGAGTTTTTTCAAAGCAGAGGACTATTGTCCTTGGGGGAACTTTCCTGTTCCAGGCGGTTCCCGTCCCTGTTCCTCTGCTGCTGCTCCTCCCTCCAATCTGTACCACCCCACACATGCATATCCATATGTCACACCTATACCAACATTATGTCATCTGTACACAAACTGTCATTTCCATATATTTCAGGATTCACATTTTTCCTTTTTAAATTTATATTACTCCAAAATATGCCTATGTATCCTCCACCCACGTACCAAGATTACAAAGTCTGAAAATAAGAGGTGGGTTAATTATAGAGCCTGTTAAGGGATTTACATTATCAGAGCACAGTTGCCTTTAAGGAAAGGGGTACATAATGTTGATATTGCTCAGTTTGCCTTACAACTCGGTGCTTGGTGCTAGCATCCACAGATGAGGGATACCATTCAGCCATTCATCATTTGCTTTTCTGGGACTGTGTTACTTCACTTAGCATAATATCTTATAGTTACATCCATTTACCTGCAAAGTTCCTGATGCATAGAATTCTGTTGTGTAGATGTACCACATTTTATCTATCCACTCATTGGTTGAGGGGCATTTGGGTTGATTCCAGCTCTTCGCTATTGTGAAGAGAGCTGCAATGAACATGGCTGTGCATGTATCTCTACAGTGGGATGAGTCTTGTGGGTATATGCCCAAGAGTGGCATGGCTGGGTCAGGTGGTAAGCTCATCTTGAGTCTTTAAAGAGTTCTCTACACTGCTTTCCATAGTGGTTGTACGAGTTTACATTCCTACCAGCAGTGGATGAGTGTTACCCTTTCCCTACAACTTCTCCAGCATTTGGTATCATTTGTTTTCTTGATCCTAGCCAGTCTTATTGGAGTGAGATAATATCTTAAAGTTGTTTTAATTTGCATTTCCTTAATTATTAGCAATGTTGAACATTTTTTAAGATGTTTCTCAGCCATCTTTCTTTCCTTATTTGTGAAGTATCTGTTCAGCTCTTTCGGATTCCCCTGGAACTGGAGTTCTCCTGGAATTGGAGTTTCAGACGGTTCTCTGCCGCCATGTGGATGCCCGGGTCCTCTGTAAGAGCAGTCGGCGCTCTCAACTGCTAGGCCATCTCTCCAGCTCTACTTCTTTCCTTTTTAAGTAGTTTATATATTCTGGAAGTCAGCACTCTGTCCTATGTATCACTGGTGAAGGTTTCCTCCTACTCTGTGGGTTTTCTCTTCACTTCACTGATTCTTTCACTGTATAGAAGCTTTTAAGTTTAATGAGGTTCCACTTGTCAATTGTCGACCTCACTTCTCATGCAGCAGCTGTGTGATTTTTCCTTTTGTTAAAAATGTTCTCCAGTGCCAGGTGTGGTGGTGTGCACCTTTAATCCTAGCACTTGGGAGGCAGAGGCAGGCAGATCTTTGTGAGTTCAAGGCCAGCCTGGTCTACAGAGTGAGTTCCAGGACAGCTGGGGCTACAGGGAGACCCTGTCTCGAAAAAACCCCCCCCAAAAAGTTCTCCAATTAGAAAACTTGCCATGTAATCAATGAGGTAATTTTGTTATTAAAAAGAACTAAGGCGTGAGGGTTCATGTTGACTGTTAACTTCAAGGCATCTAGAATGACCTAAAAGACCATGATCTGGCCATGCCTGTGAGGGGTCATCTTGACTGAGTCAATTAAACTGGGAAGATTTGCCCTAAATGTGGGTAGCACCATGCCTTAGCCTTGGGTCCTAGACTTCATGGAAAGAAGAAATTAACTTGACACAATCGTCCGTCATTCTCTTCTCACTGACTCCAGCTCCTGATCCCTTACTTCCCTGCCATGATGGACAGTACCCTGAACTGTGAGCCAAAATAAGCCCTCCTCAAGTTGCTTTTGTCAGAGTATTTTATTACTACACTAGGAAAAGCAACAAGTACCTAGGGGTATGAAAAAAGTGGTGGAAAACTGGCTTTTGTAGGCAGGTACAGGTACCTACAGGTAAGGTACTTTGAACCACATCTCATAGCATTAACTAATGAGCATTGCCTTCTAAGTTCACATCATGGAGTTAACAGTATAAGGCTTGACATGGACCCTCCACTATAGGAAGCAGACTCACAGAAGCCTGGCTCTGACCACTGGGAGCATTATGCATGCTGCTTTCCAAAAGGGAACTAGCAACACTGTGTAATAGGAGGTAGATAGTCAACATATTACCAACTTGTTGTCAAAGTATTTCAGACAATCAAATTATTTTCAAGATGTTACTCATGGATTTCAATTCTTAAAATATGAACTTGGAAAATGGAATGGTATTGCTTATTTTAAGATAAAGAAATAATTCTGTTCTGAGCAGCACATCAGTCCCCAGGTTATTGGTGTTTTTAAAAATGCCGGGAGGGCGCTCATAGTTTTAGAGATATAAACCTTCTTAATATGCTCTACAGAAACTTCCCAGGGTTATAAACTTTTCTAGCACAATAAATTCAATTTTGGTACCATTTGCTTGTCTATTTTTATTGTTTTTATTTATTCATACCCTGACATTCAAAAAATAATTCAAGATGTTTTATAAAGATGCATATCTTTGAGGGAACTAGAAACACGGGGAGGGGAGTGAAAAAGTTTTAAGTAACAGGAGGAATGTTGAAAGCTCATCAGGAACAGCTGACAGGCAAGTGGTCACGCTGAAGCTTGTCCTCTTCTTCAAGGTTGAATCACATTTCTGTCTAGGCTTTGCTTTGAGAAAACTCAGATCTTTCCTTTTTTTGCATTGTGTGTGTATATGTGCATATGTTTAAGTGTCTACATGTTTATGTGTGCATAGATTCCCATGTGAGGTGTGTACATGCAGAGGATGACCTTGACTATTGTTACTTAGGTCCTCATTATAGATAGCTTCTGTTGTCAACTCGACACACCTGGGAAGAGCAACCCTAACTGGGAGATTTCGAATACTGGATTGGACTGTGGGCATGTCTGTGTCTTCCTTGGTTGGTGAGTGGTATGACAAGGCCCAACCCATTGTGGGTTGTACTGCCCCCAGGCAAGTGGTCCTAGGTTCTATAAGGAAGCAGACTCAGCACAGGGCAGAGAAGTAAGTCAGGAAGCAGCAGTCCTCCATGGTCTGTGCTTCAGGTAGATCCTGTCTGCAGGCTTTTGCCGGGTTCCTGCCTGGCCTCGCTCCATGACGGACTGTAAGCTGCAAGGTTGAATAAATCCTTTATTCTCCAAGTTGCTTTTGGTCAATGTTGTATCACAGCAATAGGAAGATAACTAGACCAGTCCTATTAGCCTTATTTTTTGTTGTTAGATAGGATCTCTTACCTGGAAGTCATCAAATAAGCTGCCAGTGAGCTCTATGTTTCTACCTACTTGCCTTCTCAGTGCAAGGATTACAAGTTTGCCACCACCATCTTAAGATACTGGTGCTGAGACTGAACTCAGGTCTTTGGGCTTGCAAATCTACTTGTGAGTCTACTGTCTGAGCCAACTGTCTAGCGCCCATTCTTGTATTTACATCATATATATATACATAGAGATATATATATGTTTCCTGTTGAAAAATTTTATATCTATATATATATATATAATCTTCTATCGGTCACCACGAGAATAACTAGGCAGCATTACACAACCGTCAACAACATCCACATGTTAAACACTGTAAGCTTCCTACTAGTAGTTCCTCTGATTATCTGGAGTTCAAGTAGATGACACTGTAACAGTACATGAGCATGTTTTTTTTTAATGATCTGTATGATTCTGTCCATTCTATTTAGGAGTATATAGCAAAATAAATGGAAGAATGGATCGCCCTCTTCCTATCATCCTTATTCTCCACAGAAGTTTATTCTCTAAGATAAGATATTTAATACAGAGGGAGAAATTTGCAATTGCACTCCCAAAGTGAGACCTGTCATGCAAATACTTTGTCTCACAAAGAATGATGACTTGCTTTTAGGAACAAAAGATTCAAATTTACAAATGTGTTATTGAAATATCATCTTCCATCTTATTTAGTAGACATATGATTTATAAACTAAGTCATTTATTTAAAAATTTTATTGAGATTCCTTCAGCTCCAGAACACATTTTTTGATTTTACAGTGATGATAAATAAATCAACTTTATTATTTCAAAAGTCTAAAATCTTGAGAGAGAGATTCTTCCAACAATGTACAGACAAGGAGAAATGGCAAGTGTTAGAGAGAAAAAGATGGACAAGTTGCTTTGTGATTGCACAGAGGAGCTGAAAGGAGAAGGGTAGATGCATAGTCAGCAGTCAGATGAAGGGTAGAAAGAGAAAGACAGACGGGATGTGACAGAGCAGTGGGAACCTTTAACGTCTTGATTACCATCCATGTCCAAAGTTGTAAAGAACTAAAAAGGGTAAGGAATGAGGCCTGAGCTCAGAGGAAGCACCTCTGAGGACAATGGGACACTCGCTGGGGTCAGCCTGAAGTGACACAGTGGTCACAGGAAAGAATACTGGCCACTTTGAGATGGTGCTGTTCTGCCACTTTTTTAAAAGTTATTTTTCATCAAAGGCATTTTATTCGGGCATATATCTGATGTCCCCGAAGATTATGTTATCATCTCTCTCTGCTAAAACAAGTCTGTCTCTCCCAAATTCTACACCAAATCATCACTGTCCTCAGTGCCTTCTGACAATTCCTTGTTACTGAGGGCTTCCCAAGTGATACCAAGTTTACCACAGTGGAATTCCTTGAGGTCCACCCACTTTCTGAACAGGCGTACTGAATTTGGTCCCAGCTGAAAGAAAATGTGATGTGTTAAAGGCCTGCTTTTGATGCACTGATACAGCAGGGGCTCATGCCTAAAGAGAGGCTGGCTCATTTTATCCACCTTTTCAGCATCCAGCAACAGATGCAGCAATGTTCTCAACTGAGGTTTCATTGCACTGATTTCTAGAATAGAAATGTTAAATGTTGTAAGTGTGATGTTCACTACATGATAGATGCAGTGATCAGCAGCAGATCGTGTGATGCTTGGCTAGGGAAAATGCAGTTTATAGTTCTACCAGCTTTGGGGCCATATCCTACTCCACTGATGATTTAACTTATAGTAAATCTTGAAGCTATATAATGTCCACTTTCTCTCTTTTGTTATTGTTTTCTTTGTATTTTTTATTCTTTGACAATTTTACACATGTATATAATGAATACTGGTCATTTTTACCTTCCATTTCCCTTTTGTGTCTCCTTCCCTGTTCCCTACAAACTCCATTCCTACCTTGACTTTTCACGTATGAGTGAGAGACTCATTGAGTTTAATTATAGATGCTAGCATGAGCATAGGTGGAGGGTTATTTATTTAAACATGGAGAACTTATCAATGGTTACATACTGAGGAAAATGACCCACAACCACTGGCTTCGCAGACTCCTAATGAGGACATGACTTGACAGGCCCATTGCCCCCATCCGTAATAAAATGTTGAGGGGCCAATCTTGTGCATGTTTTATGCAAGAAGCTTATGAGTTGTTACAATACTTTTTAAATAAATATTTTCTCTCCATGTAAGACTTAAAATCAGTTTCCTGATATACAAAAATAACTTTACTGGAACTTTGATTGATATTTTATTATATATTGAATTGGAAAGAATTGCCCGTCGATACTCACAATTTCATGTCTTCACATTTTGCAGTCTACATTTATCACTTGCAGTTAGAATGTGTAAATTATATTCAGAAAGTAAATTGAAATATTCTAGCTAGTCATTGAAACACATATCTGTAATCCCAGCACGCAGGAGACCTAGGCAGGAGGGCTCCATCCAGATCAGCCTAGACTGCATAGAGACACTGTCTCAAAATCCGTCAGAAAGACAACTAAAACAGAATTTTAAAAATATGCCTTTCTATATTTTTACAGATTATAGACAAAGAACACACGGTCTAGTTTGTTTCTGAGAATCATTGCCAAGATCCAAGATGTGTCAGGACATCACTGCAATGTTAAGGAGAGGGGCCACCATGATGTTTCTGCAAGGATGCAGAGAACACCGCTGTCACATCTCATTCTGGGACTCCCAGGCAGCTGGAGGCTGGAAGATGGAAGTATGAAGGCCATGGACTGCTCCTGGAAACTCACAGACCTTGCTTTGTATTCTCCCCAAGACTCAGAGCCCTTCCACAGTCATCATGGACATGCCTGGCAAACACACGCACTGCCCAAAGGTGCTCATCCTGCCGTCTTCCATGCTCTGTTGAGACAACTTTAACATGTTGTCAACTTATTTAATTTTCATGTTTTGGACAAAGAAAAAAAAAATCAATGACCAGGGTGCCCTATGCTAACTATCTGACTGCTCTCAATGAACGGCTGTTGCTTCCATCTCGTTTCCCTCCATGAACCAGTGTCCTTAGATGGAGGACATCACATCTTTCCCATCAAAATAAGGGATGACTTTAAACTCCTTTGTACCCACATCATTCAAGATACCACTATCTGCATAATAGAAACACGACACCATTCTCTCTTCTAAAATGGGAGGAATTACGAGTGGGAACAAATAATACAGGTCTAGTTTACATAAATTTATTCTCAAAACAATGCTCTTCCAACCCTATTGTTGGTCTCTCTATTGAAATATTGTTTGTTTGAGACAGGGTTTCCTTAAAGCCCCAATGGCCTGCAACACGCTATTGTAGACCATTCTGGCCTTAATCTCACAGAGATCCATCTGCCTCTGACCACCCAGTGCTGGGATTAAAGGCGTGCATCACCACATTCGGCTACTGAAGTGTTTTGAAATCATAATCTGTTAGAGACTTGAGATTTAACATCTAAATACTTTATTAAAGGTATTATTATAGGTGAAGAGTATGTAATGCCACTTGATTTAAAAATGCTACTTTTTAAAAATAAAACTGCTTAACTGGAGAGATGGCTCAGTTGCTAAATAAGATTACTATATGCTTTTCCAGGGGTCCCAAGTTTTGTTCCCAGTGCCCACATCAAGCAGTTCACAATCACAAATAACGTCAGCATCAGAAAATATGACACCCTCTTCTGGGTACTGCACACTGGTACACATATACACATACACATATAGGCACATAGACATAAATCTTAAAAATAGTCATTAAAAAGGGGACACAAATCACACTGTATAGGCAATATAATATGTAATATATATTATGTATATTTAGCAGTGGGGGAAGGTGTAGAGAGGGGGATCTAAATACCATCAAACTGTATGATATGAAAATTACAAAAATTCAATAAATATTATTCTCTACTAGGTTCATGAGCCTCAAATTAAATTATCCAAAAAACCCCTGTTGATCTTTTAAATGTTATTAAGCTCTAAATGTAATTTTTTAAAATAAAAAGTTAAACTGGAGCAGAGTTTTCAGAAGATAAACTATAGTACAAAAGGTTACAAAGGCACAAACTATATGATACTGTCTTAATTTTTCTTTCATATTTAGTTCAGTGTGTGTGTGTGTGTGTGTGTGTGTGTGTGTGTGTGTGTGTTTACTTCATATGGAGGCCAGGGGTCAACCTCAGCTGTCATTCCTCAGAGCTGTGTATAGTATTGCTTCAGGAGACAGGCTCTCTCATTGTCTTGGCACTTGCTAAGCAGACCAAGCTGACTGGTTAGCTGAACCCCAGCAACCCCTGCCTGTGTCTCTGCCTCCTCAGTGCTGAGATTATAAGGAGATGCCACCATGTCGGATTTTTCTGTGGATTCTGGAGATCAAACTTGGGTATCCATGGTTTTGTGGCATGATCAGCCTCTAAGTCCCCAACCCCATCCTTAATCATTAATTTTGTTTGTTTTCTTTGAGGAAGTATCTGGATACGGCAGACTGGAATTCCAAAGTTGAACCTCCCTTGCCTAGGTTCCCTCATATAACCTAGAATGGCTTCACTCTGTTTTAAAAAGTGAATTTCCATGTTACATGTGAGGTTTAAAGCATACTATAGGAAGCGCATGAGGAGAGATGGTTCAGCGGTTAAGAGCAGTTTCTGTGCTTGCAAAGGACAGAGGTTCAAATCCCAGCATTCACACGGTGGCCCATGGTCGACTGCAACTCCAATTCTAGAAGATCCAACAAAGTTTGCTGGCCTCTGTGAGCACTAAGCACATACCTGAAAAGACAAAGTGAAAATAAATCTTTAAAAAAGGAATCTAGAGAGAGTAAAGGACCCAGCTCTAGGATGGATCAGAGTAAAGGACCTGCCTCCAGGATATAAATAAATAAATAAATAAATAAATAAATAAATAAATAAACCTAAAAAAAGGAAAAAAGGAATCTATAAGACAGATTAGTATGTCTACCATCTCTCTTAACTGTTTTATGTGTATGCATGTGGTGTGTGTGTGTGTGTGTGTGTGTGTGTGTCTGTCTGTCTGTCTGTGTACCAAGAACAGCTGTAATCTGCTTAACATGGATACTTAATACAGTACAGATTTATGAACTTAAATCCTCATGCTGTACATTAAGTCTTTAGACTTGTTCATTCTATGTATCTGCTATTCCATATTTTTGGACACATTTCCCAATTTTCTTTCCCTAAATCTCTTATAAATTCCGCAGGGTGCAGGCTCCTGATTGCTCTTTCTTGTGTAAGTTGGTTTCATAGGAGAGAAGCTTTTCTGAAATATCTTTTCTGGCATTTCTCATGGCTTTATGTGGGAGCCAGGCAGACGCATTCTCAGCCTGCTGTCTTCATCCAATTTCCATGTTATTCTCTAAAGAAACTCTCATGTCAAATTAAAATGCAATTATTTTCTTATCTTGATAATACCCTGTAATTTCTCTAATGCAGTTTCAGAGGCATGATAAAAGCAAATGGGTCTCGCATCTCCTACAGCAGCTGTAAACCATGGGGACGAGACATACATATGTCAAGGATTTGAAGCGGATACATATTAGGCCATCTTCAACTCCACCAGGAAACATATCCGATCTCTATGAGGTTCTGGGGACCAGCCATTTCAATCAAGCTGTTTATATTACCAAGCCCACTGAAGCATGCACAGGCATAGCTGCCCCGCATTATGGCATAATGGGCAGGTTAAATGACAGAAATAAGTCATCCCTTCTAGTCACAGTGCTTGGATGTATGTCTGTTCATACACATAAGCAGCCTTGGGAGCACTATATATGCATTCTTTGAAACTACACCTCAAGGCCCTCAGCTGTAGGACAGCATGCTGTCTTCTGGCATAACTGGACATTGGGTCTTCAACAGTGCTGTCAAATTGTACTCTCCAATGCAGTAAGTTACATCGCTTGGATTATAGTTAGTATCTTAGGCCTTCCTCTTCCCCTCATCTGGCACTAACTCTGAGCTCTTTGACATCAAGAATAGGTTGATGCTCTGTTCATCTTTATCCTTCAGAAGAAATAGCCTTCAGTTACCAGTTACGAAATGAGTATATTGGAATCCATATGTATTTAAGATTGACACTGAAGCCTACACACACACACACACACACACATACACACAACACACACACACAAACAGGTAGACAGACATTGCACAAAAGGCACTAAATAATGCAATTTTTATACTAAACATTTATAACCTTTTGTTGTTTAAATGATATAAGGTCTCAAGATAGCACAGCCTGGCTTAGAACTCAATATGTAGTAAGGACAATCTTGAACTATGATTCCCCCGCCTTCACTCTCTTCTACTGAGTGTGTCAATGACAGATGTGTGCCACAACACTCCACTTAAATACTTATATTTTGCTTCAGTTATGTATATCTACATGAAAATATATATGAAAAAGCTCTTGCTTCTAGACAAAATCACAACATATTTACAGGAACATTTACAGAGGCTAGTGAGACATAGATTTCCAAGCGTTCTAGAGTTGCCATCAACCATGTCTGTTTGGCATTTAGTTAGGGCAAAGTTCTGTGAATCTTCTATGGAGTATGTTAGATATGTAGATCTCACAAGCATCAATAACTCAGAATCCTATTACAGGGGCTAAGTTAGTTAAGCTAAGCAGTTTTGTGTGGCATTACTATGCACATATTTCAATTACATGAACAAAAAGTCTGACTCTTAAATTCAGGGTTTTTTTTTATTGGTGCTTTGTGTATTTCATACATCATTTTCCAATTCAGTTCAGGCATATTTCCCTTTCCCTTCCCCCCACCCCACCCCACCCCATCCCAGATCATGCATTCTGCCATAACTGTCCTGCATCTTTCTCTCAGTTTTTTTTTCATTTTTTAGCAATAAGTGATAATTTATTCGTACAAGCATCCTTCATGTAAAACCAATTTGCAGGCAATTGTGCCCAAACCCACACAGCCCATGGGTCCCACCATCCAGCGGGGGGCGGGGCTTGTATGTTCAATCAAGTTGATCAAATGAGTGTCCAGACTATATTGCTGTAGTTTAAATTCAGTTTTTTTAATTTTTTAAATTAATTTTATTTATTTCTGTATGTGTATGAATGTACTGTCTGCATGCAAGTTTGTGCACCCGTGTCATGCAATGCCGCGGAGGTCAGAAGAGGGTGTCGGATTCCCCTGGAACTGGAGTTTCAGATGGTTCTCGGCCGCCATGTGGGTGCTGGGGATCGAACCCGGGTCCTCTGCAAGAGCAGCCAGCGCTCTTAACCGCTAGGCCATCTCTCCAGCCCCTAAATTCAGTTTTTAAGAGTGGACCTGAACCCAGGGAAACAACCATTTCCCCCCAGATGTCTCTTGGAACTCTTCTGCTGGAACTCTGTCCCTGGAAGAGCGTCCTCAAGACAGGCCCCACCCATGATTTTATTCAAAATGGTTTCTACGCTTCAACTGGGGGAATCGTACAGCTCATGTGGCTTTTTCAACCCTAATTCTAGAATATCTCATTCATTCCAAGATCAATCATCTTCCTAGTATTCACTGTATTCAATGGAGATGGATGTGCTGCCTTTCAGCACTTTGATGTGTTAATTCTCAAGCAAATCCACATTCATTCATTATCTTTTTTAAGTGGATTACCAAACTGAGGTTGCTAAAGAAAGAAGATAGGGTGCCCAGATCATGAGACACAAAGGCACATGATTTTGCTATGGTTAATTAAAAGTAATTAGTACAGATGATGTGCACTTTATAAAGGTAATTCTTATAGTTAAGAGCTTTGTTACACTGCCAGGGGACCCAAGTTTCATTTCCAGGACTCACATTGGGCAGCTCACAACCTTCTATAACTCCAGCTTTAGAGAATCCAGTGACATCTTCTAGCTGTGGTAGGCACTTGCCCACATGTGACACATACATGTAAACATAAAAATATAAAGCTTGTAAAAATCCTGTTGTGTTAAACTTTGTTTCTTTTCTACTGTCTTTGTCATAGAAATCTTCATTCTAGTGTAGGAAACCAATATGCTCATGTTTTAGTCAACCAAATAAGCCAACTCTCAGATTCACATCCCACAATTGGTGAGCCACCTAATCACCAATTTGAGATTATCTGTCTATAAATGACTTATATAAATTCAATGCAATCCAGCATCATATCTTACTGAATACACTGTATACTAATAGAGTCTTTTAGTTCTTTCTGTACCCAAAGTCTTTCTTTCTATAGTGAACTTTGTGATTCTCCTCCCAGGGGATTGTTAGAGTCTGCCTTTAACAGGTCTCCTAAGGCAGTAATGGGGACTAAGGTTCACCAGGACAGGAGCTGGTTCCTCTTTTTAAAGTTGTTCTGTATAAAGTTATTACAATGTCTTCTAACAAGTGAAGGCTGTTCCTGAGAGAGGGTGATGGAGACCAGCAGATATTTCAGGATTCTAAATCTCAGTTATCAAACTAATGTTTAAGTAGAAGTTGGAATTAGCTATGTCAGCCTTAAACATGTGTATTAAACATGTGCTCCACAATGTCCAGAATTGTATTACTCTGAACAGTGCACAAAATCTCCTTAGCTTTTATATGTTGCCATGAGCTCATTCTTTTCTCTTTTTAGAAGCTATTCGGTGAACCAGATGCAGAAGCCATGCCACTTTAGTCAGTATACTATTACAGTTGAAAATGGCAAATGTCTAGGGGCTGGAGAGATGGCTCAGCGGTTAAGAGCACCGACTGCTCTTGAGGAGGTCCTGGGTTCGATTCTCAGAACTCATATGGCAGCTAACAGCCATTTGTAACTCCCATTCCAGAAGAATCCAATGCCCTCTTCTGACCTCTATGCACACCTCACAGCAAGGCTGCATTTATAAATATGTAAGAAATATATTCATATGCACAAAATAAAAATAATACAAAAAATAATTTAAAAACAACAATATCCAAACAAGACAAAGGACAAAAGGTGGATGCCAAAGAACAAAACCTAAGAAGCATCCTTTCAACACTCTCAGTGGTGATCAGGTGTCTCCAAGGTTCTGCCTTCTTTGTGTCAATGAAGCTTCCCTCATCACATGCCAAAGGCAGTTGGTCTGCTATTAGCTGTGCTGCCCTGGTAAAGAATGCTATTATTATTATATTTCATTGTATCTGAAAGCAACTGTGCTATTATAATGTGAATCTCTTAATGGGCTCTAGAATTGTCCTACCACTTGTATTCACACATTGTAATTGCCATATAAGGGTGGAAGATATGTATTCATATTCTAAAAGAAAAGAATGTGAAGTTATACTTCTTTTTACCTGCATGCAACTTTACTGTTAAAATGTGAATCTCTAAATGTGTTTTGGAATTAACCTATAGTTTATTTTCAGAATTTGTAATTTTGATTTATGTGTGGAGTATATGAATATTTTGGAATAATATAAAATTAAAGGGACCAAACAGGAGACAGAAAAACCTATTCAAAGAACTGACCAAAACAGTAAACTTGTACATCCAAAAGGTTATAAAAGACTGAGAAAAAGATGCAAGACAGGACTTTACATGTATGACAGAATCCATGAGCTCCGACAGGGGGTGGGGAGCGCATAAGGGGTGGGCATGGATAGGGGAATGAATCTAAATTTGATTAAATAATGTTGTATGAAATGAGCTCAATAAAAATTAACTTAAAAAAAAGAATGGGTACCACTTCATCTTCATGTTACTCTTGGCATTTTATTACTTACTCTAAAACAAATCTCTCAACTTTCTTATAGTTTAGCATTGTCTGTGGTGCCTGCCATTACCTTGGGGACTGAGAGACTTGTGCATTTATGACCTATAAAATTGTCTTTAATCAGTTTCCTTTTTTAAGATATGCATTCCATTATTTAATAAGTGTGCATGTGTACTCACTGCAGGTACCTTCGAGGCCAGGCGAAGGCATAGGACTGCCTGGAACCAGACTTAAAGGTGGCTATGAGCTAACCATGCAGCAAGTGCTCCTAAATGCTGAGTCATCTCCAGTCCCTTTTCTGTTTCTTTCTTTTTTTTTTTTTTTTTTTCTGATGGAATATAAGGACTGTTAAGCTGGGCTGAACTCTTTATATGGGGTTAGATCCT
The DNA here is from genome assembly GCA_009823505.1 of Rhizomys pruinosus. Lineage (NCBI taxonomy): Eukaryota > Metazoa > Chordata > Mammalia > Rodentia > Spalacidae > Rhizomys > Rhizomys pruinosus. The sequence continues at coordinate 1,555,832 of VZQC01008136.1, forward strand.
GCATCCCAAGACACATGGGCAGTGGTCTTCTTGAGTGAGTGAGCACACTGCTGACTTCTTTCTTTCTCTACCTTAACTTTGAACTGAGAGACGATTCATCATTCTGTGACCCTCATTATGGACTTTCAACGATATTTTTATTTTTGTTTGAGAGTTTCATATATGAGTGTTTAGTTTGCATTATCTTTAGCTCTGCCAGTCCGCTCCAACTCCTCCCATACTGACCCCACTCACTTGGAAGTTCTTGTCCACTTGGTGATCATGTATACCTGTACTTAGGGGTGCCCATTTGGGGAGTGATAACCTCTCAGGGAGCTCCTCATCGTGAAGTGGGGCCGATGGAATTTCACCCATCCGCATCGTCACTGCCTCTAAATCCACACCACGATAATACGCCTCTGCTTTGACTTTGGATCTTACAGGTAAGGAATTAATGTATTTCTACTTTGTACCCCTCCTATTGAATGCTCAGGTATCACTTGGATTTTCTTTTTTCTCAACACTTGATTAATTGGATGAAAGACTGGTCCCTTCCTGAGTCTAGCTTCCTCTTTCATCCATTATAGTTTGTTGAAAGTCACTAAGTACTAGACAATGAATAATAACCACGATGAAAGCACAGATATGAACTACTGTGTTAGTTAGGATCAAGATTGATCCTGACATGCTTTACTACATTTATCCTCACAACAAGTCGCTGCAGTCATGTGATAGTCTCTTTACAAATGAGGAATATGAAGAATAAATAAGGCAGATGCATTTTTCTTGTTCTAAATTTTACTTCAATGCTTTATTACGTCAAATAATAGCACCAGCTATTCTAGCATAAACACACACACACACACACACACACACACACACACAGAGTCACACTCACTCCAGTGCAGATGTGCTGAGACAGATGCAAAGCTTTCATGCCTGTCTTAAACTGGAAAACTAAGGAGTCATTGGTAAAAATCTTGCTAAGTGAACATCAATAATTAGGTGTTCATATTTGAAAAAGCAAGCTCCTCTTGTAAGAAATAGTTAAGGCACATATTACATTTAAGCTTCTGCTTATTAAAATGATTCTGCTCTTTAATATGTGGAAGATTCCATAATATATACACATATATACTTATAAATACATATATCTATAGATCACTTATCTCTACTTATCTGATGTTATAATTGTTACTTGGAATTAATATTCTCAATATATTTTTAATTCATTCAATGAGAAATATTTATTGATATGTAAATATATGTACATATGCATGTATGTATGTTAATAATTTGATTGAATGAGAACTATATTAAAATACTTTATATAATTTAATTAACATATTTGGATGAATTTCAAATTTAAAGTGAGGCATAAAGAAGTAGCTATTTTACAATACTAATTTCCCCTCAGGTAATTATCAAATGTCACTAAAGTCACTTGTTCCTTGGATGTTTAGGACATCATGTAACAGTTTCTCCTGGTAAAGATGAGTTAACTTATGTTTCCCTGTCAATTAAACATCTTAAATTCTTTCTCTCAACTGGGGAAAACTAGGATATGGCATGTGTTCTGAGGAGAAATTCTCACTTCTAGATGACTAAATAACCTTTCATATTCTGGCATTTTCATCTAGGTAATTATGATACCTTATGATCTAATTAGCATTTGGTATTTGGTATCTCCAGTGACTAAAAAGACCATCTAAATTAAAGCACTTCATATCTAATGTCTTGATAGGGAATTCTATTAAAATGGAAGAGAAACAGTCCCTGTCTCCATCCCTCACCATTTACCTTGGGGTTTACTGGTGAATGTTTAATTCCCACTGAAAGCTTAATGATCTCAGAATGTCATTCCCAGGCTGTACTTTATCTGTGTGTCATCTCACTGCTGAAATCTCAGAGGGTTTTGAGGACCTGAAAATTACAAGTTCAATTGTTGAGAAAAAAGTTTAAAACCTGACAATAAAATCCAATAACCAAACTTTGTGATGTGTTCTAAAATCTTTTACATGAAAAACTACATAAAACCCTCTTAATTTCTGTGACATTTTAACTATTTGAAATTAAGTTCATATGGTTTTCTATAAACATTTCATGATAAACACATACCTCTTATGAAATGTTGGATAAAGCTTAACTGTTTAAATTTTACCTAAGATGTGGCTTTGGAATTTTTCCCAAGGAAAAGTTGTGAAATAAATAGTACATAACCTGTCTACACTGAAGCATCCTGGGGAAAGAAAATAGGAACTCATTAGTGGATATATATATATATATATATATATATATATATGCAGTTCTACTGTACACTTTTTAATGACTTGTTTTCATTTGTGAGTGGAGAGAGAGAGAGAGAGAGAGAGAGAGAGAGAGAGAGAGAGAGAATTGCCACATGTGTCCAGATGCCTGCAGAATCCAGAAGAGGGTGTCAAATATCCTGGATCTGGAGTTACAAGTGGTTGTGAGCTGCCTGCTCTAGGTGCTGGGAGATAAACTTGTGTCCTCTGGAATAACAGTAAGTGCTCCTAACTGCTAAGCCATCCCTCCAGGCCCAGAATTACATCTATCTATCTATCATCTATCTATCTATCTATCTATCTATCTATCTATCTATCTATCTATCTAATCTACCTATTATCTATCTAGCATCTATTTCTCTATCAATCTATCATCTATCTATCTATCTAATCTACCTATTATCTAACTATCTATCTATCTATCTATCTACCCATTTGTCTGTATGTGAGTGTACATGCTATGGTGTATTTGCCAAGGCATGTATATGGAGATAAATTGACAATATGCAGGAGTCAGTTCTCCCCTATCACCATGTGGGTCCCAAGAACTGAACTCAGCTTTCAGGATAAGCAGTCAGTGTCGTCACCCACTGAGTCAAGTCCCTGGTTGTGGACATAAAATATATATCTGCACACATATAATATGCCCCCAAAGACAGTAAGCACTTATCATAAACAGACAGTAACTCCGTCTGCTAAAATTCAGTTTAGCCACATGTTTGTGCTGGAATCACCCATGTGGTCTGCACCACAGCCTTCTCCTTTTGATACTTTCTCAGCATTCTTCACTGTCTGCCATATCAGAAATGCAAGTATTCAATCTCTATGGTAAGCAGAACAGTAAGTATTTGTGTTATAAAGAAAATTGAAGCAGGAGGAGCAGAATCTCTCCTTACAGCATTTGATACGAGGAAAACTGGAAGGCAACATCAGTAGACATTCAATCATTCAGTGGAGAAAATTCCCCATAGAAAGTGACTGTGCATTAATGGTTTCTCCACGGCTGCCTTAGCTATGGAATTACAGCCACTGTGGCATAGAAAGTGTGCAATTGAAAATTCAGAAGTCATAGTTAAAGACCACTGGGTTCGAAAGTGATTTTCTTCCAGGAAAATCCAGGTGAGTCACTGCTCAAGGTCAAGGACACTGTGTTTTGAAAATTTAAAAGCAACCAAATCCAAGGCATTTGCATAATTAGGTAAGAATAATCCCTGACATTTTCAGTAAAATGTGCAGTGATCAGAAATATCATATGACAAAGAAATTGTTTGTGAAGATCCTTATTTTTTTGTGCAATTCTGCATTTTTAATAAAAGCAATTAGCAGAACAGCTGTGACAGAGTAACACATTTTGATTGTTTGGACTGGACTGGTCAGCATGCAACAAACACCCACAGGGGGTTCAAATAATGATAAAAGTAAAAAAAAAAAAAAAAAGATTAGGTTGAACCCATCCTTTGAAAGCCCTATCTAATGATTTTATAGCCTCCCAGGGAGAAAGGATTAAGAACTAATTCTTATTCTATAGCTATGACTCTTATATTTATAAATTGAATATTTATACGTAAATTTAACAAAATTATATCACTATAAATACCTGTAAATTAAATGAATGGCAATTATTTTGTTTTTCCCAACTTCGACTTATTCCTAAAATATTCCTCCTTATTTTAGTGAAATAAAAAGGAAAAGGCAAGCACAGGGAACACGCAGCTCTGAAGAAAACCCACGTCCAAGTCACAATGCGACTGCTCACCAGGGCAAGAGAGGTGAGTCACATCGCCACTGTTTACCAGGGCAAGAGGGGTGAGTCACATCGCCACTGCTCACCAGGGCAAGAGAGGTGAGTCACATCGCCACTGTTTACCAGGGCAAGAGGGGTGAGTCACATCGCCACTGCTCACCAGGGCAAGAGGGGTGAGTCACATCACCACTGTTTACCAGGGCAAGAGGGGTGAGTCACATCGCCACTGCTCACCAGGGCAAGAGGGGTGAGTCACATCGCCACTGCTCACCAGGGCAAGAGAGGTGAGTCACATCGCCACTGTTTACCAGGGCAAGAGGGGTGAGTCACATCGCCACTGCTCACCAGGGCAAGAGGGGTGAGTCACATCACCACTGTTTACCAGGGCAAGAGGGGTGAGTCACATCGCCACTGCTCACCAGGGCAAGAGGGGTGAGTCACATCGCCACTGCTCACCAGGGCAAGAGAGGTGAGTCACATCGCCACTGTTTACCAGGGCAAGAGGGGTGAGTCACATCGTCACTGCTCACCAGGGCAAGAGGGGTGAGTCACATCGTCACTGCTCACCAGGGCAAGAGGGGTGAGTCACATCGCCACTGCTCACCAGGGCAAGAGGGGTGAGTCACATCGCCACTGCTCACCAGGGCAAGAGGGGTGAGTCACATCGCCACTGTTTACCAGGGCAAGAGAGGTGAGTCACATAGCCACTGCTCACCAGGGCAAGAGAGGCGAGTCACATCGTCACTGCTCACCAGGGCAAGAGAGGTGAGTCACATCGCCACTGCTCGCCAGGGCAAGAGAGGTGAGTCTCTTTGGTACTATGTGACTCAGTTCCCTCAACCATAAAGACACGGATAGTATCACATTTTTTATTTATTTTTGCATGTGTATGAATGTACTGTCTGCATGTACGTCTGTGCACCCGTGTCGTGCAATGCCACGGAGGTCAGAAGAGGGTGTTGGATTCCCCTGGAACTGGAGTTCAAGACGGTTCTCAGCCGCCATGTTGGTGCTGGGGATCGAACCCAGGTCCTCTGTAAGAGCAGTCAGCGCTCTTAACCACTAGGCCATCTCTCCAGCCCCAAGGATAGTATCACATTTTAAGTCGTGTGGAGTAAATGTGTTTATTCATGTGGAGATGTCTGAGTATGAAATGTCTGCCACAGGCTCACATGTTTGAACATTGTGCTGGTAAGTTCTTGTCAACACGACAAAACTAGAGTCACCTGGGAAGAGGGAACCTCAGCTAAGGAATTTCCCAGATCAGGCTGACCTCTGACCATGACTGTAAGGCAATTTCTTGATTCCTGGTTGTTTTGAGAAATCCCAGCTCGCTATGGATGCTGCCATCCCTAGGCAGCAAGGCTGCACTCCCTAAGACAGGTGCCTGAGCAAGCCAGGGGAAGCAAGCCAGTGAGCTGCACTCCTCTTCCCAGGCTTCAGCTCTTGCCTCCAGGATACTATTTTGAGTTCCCTTCATGATGACTGTAATCTGTAAGCCAACTAAACACTCAGCCCCTACAGGTTGCTTTTGATCAATGTTTTATAAGAGGAACAGAAAGCAAACTAGACAAATACTTAGTCCCCATTGGGTGGTGGTGTTTTGGATGGTGTGGAACCTTTATGAGGTGGATCTTTCTAGAGAAGCAGGTTGGTGGGGTGGGTCCTGGGATTTCTTTTTATCCTGGACATGCTTCCTTTCTGCACTTTGCTTCTTAGTCTACCAAAACTTGAGCCAGCAGCTGCCACAGTCCTGCTGCTTTGGAAACGTGTCATTACTTCTCTGTCTTGAATAAATGAATATCATTAGACCGGAAGCCACATTTACCCTCTTCTGCTTTAAGTATGTCTTATCGGGTGTTTGATCACAGCAATGAGAAAAATGAACAAGGCAGGCTCTTGTGCACTAGCCAATTATCTAGTAATAGCATTTGTCTAGTTATGACATCATCATGATTTCTCTTAGCATTTGCAAATTTAATAAACAGGAGTTTCGCCTGAGGCACATCATGAAATTCACATTTATAGGCAACAGACTCCATTTTCTTTATTGAAAATAAAAAAGCAAGAAGCTTTACATTCCAGGAGTCCACCTATGCATGCTCATCCAAATGGACAAAAAATTCCTTACAAGGCATGTGAGAGGACTAAGTACTTAAAAATTAGCAAATAAGTTAGTAGGGAACCCATGAGAGAAAATAATATAGTATAGGAATTGAAGGAAGGAATAATATTTTATGAATATTCTTGAATAAGGATCTCATTGAGAAGTAAAATTTTGGTACTAGGAGGTGGTGAAGAAAAGTCAGGGAAGAAACCTGTATAACTCATACATTTGGAAAATGCACAGAGGTTTCACCCCCACATCCAGCTCTTGGCTTCCTGGGCGGGGGTGGAGGAAATAGGTAGCACATGTAGCACGAGGTTTTGCAGTATTGGATGTGAGACCCTAAAGGAGGAATCCTGTACACAGGTGTGCTTTTTTTCTGTTCATAGACTGTGTCTTATTTTGTTGCTGTGTTTTGTCTCGTATCTAGTGAATGAATTGTTAAATTAACACAGGGTTGACCAGTAATGGACTCTTACTTCCTTGTTTCCATTCCTGTTAGTGGTGGTCAGGGACTATGTTCCAATAGCAACGTGAAAGCAAATGTTTTGTGCACCACTTCTTGTACCCATCAAAGAAAACAATGCATCTTTCCCTGTTTCCTGCTGGCTTAAATGCAGATATAAAAATGTTAGAACATGAAACTGAAGTGATATATTGAGGAGAATACAGCAATCTTGTGTTTTAGAGATCATAGAGATATTATATCAGTCCTATACCTCCAGCTAGGATGTTCACATCCAACAGAAATAGACTTCTCTAATGCATAAACTATTGTTTTATAAGCTTCAGTAGGAACAGAACAAAAATAATTGCACTTCAATTAATACATTTTGTATTGGCGAATTTTGGAGAAGTGCTTACATTTAGAAAAACTTAATTTAAGGAAAATGTGAGAAATCTTTTTTATAAGGCTTTTATTGATGTTTCGTGTATTTCACACTTCATTTCTCAGTTCAGTTTAGATATATCTCCTTTCCCTTCCCTCCACCCCACCCCAGATCATGCACTCTGCCATAACTATCCTGCATCTTTCTCTCAGTCTTTTTTTTATGTCTAGGAATGCATATTTTTGTCCTTTAATTTTATATTACTCTAAAATATGCATACATTCCATTCATATACAGTAATTACAGAGTCTGAAAGTAAGTGGTGGATCGATTCTATAACAGTGCCTCAAACATAGGTAGGATTTTCAATGATAACTCCAAATATTGCAATTTTTTATCAATACATTTTATCATGGAGTTGGGTAGAAAGCCCATAGAACAGTAAAATTCTTGACTGTAAATATGAAGACCTGAGTTTAATCCCCAGAACATAAGGTAGAAACAGCATCAGATATGTTGGCGCATGCCTGTATCCCAAGCCCTGGAGGGACAGAGATAGTTAGGTTCTTAAGGTTCCCTGGCCAGCCAAACTTGCCTGCCTGGTGACTCCAGGCCAATGAAAGAACCTGTGTCAGAAAACAAGTTATATGGTTCCTGAGGACTGACAGACGAAGTCGACCTCTGGGCTCCACACCCATGTGCAAAAGTAAGCACAGTAAGCCCCCAACATTGACACCAATATGAACCACAAACACACACGCAAATTTTAAATTGTGCGTGATGAACTTTGTGAGTTTGCCAGTAATCTGGCTGCACTGTTGTGCTGGGCTCATAGCAGCATTGTTTCTGCTTCCTCTCTTCACCAGGCTACCCACAGTGCTGTGCAGGGAACAGGTGCCACTACTGTCATAAGAGACCTAAAAGCTGCTGTGAATTTCCTGTCCTTTTCTGGCGTCTTCAGTCCAATGAGAAAGCTTCTAATTGGCTTGCCCATGAGTGCGTTATCCCAAGGCATCTTTCTTCCAGGCAAACAGTAGATATGATAGAATGAAAACAGCAGTACCACATGCTAGACCTGAGTGTTGTCAGCAACCTAGTTCAACCTAGAGAGTCATGGTTTCTATCTGGGTTCAGGAGATACAGCCCAAGACCTAGAAAAGATGGAACTGTCCCCAGAAAGGCTTAGTCACCCATTTACTTATTACTTAGCTTCATTTTGTTTGTATAACACAGGGTATCATGTAACCCATGCTAGCCTTGAACTCACTGCATAGCCAAAGGTGACATTGAACTCCAGATCCTCTTACTTCCAACTCCTGAGTACTGAGATTACAGGCTGTACAAAAGCCAGTTTTATAATATTCTGGGTAGCAAATCCTGCTCTTTATACATGATTGACAAGCATGCTACCAAGTGGGCTGGGTCCTCAGCCCTCTTTTTTTCAGAAGAAAGAAAAAGGAGAAAGTTTCCACAAGTTTTTGACTATAATCAGATTGAAAATAATGAAGTCAGGGTTTTTTTTCTGGATCAAATTCTGGTGTGCCAATGTATACCTAACAGAAAGTGTTCTTGGTTTGTTTCACAGCAAAGTCATTCCTCACCCCCCCCATGCACATACACACAACTGCATCATACTTTATAGAAACAATGAGCAGAGGTACAGCATGGAGGGGTAATTGTTCATTAGCAATAAATTCTGAAATGGATTCAGGAAAACATTTCCTGTATATTATTTTATTCCACTTGGAAAATTAATTCTTCCACAGAATAATCTTTTCTTCAGCTTACCGGCCAGTGATGTGAGGTTATTTAGGGTTAACTCAGTCAAGTTACCAAAACAGTTTTCTCTTCATCTTCTGCAGGAAATTTCAGATTCAAATTGAGAAATGATTGAATCTAAAATTAATGTGCTGAGAAATCATGGTGGAAACAATAGGTTGCATTTTTATTTTGCTTTGTGTGTGTGTGGTGTGTGTGTGTGTGTGTTCTCCTATTTTGTTGGGCCAAAAATAATATAAACTACCCAAACAAGATGATGGTACACAGGTGTTGTTATTGCATTTACAACCCACTGTGGCTTTTAAGGTGGTTGCTATGGCAATGTGATCATTTATAGACTATAATCCCATTAGGCGAAACTGGTGATAAACTAAGATCATTATAACAAAGCTTATATTGCTTCACTTCCGGTTGTGTCTGTTTTATGGCAAACTACAGGAGTGGAGTTATTAAATAACAAGCCCATAAGAATGCTGCACTTAGTCATAAAATATTTTTGGACAGAGGAAATGGGGATTTGGAAAACTACTGCAAATGATTATTTTGAGTGTTAAACTTTGGAAACAAATGCAAAGCATTCTGTTTAAAGAGACTAAATGCAGATGTAACCCTTCTTCCTACAAGATGCTTTCAGCCTCTCCTTTCCCAGTCCATAAACCAACAGGTTATCTGTATACCAAGCACTTGAAACAAAGACAGTATCTGTGAGTTGTACAAGAAGTTAGTATCAAAACTGGCCCCTTATTTACTTTCTCACTGCTGTCACTGAGTAGATGACAGGAGGAACTTCAGGGAGGCAGGATTTTTGGCCCACCTTTCCAGAACCTACTGTACATCATGGCAGGAAAAGTAGGGCAGCAGTCTCCTGAGTGGGCAGATCCTTCTGCAATGCAGTCAGGAAGCTGCAAGAGCTGAATGCTGGAGCTCAGTCCCCTTTCTACATTTTGTTCAGCGGTGAACACAGGCCACAAATGGTGCTGCCCACATGTAGGGTTGGTCTTTCCACTTCAGTTAAGCCAACTTAGAAGCCCGCAGGCTTGGCCAGAGGTTTGCCTCACAAGTGAATCTAGATCCTGCTAAGACAACGATATTAAGCATCACGTCGGCCAAAATTTCCAAGGTAACGCTTTAACTCCTGAATCTTTTATTCTCTTATTTCACTGGGTAGTTGTTTATTGCTAAGAATTCCTCTATATTTTTATAGTTTTGTTTCTTCCCTTAAGACTAGACTCCAAATAATAATACATTTTTACCTGCAGAGCAGACATCAAACATCACTTGCTGGATTGACATATTGGGCTAGTGAGTGACTCAGAAACTAACTAGTTTTTATCTCTGACATTCCTTTTCCTCTCCCTTCATTGGGTCTGAATGGCACAGCCAAAGAAAGTTAGTTAGGCATTTGGCACCGGGGGACAGCACAGAGCTGTGCTCTCTGGGTTACCATTTCTCCATACTGTTACCCAGACACGAAGATGAAGAAGACTCGTGGGTGATCTGCCTTCTCCAGCCAAGGAACCAGGAACTGCCAACCTAACAACAAGAAGTCACTAATAACAAATCTATACATTGCACTCTATCCCAGCAGCATAGGAAGTCTCTACCACACCCTACTCAAGCAAGCAAGGCTTCAGTGAGAATGCTAGATCTCCACACTCAGCCCCACTGGGCTGTAAAGGGGCATAAGAAGGGGCTGGAGAGATGGTTCAGTGGCTAAGGGCATTTAACTGCTGGTGCAGAGGATTGGAGGTTGGTTCCAAACATCCACATAGAGTGGCTCACAATAATTTGTAACTTCAACTCAGGGCATCAGATGCTTCTTCCCTCCATGGGCACCTACACTCATGTGCATATACCTCCACACAGACAAACATATATACAAATAGTTTAGAAATATAATAGAAATATCCTCTCTACCCATTGTTTTGCTATGTTCCATGAGAATTAGGTATTGAGACTCTATTGCAGATATGTCACATAGGGTTGGGCATTTCACGGACACTAAATCTCTGTGGGAGAATACTAACGCATCTCACAATACTCATCAGCAAAGCTCCCTCATGCAACAGAGGGCAATCAACAGAAAAGGCCAGAAATAGCAAAAGCATAGAGCATAAGACTCTGTGCAGTGTGTGTCCTTGGACAGGACTCATATATTAAACTTCACCCATACAGGGTTCCGGGACCATTGTAAAAGAGGGGACAAAAAAATTGTAAGAGTCAGGGGAGGTGGTACGTGAGCATATGGAAACAGTCTTATAGGCTCCTGGGACCTTGCTCATATGAACCTGAAGCAATGGTCTCAGCATGCACAAGACCCATGCAAACTCAAACAAATAAATACCTAGCATAGAAGTGGAGAAATGTGCAGCAGACAACAATCTAGGCAGCTGATCAGTCCTGGGTGAGGAAGAGTTGATCTTCTTTAAGTGAGTGACTCTAGATAAGCTGACTAGACCTTAGTGGATGAACTTCACTGAGGGACATCTGGAGACACTAACTTGATTCTAAAAGCTTAAATATAAATGGCAGAATGCACGGACTCCTGTGTGGGGTCTATGAGGAGTATGGGTGGGAAGCAGATAGAAAGATGATTAAGATGCTGTGCAGGAAATACACAAAAATTCTGTAAAAGTATGCAAAAAATAAAAATAGAAATAAATATTTAAAAGAAAAGAAGGTCCATTTATGGTCAGAGACTTTGGTCTTCTAGGATCACCAAGAGGAGCAACTCACCCCTGGAGTGTGTCAGTGGGGGCATCTGGGGAGGCAAGGCTTCAGCCCAGCTACAGAGGAGGCAGAGGAGCTGAGTGCAGAGACAGAACTCTTAAAGTGCCTCACCTGCACGCAGCAGGAATGGGGCCCCTGATATCTGGTCAATGGGAGCCCAGTGAGAGTAGATAGATATTCTTGTTTGAACTTGACAGTAATGATAAATCCCAATCCTATCACCTCCAGAGCTGGCAGACTGTCAAGGAATTAACCCATCTCTTGGGTAACTATGGATGGAAGTCACGGGGAAATGATCTTCTTCTTCAGCTCTGCAGTAAAGACCGTCCTTTGCCCACTTCTGCCAAGTCCACCATCTGGCCAGCAAGACCAAAACTAGCTGAATGACAGGAGGTTTCTCCTTATAAGTGAGGAGAGCATTAAAGAAACCTCAGAGGAGTTTACAAATGAGATGATGTGTTCCCATCCTGTACACCGGCCCTTGAGCCTTATTTATCACACATTGAAAGTCTGGAACACATAGTACTCATAGGCACTACTGATCACAGGGATCATGGGGTGTTAAGTAATATGAGTATTGTAACAATTAAACCATGTATGCCTACCTCAAACCATCCCTAGCAAACCTTGAAGATCTTCACATTTGCCAGATTAGCATTTTAAAATAAAGGTTTACAATAAAATAGTGTACAGATTCAGAATGCTACCCTCAGTGCAAATCTTTCAAAAATGAGAATGATAGAAAGTCATTCTCTGATAAAAAGAAGTCCTATCTTGTATTATCCCATATATCTTACATTTTATAATATCAAAGTTGTACAAATAAAAACGTTTGGAGGAGCTGGAGAGATGGTTCAGCATTTAAGATCACTGGCTGCTCTTACAGAGGACCCAGGTTTCCATTACCCAGTTGACAGCTAACAACAGTCCATCTATCCAGTTCCAATGGCTCTGACACCCTCTTCTGATCCCTGAAGTCATTACACGTTGACAGTGTACTTACATACGTGTAGACAAGACATTTGTACACATGAAATAACATAATTAATAATTAAGGAGATGCAAATTAAAACCACGCTAAGATATCATCTCACTCCGATAAGACTGGCTAAGATCAAGAAAATAAAAGACACCAAATGCTAGAGAGGTTGTGGGGAAAGGGGAACACTCATCCACTGCAGTGGGAATGCAAACTCATACAACCACTGTGGAAAGCAGTGTGGATAATGCTTAAAAGACCCAAAATGAGCCTACCACCTGACCCAGTCATAACACTCCTGGGTATATACCAACAAGACTTACTTATGGCAAAGATACATGCACATCTATGTTTATTGCAGCTCTCTTTACAATAGCAAAGAGCTGGAACCAACCCAAATGCCCATCAACTGATAAATGGATAACAAAAATGTGGTACATCTACACAATGGAGTTCTATGCAGTGGTAAAGAAAGATGACATCATGAACTTTGCAGGTAAATGGATGGAATTCAAAGCCACTATGCTAAGTGAAATAACACAGTCCCAGAAAAACAAATGGCAAAGGGTTTCCCTCATTTGTGGATGGTAACACCCAATCCTTAGTTGAAAGGCAAGCTGAGCAATGTTATTGTTATATTTCTTTGTATCTGAAAGCAACTTTGCTATTATAATGTGAATCTCTTAACAGGCCCTAGAATTAACTTACCACTTATTTTCAGACATGGTAATTAACGTATATGGGTGGAAGGTATGTATTCATAGTTTAGATCAATATAAAATTAAAGGGAAAAATGTGAATTCCTAAACATATTTTGGAATTAACATACAGTTTATTTTCAGAGGTCATAATTTGGGCACATATTTTGGAGCAATACAAAGGGGAGGGAACAACAACAACATAAGGACTGGGTCACAGAACTGAATGCTGCCCCAGACAACAAACCTCTGCAGAGAAAAAACTTTGGAAAGGCAGAGGAAAGATGCAAGACATATATGGCAGAATGCACAAACTGGGGTGGGGTTGGGGGTAGGGAGAGGGGAATGTGTCTAAATTGGACTGAAAGATGATGTATGAAATACACAAAATACCTATAAAAGTATTTTATTAAAAATAAAAATAAAGACAAATAAATAAAACCTGAAATAATACAAATGAGATCAGATTAGCAGTTGTTGGGGCAGGAGGAAAGGAGCGGCTATAAGAAGGTACTGGGCACAAGAGGGTTCTAGAGAAGATGGACTTGCTCAGAATCCAAAGTAGTCTGGTCTCTGGTTGTGATGAAAGCTGGAACTCCAGGAAAATCAGGCTGACTTCAAAGTCATGGGAATCCTCCTGTCTCAGCTTCCAAATGCTGGGATTACAGCAGGAGACACAATTCCTGGCTTAATTTCTTTTATCTTGGGATAATGTGGTGGCATTTCATTGGTGACATTCTGTCTAATTGAAGGCACTTTTTGCAGTTAGATTATTGCCAGCCTTGTTCTTCAAAGTGCCCTTTGGGACATCTTTATCTGGAGCCTATGAGAACTCTATAAGCACATGCTAACTTAATTAATCAAAGGCTTAATGACTAATCACTGTTTGAGACTCTTGTACCTCACGGTAGTCTTGGATTTTCTACATAGCTGAGGCTGACCTTGAACATCTGATCTTCCTGCCTTCACCTTCCCAGTGCTGGATTACCAGGCTGTGCTACCATGTGTATTCCTGCTTCATGCAGTGCTGGGGTTGGAGCCCTGGGCTTCCTGCATAAGGCAAGCACTCTACCAACTGAGCAACACTTGGGGCTACAGAGTCCTTTCTATCTAATCTTTTAGAGAGTCATAATGTTAAAAGTTCCCTGAGGTAGAGAAAGGCAGTTTATTCCATCTTGCACACAGTGTCAGGCCTCTGGGAACTGGTGACCACCTCACACCCTGGTCACCTGCATATTATTTCTGGGCTCCAGGTTCTTCATTTCTTTGGTTCAGGTGAGGAGGGATTTTTCATACCATGGATGGAATGTTTTCTCTTGAAGCTATTACATCTGCTGGCCAATCTTCCAAGTGGTATAATGCTCTACAGCTAGTCATCCCTGGTAAGTTATAGTGCTCAAGACAGAACAAGGATACACGGTAAGCTTTTTTTGTATTTGAAACCATATCTTTATTAATATTTTAACTGCTAATGGCATAAAGAAAATTTAAAACTGCTAAGCTGGCCCAGATGCAGAAATTAAGGAAACATTTTTGACATTAAAAATTTTAAATGATGGACTCACGAGAATATATTTAATAGTAAAAACTCTAAACACAGAGGGAAATACTATTCATGATTTGCTATTTATTTTCCTGGGTTTGGGCACAACTGCTTGCAAATTGGTTTTACATGAAGGATGCTTGTACTCACAAATTATCACCTATTGTAAAAAAATGAAAACAAAACAAAACAAAAAAGCAGAGAAAGATGCAGAAAACTTACGGCAGAATGCACGATCTGCGATGGGTAGGGATGGGGTGGGGGGGAAGGGAAGGGGATATATGCCTGAACTGAATTGGAAAATGATGTATGAAATACACAAAGCATCAATAAAAATAAATTAAAAAAATAAATAAATAATAAAAAAATTAAAAAATAATAAAAAAATAAAAATAAAAAAAGAGAAAAAAAAGAGTCAGTGTGGTGTAGTGTTTAGGGAGTGATAAGAAAAATGTGTGTACATACTACTTTAAAAAATATTTTATTGCTGTGGTTAGTTGAACCTGTAGAATATAAAACTATAGTTAATAAAAGCTAACTGTATTGGTTCAGAAAAAAAAAAAAGAAACTAAGAATATAAATATCACTGATTTTGTGTATCATATACACACATCTCCCCACACATACCTCACACATCCCAAAACACACAAACATACCTTGCATGTATATGCCATATGTTCATGCATATAAGTATATATGTTCATAAATTAAAACATACATAGGGCTGGGCAGCTGTAGTTGTCACCTTGACATGGAAAGAGGGAATCGTTTTTTTTTTTTTTTTTTGGTCTTTTTGAGACAGGGTCTCCTTGTAGTCCCAGCTGGCCTGGAACTTTCTCTGTCCCCAGCCGGCCTGGAACTTGCTCCGTAGACCAGGTTGGCCTTGAACTCACGAAGATCAGCCTGCCTCTGCCTCCTCTGGAGTGCTAGGATTAAAGGCGTTTGCCACCACACCCAACATGAAAGAGGGAATTTTAACTGGGCCATTTCTTGCAACATATTGGCTGGTGGCCTTGTCTGTGAGGAATTTTCTTAATTGCTAACGGATGTGCGAGGACTCAGCCTGTTGTGGACAGTGCTACTCCGAGCAGGTGGTCCTCAGTTGTATAAGAAAGCAGGCTGCACACAGGCCAGAGGAGCAGTACAGCAGCAGCACTCCTCTGGGTTCCTCCCTTGAATTCCCGCCTTGGCTTCCCTCGGTGATGGACTGTGAGCTGTAAGCCCGATAAACCCTTTCCTTCCCAAGTGAATTTGGTCAGTGTTTTATCACAGCACTAGAGAATCAAAGAAGGACATGTTTAATACACATCTATATTTTCACGGCAATAAAAAAATCTGCTGAGAACACTCCTAGAGGTGAGGCAAAGAGAAGGGAGCAGTATGACTGCCTCGTGCTCACTGAGCGCCCTGAACGCTGTGAGCTGATATCTACTTCTAGAGATGAAGCACATACAAATGAAAATTGCCAGGGAACCCTGTGGGAAAGGTCGAATTAGCATCATTGTATCCTTTCACAGTCAAATAAAATGAGTCACGTTCGTGGTGTTCCAGGTCATGAATTGCCAAAAATGGGCCACACTATGATTCTTTTCTTATAAACTGAAGGAATGATGCACAAATTCAAATTATATAGAAACATATCATACGTGTGTGTGTGTATGTGTGTGTGTGGAATTAGAAAAAGACAGTGCTAAGAAAGACAGGTAGATGGAGCAAGAACAGTTTATAATATATTAAAAAAACAAAGAAATTATAGATTTCCAGAAAAGATTTACATATAAGATTTTAAAATACATCATTCTCTATAACAATAAAAACTCACAAATATGCAGAGCTTCATGAGAATTATAAATTGTAAAATGCACCATGCCTATTTCTTATGAAGGACTATTAAGAAACTATTCAGAGAATCCTCAAAGGAAATCATATGCCTACAAAATAATTTTAAAACAAACATAAATTTTGTATTTATTATTTTTATTTTATGTGTATGACTGCATTGCCTGCATGTATGTAAGTGCACCTGTGTCATGCAGAGGTCAGAAGAGGGTGTCAGATCCCCCTTGGAACTGGAGTTATGGATGGTATTAGCTGCCATGTGGGAGCTAGGACTTGAACACAGATCTTCTGTAAGAGCAGCCAAGGGCTCTTAACCACTGAGTCATCTCTCCAGTCCCTAAAATAAACTTTTCAAATATAAAAAAAAATTGTATTAGTTTTTTAGTACAAATCTAGCATAATACATAATAGGATATGAACATGTGAAAAGTGTAAATATAGATAGAGTATTACATATTACCTTTATGTATTAAGCATTGGTTCATATGTATGGTTAGGAGTAGTATGATAATTCTTTTTACATAATTTCCTGGTTATTTTCTGATACATTTGGTTCATGAATGTATCTTACTAATATAATCAGGAGAGCAACAATAGTAAATGTAAACTACTTTTTCTGGTAACAAAACATATTAATGGAATATACTGTTTCAATAAAAGAGGGCTGACAAGATGGCTCAGTGGGCAAAGGCACTTGCTACAAATCTTGATGACCTGAGTTCAATCTCTGAGACCCACATAACAGGAGAGAACTGATTTCCACAAATTGTCCTCTGACCTATACATGGGCACCTTGATATATGGATCCAAACACATACAAAACAAATAGATAATAATAAGTAAATATAAATTAATAGTAATAACATTAATATTTAATGTGCATTAAGGTGTGAAAGCTATTTTTGTTATTTAACTTTCATTTGCAGTGTCTGAATGTCTCCACATGACGTTCACCATGCCACTTCTCCAATAAGCTGTTTTCATCCTGAGTACTTCAGAATTAGGGGAGAAATATCCTCCACTCACTTAAGGACTTGCTGTGTTTGCATATTAAATCAACTACGTTCTCCTCTACAGGAAAGGGTTTTTTCAAGTCTTTAAACTATTTATGTTGGAAATTTCTCATTCATTTTCTTTGAACATCTTTGCAGTAGAGATGACACATCCCCAGATTTTAGAAGGCTTTTATGTAAAAGTTTTATTTTTAATATAATTCATCTTGTTTATAACACTGTAATCCTTGGGGACTGGAGGCACCCACAAAGACTGAAAGAAAAAAATAGAGGTAGTTAGCGCTTTCTAAATAAACCTGACATTTTTACAGAAAATTATTTTTAACATATAAGATGTACATTAACCTTCTTCAGTTAACTTTCTAATAGAAAAAAAGATGGCCCCAAGCATTATAAAAAAATCCTGCAAATAAACACACAACTAAGCCGTTCAGCTTCCACATGACAATAATCTGAGCAGAATACTCAATTACTTCCCATCCTACCCCAAAATGAAATGCTTTGCCTTCTCTCTACATACACATCTCAAATCTATTCCAATTGCTAATTTGTATTTTTAAGTTCAAAGCTGTTTGCTGAAATCAGGTAACTTTGTGTTCCCATAAAGACTGTGGGTGCTCCCATGGCTGGTGGACCTCCTCTCTGTTGTCATTCTTCTGTGTGGGAAGGGCTTGCATTTCATCTCTGTAGTCCTGAATGCTTCATGAGATATTTTATTTTTGCATTGTGGATGCCATCTTATCTCTGCATGGGAAATGATGTATGTTCCCCAAAGCAGATTCTGTAGTGCTCTGCTCTGATCTAGTATGCTGCTTTAGGAAGACATGGCCATGGTTAAATAACCTAGGGAATGCTGTATGATATTAAAGCTCTCTTAATCATACACCTACACAGAGACTCATAATAGGTAGTTTTTATCATTATAACATTGGTAGCTCTGATGTGACTAATCCTATTTTCTTAATTCTGCCTTACTTTTCCCAAACTCATCCAAATATGTACTCTATTTATAGTAATGTTTTTATGTCCAATGGAAGGACTCTTTGAAGATTGCTCTGTTACAGATTTCACAACCAAGAGTTTATAAACGTCATGAGAAGTTGTGGTCCACAGCAAAATTGTTAACATCTGTTTGCATATGGGACCTTCTCCCAAGCTGCCATGCAAAATGCCTGGCATGATTTGCTTTTTTTTTTATATAACAGAGTCTCATGTATCCCAGATTGGCCTCAGATTCACCAAGCAATCGAGTATGTCTCAATTTTTCACCCTCCTGCCTTCCCCTCCTGAGTGCAGAGATTCAAGTGTGTGCCACTAGGCTGTGTTTATGCAGAGTTGGAGATCGCATGCTAGCCAACTGAGCTACAGCCTAACCCTTAGTTCTCTTTTAAATATATCAGCTATTTAACAGTCTACCCTTTTGAGAGGATGGCTAACATATGTTCCTTCTACATCTTAAACTTCCAAAGCATATTACCAAACAGATAACTTGTATTAGGTAGAAAATGTGTCAGGCATGGGGTTTAATTCCTGCTTTTAGCTTTGACTTCTGCATTTACAACTGAGCTCATTGGTGGGTGTCTTGAAAGATTCCCCAAATTAGAGGACAGAATGTTAGGGAAATATTATTCATGTGAAATTATTATGAAATGGAGTTCTATTATAAATGTATTCTCAAGAAAGGACCAGAGAGCCTGAAAACTAGATTCACTGAAAGAGGAGACAATTCAAATTTACTGTCCACATCTAACAGAATTTACTGATATTTGAATATATGTTTAAGGTAGTTGACAAGGGCTGCTTTGAGAATCTTCTTAAAAATATTTTTTCTCAGTCTGGCGTGGTGGCACACGCCTTTAATCCTAGCACTTGGGAGGCAGAGGCAGGCAGATCTCTGTGAGTTCAAGGCCAGCCTAGTCTACAGAGCGAGTTCCAGGCCAGCTGAGACTAAATGGAGACCTTGTCTCAAAAAGACCCCCCCCCAAAATATTTTTTCATGCGATAGATCAAACCCAGGTCTCAAACATGCAAGGTCAACACTCTAACACTTAGCTGTATTTCTTTGAGAAATCTTAAATGTAAATTTTTGTAATCAATGATTTCCTTGTGAACAGTGATCTCAAAATTACAAACTCACACCCCAGAATACATGATAACATCTGTGTCCATGATATTGTAATCCACCCAGAGCGCTGTCTTACCATGAATGGAATATCAATCTACCCAGAGGGCTGTCTCACCATGAATGGAATATCAATCCCAGAGCTTGCCCCAGTTCTAATTAGAAAACTATCTTCTCGACAATGTCCACAAATATTCGTAAAAGAACAGAAATGTAATCAGATGCTATATCTAAGAAATAATCAATTCCAGAAGATAAGGAGAGTAACATTAAGCTCCATGATCCTTGCTCCTCCACCAAAGAATACATCTAAAGGAACAGGAGAGAAGTGGTGAATAGGCTGGCTAACTGTTATGTCAACAAAAAATAGGCAGTTAACAGCTGTAAAAAATGTATTCAAGAAAGCAAAGCACAAATATAAAAAAATCACTTTTCAGCAAAGGATGGAATAAAGGTAGGCATAGTGGAGTTCAGCACTTGGAAAATTTTTCCTGATGAACAATATTGCTGACAAAGGATGGTTTTTCCCTTCCTCAAATCCCAATGGATTATAATTAATGAGATTTATGTAATAATAGCAGCAAAACACCACTGATTGATTTTCAATTTTAAAAATCAAATTAGAGGAAAGCACTGAAGCCCAAAACAGAATTATAGCTTAGGAAATAAATATTGCAAATTTTTAATGAAAGTAGTAGCTAAAGACATTAGATATAGAAGAAGAGAAATAAAGGAATGAAGAGATGTTTAATTTCTTATCTTTTGTAGGAAAAATTGAATATATTGTCTGAAAGGTTAATAGATTAAAAATAAATGCATGTGGCTAACGTATTTATTAAAATTCTAATGAGCATGCAAGATGATTAAGGAGAAAAGAACAGGAAAAGGAACGATCATCAAAATTCTATTTTTTGTCACATCCCGAGACCATTGTAATTTCTTGCTCTATTCTAAATATGTATCCTAGTATTTACAGACCCGTGTACCTCTCACTACTCATTACAGAAGCTCGTTTTTTAGACTGGATGGTGAATAACCCAGAAAGCTACAACTGGCTAAAGTGCACCAAATAAGAGCTTGCTCATCCCTAAAGACGTCACCAGTATCAAACCTCTGCCACCCAGGGCTCAGGGACCATTGTGGAAGAGGGGGCAGAAAGACTGCACGAGCCAGGAATGGTGGATGGCCACAGAGAAAATATAATAGAATATAAAGTAGAGTTTTCCAGACAGCTGGGAAACTGCTCATATGAACTCACAGCAATGGAGACATCATCTACAAGACCCATGCAAGCTCAAGCCAGACAAAAATCTCAGCATTTGGGGAATGATCTGTCACTGCTGGGAGAGTTTCTTTAAAGAGGTGACACTTTATGACACTGGGCTCCAGTGGATAGATGCACACCAAAGGACATTTGGGAACATAGACTTGACTTAATAGGTTTTAATATATGATAGAGGGGAGCAGATAAGGGAGAATATTAGAAGAAGAGATATATCAGAATATATGTATAAAATTCAATAAAAACAAAACAGAATTCCTCTTACATGGCTAGCTGAGGAGATGGCTAAGTAAATTGCTTACACTTCAGTCTGATCCCTAGCACCCACACAAGAAGCCAGGTGAGGTGGAGCACTCGTGTAATTCAGGCACTGGAGAAGAAGAGAGAAGGAGCCTTTGGATTCATTGGACAAACACTGTAACTGGTAAACTGAAGGGCTTAGTGGAGACTTTATCTCAAAATTCAAGGTTGATAGTAACCTAAGTAATGACACTCAAGGTTGAGCTCTGGTCTTTATATACACACATATTCCCATGCCTATGCACACACATACACACACACACACACACACACACACACAAATGCACAAATACATTTTTTGGTATTTTTGAGACAAGGTCTCCCTGTAGAACCAACTATCCTAGAACTCACTATGTAGACCAGGCTGGCCTTAAACTCAAAGAGATCTGCCTGCCTCTGCCTCCTGAGTGCTGGGATTGCAAGCATGCACCACCACGTCTGGCTCACAAATCCATTTTATATCAGGGAGCAAATAAATACATCTTAGACTCAGTATCATTAAGAAATGGAGCAATAGATATAAGTTGAAGATCACCAAGAAATGTAAAACAGAAATTCTAAAAGTTAATTATCTCCTAGGGTGAACTAAAGACAGAGAACTTTTGATTTCAATACTCATGAGTAGGACTGGAACACTTCACACATGCTTATCTTTTAATTAAAATATTTTTTATCTGCTTCCAGATCTAGATCATTGGAGGCAAATATATTTTATCTTTATTTTTTTCTTCTCTTATGGAAATATTGTCCTAATTACACAGAATATTATTGAACTGCTATTGTTTTGCTTTGACTGTCCTGGATGGGTTTATTGCCCTTTACCTGGGATTGAACCATGTCAACAGACGCTCTCCATCCCTGATGAGCTGGCTGATGTGTTCCAGTTTTGCAAAAGAGAAAAACTTCAGGATAGTCATCATGGGAACTATCAGAGCTCCTGAGATCCAGGATTCAGGAGGATGCCCCAGAGCAAAGGACACTCGTGTGAACCTGATCAGAAACTGGAGGATGAGGCCATTGCATATATAACATCCATTGCATACCAAAACATTCTGAGTATATCAGAATACTGCAGCACCAACTTATCAAGCAGCACTAATGACAACCATAACTGTCATTTATTGAATATTTGTGTTATATCAGGTGACGCAATGGACATGTTTTATGCAATGCATGATACAACACATTCTCACATACTTTAATAGGATACATTTTTAAATAATATTTTGACATCTGAATAATATAAAAATGTCTATCTGAAACCTAAAATGCATGGAACTTCTCAAAGGCACACTGAGACCTGAACTTAAGGCTCTACAAGAGCAGTAGCTGTTCTTAATTACTGAGAAATCTCTTCCGCCCTAGTCTGAGTGTTTGTTTCTGCACTTAAAATATTACAGGGCCATTACATATTACAGTACCACAAGGTTCTATGTGATTAGACCCACTAGTAGCCTATCCCATCTTTGCTCATTGAGATCTATCCATACCAGATTACTCATATTCCCCTAAACAGTTGTAGAGATCTTTCTGTCATGTTGTAGAGATCTTTCTGTCATGTTGAAATAAAAAACACCAATTTGGGATGAAGTCTTGGTATTATAAAAGTAACATAATAAATCACTAGGTACCTCTTAGATGCAGTCTATACTTCTTTTAAAAGTAACTGAAGACATTTACATTTTAGTGATAACTAAATAAGCCAGATGTGGTGGCACATGACTATAATCCCAGCAATCATGAAGCTGACACAGGAGGGGTGCAGTTTCTAGGCCATATAGGGCTGAAGATTGAGACAGATTTTCAAAAAGTAAACAAAGCAAATGAAAAGAAAAAAGTGTGTTTGGGGAGGTGGTTCAGCAGTTAAGAGCATTTGGTGTTCTAGCAAAGGAACCAGCTTTGGTTTCCAGCACCACGTGGCAGCTCACAATTGCCTGTGACACAGTTCTAGGGGATCTGACATTGTCTCTTGATCTCTACAGATACTGCACACACACACAGTCTAGGTAAACACTCATACTGACATAGTGAAAAAACTAGTCTTAAAACTGAAAATCAAAAAAGAAAGCAAAACAAGTATCTATGCATATTCTTATTTCCAGGATTCAGTATCATAAAATACTTTAATTTCCATTGTTATGAAATTTCATAAAGTGGAACTGCTATTCTCCCTTCTTTGCCAGATAGTAAGAACTGTGTTCATTGTCAAATAAAGGAATTTCCCAGGTAGTGGCAATGTATAATCTACAACCTTTGGTACATACAGTTCTTTTATTTCATATACAAAATATTGTATAATGTTGATGTCAATCCATTTTTAAATGAAAATTTCTCCCAAGCATTTGAACTACCAACATTCAAAAACAAATCATTTCACATGTAAAGCAGTTACTGAACATTGCATAGTGCCAAGCACGTTAGGAGGGAGCCTGTAACATGTATGCTAAGTCATATCCTTTAGAAGCTTCAGTTACAAAATTATGTGGTAAGCAGAGTTAAATGTCAAATTATATGACATGTAGCCTAAGTACTAAAACACTTTACAGAAAGGAGACAAAGGTTGATGGAGCAAAATGCACAAAGTAAGGAGGAATTTGGAAGAAAATATAATAAAAAGGCAATAGGCACAAGGTATTTCAGTAGCTTAAATGACACACACAAGAAAAAAAATCTGGTGCCAGGAAGATGGCCCCATGGGTAAAGTGACTGACTGTCCCACATGTATGAAAACCTGACACTGGATCCCCAGCATCTGTGTAAAAAGAGGGACATGGAGGGGGTGCCTCAGGTCTATCATTCTAGTGTGGAGGGTGGAAAGTAGAGGAGATGGGTAGATCACAGGAGCATAATGGCCAACTTGTCTACTCAAATGGTTAAGCTGTGGGGTCACTGACAGACTCTGTCTCAAAACATAAAATCATAGGGAAGCAGTTCAGAGCACTGCCTGCTCTTGAAGAGGAGGTGGGTTCAATTACCAGCACCCACATGGCAGCTAACAATCACCTGTAACTCCAGTCCCAGGGATCTGATGTCTATTCCGAGTTCCTCTGGCACTATATGATACAGGTGCACCTACATTAATGCAAGCAATATACTTATAAACATAAAATAAAAATAATAAATAAAATATTTAATAAAAGTATAAGATGGAGAGGGATAGAAGAAGATAAGAGACATTTATTTCTATCCTCTATGCACACATACACACACACACAGAAAGAGAGAGAGGATAGATAAGTAGATATATAGATAGGTGATTATAGATAGACAGATTGATAGATAGATAGATAGAGTGTTCTTTGTTGTACAGTATTGTGAATATTCATGTGAATAGATTCCTACTGAGGTGAGTAACCATTCTTTCTGATGACACTGCTGGACAGAGAACATGGTATATATTTTGGATCAAATGTTGACTGACTTTAAGACTACTGCATATCCACATACCCCATCAAGACTTTAAAAAAATTTTTTTTAATTTAATTTATTTTTTATGTGTATGAATGTACTGTCTGTATGTAGGTTTGTGCACCCGTATTGTGCAATGCCACAGAGGTCAAAAGAGGGTGTCGGATTCCCCTGGAACTGGAGTTAAAGACGGTTCTCAGCCGCCATGTGGGTACTGGGGATCAAACCTGGGTCCTCTGCAAGAGCAGTTGGTGCTCTTAACCACTAGCCCATCTCTCAAGACTTTTTTTACACTTCGTAAATCAAATCCAAACTAACTATAGATTTAGATAGAACCAACATTCTTTAAAAAAATAAGATTTAATTTCGAGGAGACTATATTTTTTCAGATTAAAAAAGAAACAATTTTTTCCACTACCAAGATTTTAATTGGCTCAGACAGTGGCCCTGCCAATTGGAAGGTCCTGGGCAATATAGGAATTGAACGTAGAAAAGGCTGTGGCACGAAGTAGAGGGAGCCAATATCAGCTGGGTCTGGAATGGCCCACTGATGAGTGGTCACTGTCTCTACAATATTATCCTTCCCCTGATGTCCTAGTCTCCACGACACACCAGACAGCATGGGATCATTTGGAAGGAGGAATAAATCTTATATTTCATAACCAAATATTAATTTTTAAATGGCAGCATTTGTTTCTCATGTCAGGTTCCGTAAGGAATACCCTAATGGACTCCTAATGGTCTGTCATTATCACTTCAGCAAAAAGTAAGGTGCTTCAGGAGGATAAACTATTATATTACAATTAAGTAACTCCAGTGGACTCATTGGTACTTTCTCAAAATTATATCAAAGGCTTAATGATTAAATTATTGAAGAGGACACTACAATTAACATATGAGTGTGTCTAGCAAGGAGAAATCTGTGCAAACAAAGCAATATGACTTTCCTGTAGAAACTTATGTTTGTGATTCAAAAAGCACCCTCTCCTCACTGGGTAAACAAACACCATGAGAACCTACTAGGCATTTGGCATCTGGAAATGTGGCTATGAGCACAATTCAAAGTCACACTTTTCATGAACCAGAGAACCATTTAGAGATGAGAGACAAGGGATCCCCGTATTTCTTCTGCTTACCTAGTGAGAGACACAAGCCCAGAGTGCAGCCAGACCTCATGGAACTAATTGATGGAGATTAGAAAGAAGAGGTAGGAGAGGCTTCCTAGGGCTAGAGAGTATGGGTACAATGGAAGGATCAATGATGAAATAGGCCTTGCTTCTCCCAGGCAGAGGGAGGCACTATACCTGAACTGTCAGACAGAGGATACAGGGAATAGTGAGAGACCCTGTTGCATCATGGGAAACATGGAATATCAGCAATGATGGTGTAAGCAGATCTGGGTGATCAAGCAGAAAAAGTGCTGGTTTAGTTGAAGGTCTGTGTCCCATGATAGTGCTGGATAGGGTGGCATTATAAGGAGAATAGAAAAGTCAGACTTCTTTTAAAAAATAATGCTTATGTTTATTTTATTTTATGTGTATGAAATACATGATTACCTGCATTATGTGTGCGCACTATGTATATGCCTGGTGCCTCCCAAGTCCAAAAGATGGTGTCAGATGCCCTGGAACTAGAGTTACAGATGATTGCAAACTGCCACGTGGGAGCTGGGAACTGATCAGGGTCTTCTGAAAGAGCAGCAAATCCTCCTGACTGCCGAGTCATTGCTCCAGTCCCAGACCCTTTCTTTTTAAGCTGGTTCACAGCCCATTTTGGATGGGAATCCTTCTGCAGTTTTCTTTTTTTTTTTTCCTTTTATTTATTTATTTTTATATATTTTTTTATCAAATCTAGACCCGTGTCCCCCCATTCCCCCACCCCACCAGAGCTCATGCATTCTGCCAAACATGCTTTTCATCTCTTTTTCAGTCTTTCTCAATATTCTCCATGTGGAAGTTGACTGTTTTGATCTTCAGCAGTTTTCTTTCAGAAGTTGATGATCACTTGCCTTATGACAAAGACTCTCCTTGCAGGAACGGTACCTTCTTTCTCAGGCCTTCCAGATTCTGACTCAATTACATCACCATGATTTTAACTACTTGGCTGTACTCCCATGGCTTCAAATCATAATTTTTGCTGGATTTTTCTATCAGCTTTATGAAAATTGTTGAATTTTAGAATATTTTGGAACCTGAGACATGTTTTATTGGAGAGCTGTGGAGGTTGTCCAGCAGTTAAAAGCTCTGCTCTTCCAGAGGAGAAGTTTGGTTCCCAACACCCTCCTAAGATGACTCTAAACCTCCTGTAACTCCACCTCCAATGGGTCAAAAGCTTTCTTCTGTCTTCTGAGTCTGCACTCACATGCACACACACACACACACACACACACACACATGCAAAAATACGTGTTAAAAAATACAATGGGGGAAACCACAACAACGTGGGGACTGGGTCAAAGAACTGACTGTTAAATTCTGCCCAAAACAATGGATCTTTACAGAGAAAAAACTTTAAAAAGACTAAGAGAAAGATGAAAGACATGTATGGCAGAATGCATGATACATAAAACATCAATAAAATATTACAAAAAATTCAGTGGAAGCTGGGCATGTTGCCACAAACCTTTAATCCTAGCACTTGGGAGGCAGAGGCAGGCAGATCTCTGTGAGTTCAAGGCCAGCCTGGTCTATAGAGCCAGTTCCAGGACAGCCAGAGCTATAGGGAGACCCTATCTGAAAAAGACCAAAAAAATAATAATAAGTGGACTTAGAGGCCCAATGCTTTCAATTAATTGTTAAATAGTTTTTATTAAAAATCTTGCTGAGTGTGGTGGTGCATGTCTTTAAACTCAGCACTTAGGAGACAGAAGCAGCTGGATCTCTGTAATGGTGAGGTCAAGGGATGTGTGGTCTACATAGTGAGACCCGTGCTAGCTGTGATTACAGGAGACCCTGTCTAAAGGGAAATAATCTGTAAAGACATACAGCTAATCATGTTCCCTAGTACCTGTAAGTTTATAAATGTGATATCCCAGTCTCCTCCTTTACCTATTTGACTATTTTTAATTAATATTTTATTGATGTTTTATGTATTTCATACATCATTTTTCATGTCTGTTCAGGCATATTCCCCTATCCCTTCCACCCACCCCACCCCAATCCATCCCAGGCCATGTACTCTATCATAACTGTCCTGCATCTTTTTCTCAGTCTTTTATTATGCTTACGAATTCACATTTTCCTCCATGAATTTCATGTTATTCCACCCATATACAGTAATTACAGAGTCTGAAAATAATTGATGGGTGGATTCTAGAGCCCATTGAGGGATTCACATTATGACAACATAGTTGCTTACAGATAAACCAGAAATATAACCATACTGTCATTCAGCTTGCCTTTCATCTGGGGGATTTGGTGTTAGCATCCACAAATGAGGGAAACCATTATCTGTTTGTCTTTCTGGGACTGTGTCGCCTCACTTAGCATAATGGCTTCGAGCTCCATCCATTTACCTGTAAAGTTCATAATGCCGTCCTTCTTTACTGCTGAATAGTACTCCATTGTGTAGATGTACCAAGTTTTGTCATCCACTCATCTGTTGAGGGGCATATGGGTTGGTTCCAGCTCTTCGCTATTTTGAAGAGAGCTGCAATATACATGGATATTTATCTTTGTGGTAGGATGAGTCTTTGGGGTATATACCCAGGAGTTGTATGATTGGGTCAGATGGTAAGCTCATTCCGAGTCTTTTAAGTGTTCTCCACACTGCTTTCCATAGTGGTTGTACAAGTTTACATTCCCACCAGCAGTGGATGAGTGTTCCCCTTTCTACTATTTATAAGTCAAGAAGAAATTTGCAAAAACAAATGAAGAGATGGAAACACTCTGCTTTTGCCAACTCTGTTAGTCCTTTACATAAATACCTCAAATAAAAAAAAAAATACCTCATCATTTGTATAATGAGCCAACTGCAAAGTGTCCTTTTGTTATGAATTTACAGAGTAAAAAAAATGGCCAAAAAAAGATAATTCTCATTCAGTGCTTTTTCCCAGTTATGCCAGTCAGATGTTTGTAATGCTAAACAAGAATAAAGGAAGGAATAACTTCCCTCCCAGCCATAGATCTTAGGCAGTGCTTTCTTGCTGCTGAAATGTTTTCTTTTTCAAGGTTTATTTTTATTCTTGCATGTGCATGCGTTTGTGTGTGTGTGTGTGTGTGTGTGAGTGTGTGTGTGTGTGTGTGTGTGTGTGTGTTTCTGTGTGAGTTCATCCCATGTGAATGCAGGTGCCCAAGGAAACCAGAAGAAGGTTGTGGATCCTGCGAAGCTAGTGCCACCAACTTTGTGGACTACCTAACTTGAACCAAACTGAAGGCTGGGAACCAAACGGGGACTTCTGGAAGACAAGCAAATACTCTTAAACATTAACTCATTTCTACATCCCCAGCTGAAAACTTTTCTAGTTGTCCAGAATATTGTGGATCAAGCATTTTCTTTTTCACAGTCTTCATAATAGATCTGATGAGAGTGATGATGAAGACCCTAATGTCATATTAATCTGTGTGTGTGTGTGTGTGTGTGTGTTCATGCATGTGCACATTTGTGGGTGCACATATACCTGTATGCATGTGTGTTTAGAGTACATAGGACAGCATTTGGTATCATTTCTCAAGTCCTATACACTTTGCTTTTAAGACAGAGTGCCTTAATGGCCAGGGTCTTGTTAAGCAGACAAGGCTGGCTTGTCAGGGAGCCTCAGGAACCTGCTTTTCTCTGCCTCTGCACTCCTGGGATTGCCATTGTGTATTACCATAACTGCGTTTTTTATATGGGTACTAAGGATTGAACTTTCTTCCTTGGGCTTTCAAGGAAAGTGCTGACTGGCTGACTGAGCCATCTCTTCAGTTCCATACTGCTAAGTACTAACACTTTTTTTAAAATTTTTATTTATTTCTGTATGTGTATGAATGTACTGTCTGCATGAAGGTTTGTGCACCCATGTCATGCAATGCCGCGGAGGTCAGAAGAGGGTGTCGGATTCCCCTGGAACTGGAGTTCTCCTGGAATTGGAGTTTCAGATGGTTCTTGGCCACCATGTGGGTGCTGGGGATCGAACCCAGGTCCTCTGTAAGAGCAGTCAGTGCGCTCTTAACTGCTAGGCCATCTTTCCAGCCCCAGTACTAACACTCTTAACCTTGGATCTATCACTGTTAGTTTCAGGCTACTTGGTGCTATGAGCTTTTACAATTTTGGTTTTATTCTCTGTATTACAGAGGGACAATCTATGATTGAAACAATAACATTTGTCAGGTTAATTACGAGATATATTTTTGAGTGCAAATTATGCTTCAAGAAGTCCATAATCTTTTCTACTCTCTTTTAGACCAGACCGTGTCATTCCCATGGTGACCATATAAGAGAAATCACAATATTCTGCATTATAGAGGAGACCACTAATGTGAAAGAAGAAACATATTCAAGGTCACACAGAGACTGAGTTGAGCCACTCAGAAAACTGCCATGCTATCTGGTATTTCTACCCTGAGCTGTTATTTTAATACTCAAAAAGAAACTTACCCTTGCCTTCTTAATCTCAATTATGATATTCTCTTATATAAATGGTATATGAGTCTGCATTTGTACAGCTCCCTGAAGTGGTGACCTGGTCTATGATCCTTATATTAGTAGTAAGAAGTTGACATTGTAATGATTTTATAAATCAGAAACTCAGCATTTAGAGTCAACCTGGGCATAAGGTTGCCTCTTAGATTTTCACATGTGCCAAATGAATATTGTTACTCGACCTATGAGGGTGGCTTGAGTAGAATCAAGCACTTAAAATGTTATTCCATGTGCTGATACCCTCTCCAGCAAAAGCCCAGAGCAATCAAAACCTACTGTAAGGCATGCATCGGCTCTCAGTAAAGGGTAAATATTGTGTAGTTCAAAATAGATCTGGTGGCCCCAAAATTATGTAGTGGTAACTTCAGAGTCAAGGGCAAAGGCAGGAGGACCAGGAGTTCAAGTTCATCAAGAACAGTCAGGGTTGCATGCTGCCCTGTCTCAAAGATAAAAACAACAGCAAACAACAACAACAACAAATGCCAGCCATTCTGATTGGGTTTTAAAGCCTACTTTCCAAGGTGAATTCCATACCTGGCACTTTACAAGTTGAATTCCATACCTGGCAGAGATGTTAGGGTCAAGAAACTATGTCTTGACAGTTCACAGGGAAGAATCTACTACTATTTTATCCTGCTAGATGGAAATAGAATTAACCTGACTCTTAATGACTCACTGTCCCATCCATAGATTACTGCACCTCTCCTCTCCCTACAGAAAACTCTTCTTGAAACAGGTGGCTATTAACATGGAAATCCACAACCAATCAACATGCAGAAAATAGAGGACTGTGGAGTGCTCCACCCTAAGTGGGACACCTGGTCACACCCTCTCCTTTCAGGGCTCAGGGACCATTCTTGAAGAGGAGGTAAAAAAAAAATTGTAATAGCCAGACATAGCCAATGAGTACAAGGAAATCATGTTTTCTCTACATAATAGGCAACTGCATGTGGGAAGATCCAGTTTGAATTGGGGGCTAGTTCTCAGCTAGCACCCCTCAGGACACCATGTGGGTGAGAGTCATGGGATTTCTCTGACCCCACCCCAGGAAGGAGCAAGCCATGTGCCCCAGGTGCATGATGCTGGGTGGGGCAACGGTGTGCAGTGGTGCAGAACTGGGGGGGGGGATGTGATTGGCTCTGGTAGCTGACATCATTTTGCTTATAAAAGCAAGCTGTAGCAGCTAATAAATTGAATTCTCCATTACCATCATTACACAGAATTCCCTGCCATTATTTTTGTGCACATACAAGCCAAAGCAGGCCTGAATTTTGTTTGAGTTACCAGTGGGTTACCAGTGGGTTGGATGGTGGTTCATCACACCACCAACCTATACAGCTTGTATGGGGCTGGAAGGAGCTCTATCAGATTGCCAGCTGTGAAGTGACTGTGAGTGGGTGTAGGCTGAAGATAGGCCATTGGGCATCAGCCTAAAATTCCTGTCCAGGGACCAGAAGGTTTGGGGCTGCTGGAAAAATCACAGCCAAGGCAGGAAATGTTCCATTGTCCTAGGATAAGGACCTGAGTTAGAATTACCTCCCTGGTCGGGTTACAGAAGTGACCTACTGACCTCTATGCTGAGGGGTCAGTTCCCCAGAGTTTCCCCAAGGTGGGCACTGTGCTCCCCTTCCCTTATCAGAACTGCACTGTGTGTGCTCATGGCAAAGGAAGCTCCTACAATTGCACATATGAACCCACAGTTCCTGGGAAAGCCCAAGTCAGACAAAAACCCAGCAAGAAGCCCTGTAGCTAGTTGAGGAAATATTGGAGACTGATAGCTTCTGGGAGGAAGAGAGTCAGTTTTTATTTTTTTTAAGGTTTGTCTATCTTTTTTCCCTTTATTTGTTTATTTTTTATATAAGAGCACAGTTGTTTTCAGATCATATTGACATTGCTCAGTTTGCCATACAATTAGGTAATTGGCGCTAGCATCCACAGATGAGGGACACCATTCGTCGTTTGTTTTTCTGGGACTGTGTTACTTCACTCAGCATGATATCTTCTAGCTCCAACCATTTATCTGCAAAGTTCATGATATCATCTTTCATTTTTTTTTTCGTGTTCTTTCCGATTTGGAATTACCAGTAAAACTGCTGTGAACACCTGTTTTGAGTGTGGATATGTGCTCTCATACTTTGGGGGCAAGTATTTAAATCTAGAATGACTGGGTCATAGGCTGTATGTACAAGCTTTTATGAAACTGCCAAACTGTTTTCCAAAGTTGTTGCAATTTTTAAATTCCAGTAGCTTCACATTGTTGTCACAGGAGCTGTGGCCACCTGCTTAGCTTTTCTGGTGGTGTATTCCATGGATCTGTATTCACTGAGCACCACCATTGTAGGGTCGTGTCTCAGTTCTGTTTCCTACATGATGAAGGATGTCAGGCTACTCATCTGCCATGTGGGAATGTTCTCTGGTGAAGTGACTATCCAGATTGTTGGCACCTTCTCTATTGTGTATTGTGGTTTATGTTTTTCTGTTTTTTGTAAATATTTTTAAACATATATTTTGTACAAGATTATCAAATCTAGACCCGGGTCCCCAACCCTATCCCCCCATCCCACCGGAGCTCATGTATTCTGCCAAACATGTTTTTCATCTCTCTCAGTCTTTCTCGATATTCTCCATGTGGAAGTTGACTGTTTTGAGCAGAAGTTCACTGTTTCAATCAGTTCTTTGATGTAGTCCTTTCTGTTGTTGTTGTTCTTGTAGTTTCCAATATGCATCACTCCCTACTGCTTGGACAAAAGCTCAAGGGGCCATGCACAAGAAATACTTACAACTAGGTAATTGGTACTAGCATCAACAGATGAGGGATACCATTCATCATTTGTTTTTCTGAGACTGTGTTACTTCACTCAGCATGATGTCCTCTAGCTCCAGCCATTTTCCTGCAAAGCTCATGTGGTCTTTCTTTACTTCTGCATAGAACTCCATTGTATAGATGTACCACATTTTCTCTATCTACTCATCAGTTGAGGGGCATTTGGGTTGGTTCCAGCTCCTTGCTATTGTGAAGAGAGCTGAAATAAACATGGCCGTGCATGTATCTCTGCAGTGGGGTGAGTCTTGAGGGTACATGCCTAGGAGTGTTATAGCTGGGTCGGGTGGCAAGTTCATTCCAAGTCTTCCAAGGGTTCTCCACACTGCTTTCCATAGTGGCTTTACCAGTTTACATTCCCACCAGCAGTGGATGAGTGCTCCCCTTTCCCCACAACCTCTCCAGCACTTGGTATCATTTGTTTTCTTGATCCTAGCCAGTCTTATTGGAGTAAGAGGATATCTTAAAGTGGTTTTAATTTGCATTTCCTTAATGATTAGTGATGTTGAACANCAAACATGTTTTTTCATCTCTTTCTCAATAGTCTTTTCCATCGATATGACCTCCATGTGGGGAAGTTGACTGTTTGAATAGCAGATCATACCCGACGGCTGTGGGTAGCGCTGCTGACCAAGCCGACGCACGAGATGCAGTTTCACCTAGTTGTGCAATCTCAAAGTTCTTCTTGAGGGATATTTACCACTCGACTACACTGACTCGTCCTGCTTTCCTGGAGTGTTTGTTATCGGTTCATTTTGACTAGTTCCTACTTACCGACAAGCTATCGCTCATCCTAATCTCCGCGCCACTGCACCTCTTGCCTCTGGTCCCGACAAATCGACGCCAAAGGGGGCCCAATGCGACCAGTCAAAATCTACACCCAACATCTAGGTAATTGGTACTAGCATCAACAGATAAGGGACACCATTCATCTTTCGTTCTTTTCATCGGACGACACATGTGTTACATTCACTAGCACACGCCCATTTGAATGTGATCCTTCTAGTTCCAGCCATCTTCCTGCAAAGCTCATGTGGTCTTTCTTTACTCTGCTATGCATAAACTCCATGTATTAGATGTACCACCGATTCGTTCTCTACTCTACTCATCATGTTTGAGGGGCATTTGGTTGGTTCCAGCTCCTTGCTATTGTGAAGAGAAACTGAAAATAACATGGCCGTGCATGTATCTTCTGCAGTGGGGTGAGTCTTGAGGGTACATGGCTAGGAGTGTTACGCTGGGTCGCGGTGGCAAGTTCATTCCAAGTCTTCCAAGGGTTCTCCACACTGCTTCCATAGTGGATTTACCAGTTTACATTCCCACCAGCAGTGGATGAGTGCTCCCTCTTTCCCCACACTCCTTCCAGCACTTGGTATCATTTGTTTTCTTGATCCTAGCCAGTCTTATTGGAGTAAGGATATCTTTAAAGTGGTTTTTAATTTGCATTTCCTTAATGATTAGTGATGTTGAACACTTCTTTAGGTGTTTCTTCAGCCATCTCTAACTCCTCATTTTTGAAGAGGTCCTGTGTCAGCGTCTTGCTCCATCTGTTGAGTGGTCACTGTGTTTTCTTTCTTCTTTTCTCTTTAGTTATTTAGATTATTATGTCTGGAAATCAATGTTTGTCAATGTTTCAGTGGTGAAGGTTTCCTACCACTCTGTGGATTTCTCTTCATTTCCTTGATTGTTTTCTTTTGATGTACGGTGAGGCTTTTGGTTTAGAGGTGCCACATTTCCATCTGCAACTTAAGTTGGCAAGTGCTTTTTTAGAGTATTTTCTATGTATGTGTTTTTTTTTTGTCCCTGTCAATGCACCTTAATTCTTTGTTTCTTTTTTTTTACAATTAAACTGGTCTATTCCTTGAAAAAAATCCCTTGCCATTTATATGTGTAGTTGTGCAGGTTTCAACCTTCCAGTGGATCACACTTGAGGTCTTTGATCCATCTGAGTTGAACTTTTTGTACAGGGCGAAGGGTAATGGGGTGGTTTAATTTCATCATCTTCCTCAAGTGGTGATTCAGTTTTGCCAACGCCACTTGCTGAAGATAGGCTGTCCGTTTCTCCCATCTGTGGTCTTTTGCCCCCGGTTTCAAATATGAAGAGCTGAAATTTATGTGCTTCATGATTTGGTTTCTTCGGTTTTGTTACCATTGCGTCAAACAGTCTGTTTTTTTTGCAAGTGACCCAGCTGTTTTTTATGACTATAGTCTGTAGTATAGTTTGAAGTCTGGTATAGAGATCCCCCTGTGTTGCATCTTTTTCTTTTTTTTTTTTTTTGTTTTTTTTGTGTTGGTCCTTTGATTTTTCCCAAATGAATTTAAGAACTTTGTTTCCCCAAGCCTGTGAAGAAACTCTGTGGGGATTTTTAATTGGGGCATCGCATTAAATCTATAGAATAGAGATTTTGGTAGAAGTGGACATTTTTACAAATGTTATATTTTCCCCAAATTCCCACCATGAGCAATGGGAAATTTTTCCATCTTCTCGAGGTCTCTTCAATTTCTTTCTTTAAGGGTTAAAATTTTTATGTGTAGAGATCCTTGGTTCTAAATTGGTAGGTTTGTTGTTCCTAGTATTTTTATTGTTTTTGAGAGGCTACTGTATGGGAAGTCTCCTCGAATTCCTTTCCAGTTGCTTGTATTGTGTAAATTAAAGGCCACGAATTTTTTTAGGTTTGAATTTTGTATCCTGCGCTTTGCTGAAGCTTTTAATACTTATATCTAGGAGTTATCTGGATGGATTTATATTAGCATCCTTAAGTAAAACAACTATCATCACTCTGCATAATAGGGAAGCTTGACTTCCTCTTTTCCAACTAGTACTCCTTTAATTTCATTTCTTGCCTTATTGCTTCTAGCCAAGTGTTTTTCAAGACAATACTATATTGAAGAGTAGTGGTGACAGGTGTCAGCCCACTGCCATGTTCCTCATACCTTTAAGAGAGAATGTTTTCTGTCATTTCTCCATTTAGTATGATATTGGACTTGGTCGTTTCCTGTATATGGCTGTTGATTACAGTTTGAGGAATGAGTCGTCCTCCTTTACAAGCATGCTAGAACACCAGTCATCCCCTCTACGCGTGCACTTTTAAGCATGGACTCAGCGATCTGGAATATTTCTTATAAGGCTTTCTTCTTACTGCATCCAAATTGAGATGGATGGTGCATGCTCATGCTTTTTTTTTTTTTTCTTTTTTTTTTCTTTTTTAGTGCACACTCCCATCTCTGGATGCGATCATTGAGTTATGAATTATCTTTTCGGTTAGTTGTTGCAATTGGCCATCCGCTATCTCTGATGAGATTATTTGGTCATGATGATATCACTTAGGATTGTATGCGATGGCTATAGTCAGTTGAATTGCCTTTTTCTTTAGAGAGGGTTAGTTCTCTTTTAGTTGTAAATCTTTTTGCCTGTTTGGGTAATAGAGTGATGCTGCTTCATAGAAGGTCGGGAGAAAAATCGCTCCATTTGCTGAGATCTAAAAATTTTTTCCCCCATGTTATATACTTCTGTTGTACGAAACAATTCTAAAATGGTTTAGGCTTTTGAAATGTTTTAATTAGAATTCTCTGCCTATCGAAAACCGTCTTGGCTTCCTGAGGCTTGTTTTTTAGTTGGGAGGGGGTTTTTTTATTACATCTTCAATTTCTTTATCTATTATGGGTCTGTTTAAAGCTGCTTGATCTCTTCTTCTTGATGTTTGAGTTTGTATCCCAGGATTTTCAGATATTTTGTCCATTTCTCTAGGTTTTCAAACTTGGTAGAGTATAGGTTTTTGAAGTATTTTTCCCCATATGATTTTCTGCCATCTGGTTCCTTGTGTGCTGTTCTGATAGTTCCATTTTCATCTGGATTATATTGATTTGATGGAGTTGTTCCTTCATTCTTTTGGTACTGGGCTAGAGAATCTGTCTATGCTTGTTTATTCTTTCACAAAGAACCAAGCTTGGATTCATTTATTTATTTATTGTTTTTGTATTGTTTTCTATTTGTTTCCTATTTACATTGATTTCCGCTATTCATGATTTCTTTGTACTGATTTGGTTTTCTTCCTGTCGGTTGCACTTAGGTTCAATCTGTTGTTGTCTCTGTAAGTGCTGTTTAGCTGTAGTGTTAGGTCATTCAGCTTGTCTCTTTTCGTGTTTTTCTAATGGTAGTGCACCCCAGGGCTATAAACTTCCCTCTTAGGAACTGCTTTTAAGGTATCCCATAGGTTTTGTTGTGTTGTATTTCTTGTATTTTTTTTTCAGGATTTTTTTTTTTTTGTTTTTATTTTCTTTCTTTATCTTTTCCTTGATCCCATTTCATTTATTCAGAGTGTCGTTTGTTTAGTCTCCATGTGTTCTTGGATAGGCCTTATTTCCTGGTGTTGATGTTTGCAGCTTTATTACCACTTGTGGTTCTGACTAGAATGCCATGAAATTATTTTTCATCGTCTTTTTGTATTTGTGAGGTTTCTTCTGGCTGGACCAGTTATGTTGGTGTGGTCGATTCTTGGAAATGTCTTCCATCGGTTGGGTGCTGAGTAGAACAAAGTGTATTACATCTCTGGTTTATTAGAGTTGGATTATTTCGTTGTAGACGTTTATGATGGTCCTATTTGTTGTATCTTATCGTTCAGTCCAGATGTCTCTTCTGTTTATTCTTTGTATCCTCTGTTGATCTATCCAACAGGGCTCTCCGTCCCGACCACGCGCAGACAGTAGGTTATTGAAGTCCCCTAATATGTTTGTACTGGGGTTAGTGTGTGAACTTGTGAAGGGTTCCTGGAGAATATTGATCTTTTTAATAAAGTTTGATAGCATTACCCAGAGTTTGGTGCATAAATATTTCATAATTGTGCAAATCTTTTTTTTTTTTTTTTTTTTTCTTGTGTTTCTTTTCAAGACCGGGTCTTCCTTTTGGTCGGTGAATTGTTCCTTGATAAAAATGCTTAATGGCTCTTCTCTGTCATGCCTTACTACATTACTAGTTATACTTTGAAGGATTCTATTGGTCATGCTGATATTGATATTAAAATAGTAACACATGCTTCTTTTTGGTACCATTTACTTTGGAATATTTTTTTCGCATCCTTTAACTTCTACAAGTGGTGGTGCCTATCTTTACAGGTAAGATGTGTTTCTTGTATGCAGCATATTCCAGTTGGGTAGTGTTTCTCGTGATACACAATCTCCCAGTCCATAGTGTCGTTTATTGATTGGACAGTATTTAGAGTCCATTAATATTTTAAGTTACTGTTACTTGGAACAGGGTTTGTTCTGCGTTCTTCTGGTGTTGTCTTATACCCATTTTGTGGCTTCTTGGTTTTACGTTTCTACTCCTGCAGGTGTACTGCTTTTTATTGATTTGCTCGGTTTCTTAGGGATGCTGGAGGTTGATTAGTTGACTACTTTCTCAGTTAGCTCTACCCGTTAGGAAATGCTTACAAGCTATTTCTCTGAAAAGGTCTGGGTTTATATCGGATTATGTATTCTTCATCTTGTTTATGTCATGGAAGCTTTTTCTCTCTCCTTCAAGTATAATCACACATTTTTTGCTGCGGCATAGTAACCTTTGGCATCTATTGTCCTTTAAGCCGGAAATGCTTTGCTCCACGTTCTCTTGCTTTCATGTTTGCACTAGAAGTCAGTTGTAATTTTGAAAGGTTTCCCTTATAGATCACTTGTGTTTTTCTCTTGGGCTTTAAGGATTTTATCTTTGGTTTTGGGCGTCTAGCATTTTAACTATGAATGTGGAGAGTTTCTTTTTCTGATCTTGTCTGTTTAGGATTCTATTGCTTCTTGTATTTGGTTGGTGATGTCATTCTTTCTTTCTGCTGCATAGAACTCCATTGTTTAGATGTACCACATTCTCTATACCCACTCATAAGTGGAGGGGCAATTGGGTTGGTTCCAGCTCTTGCTTTGTGAAGAGAGCTGCACTAAAAGGCGTGGTGACAGTGTGCTCTCAGAGAATGAGTGAGTCTTGTTGTGGTACATACCCAGGAGTGGTATGGCTGGGTCAGGTGGCAAGTTCATTCCAAGTCTTCCAAGGGTTTCTCCACACTGCTTTCCATAGTGGCTGTACCAAGGTTACCATTCCCACCAAGCAGTTAGATGAGTGTTACCCGCTTTCTCCACAACCTCTCCAGCACTGGTATCATTTGTTTTTTGATCTAGCCAGTTGTTATTGGTAAAGTAAGGTGATATCTTAAACTGTTTAATTTGTCTAATCTGTCCTTAATTAGCTTGAATGTTTGGCTCATTTGGGTCTTTTGTTTTTCCAAATGAAAATTGACTGTACTTTTTGTCTAAAGACCTGTCAAGAAAACTCTTGGGATTTAGTTGGAATGCATTATATCTATACAAGAGTTTGGTTAGAATGGACATTTTTACTATATTAATTTTCCCAGCCCATGAGCATGGGAGGTTTTTCATCTTCTGAAGTTTTCTTCAAATTCCTTCTTCAGGGATTTAAAATTTTTGTTGTGGAGATCCTTGGTGCTTTTGGTTAGGTTGTTCCTAGGATATTTTATGTTTTTTAGGCTACTGTGAGTGGGAAGGTTCTCCTTGAATTCCTTCTCCAGTTGCTTGTCATTGGTGTAAAGAAGGCCACTGATTTTTTTTTTTTTTTTTTTCGGTATAATTTTGTTATCCTTGCATACTTTGCTGAAGCTCAATCTTTTCTAGGAGTTTTCTGGTGGAGTTTTTAGCATCCCTTAAGTAAACAATCATATCATCTGCAAATAGGGATATCTTGACTTCCTCTTTTCCAATTAGTACTCCTTTAATTTCCTTTTCTTGCCTTACTGCTCTAGCAAGTGTTTCAAGCACTATATTGAAGAGGAGTGGTGACAGGGTGCAGCCTTGCCAGGTTCCTACCTTTAAAGGGAATGTTTCTGTCATTTCCCCATTTAGGATGATATTGACTGTGGGTTTCCTGTATATGGCTTTGATTACATTGAGGAATGATCCCTCCAATCCAATTCCCTCTAGGACTTTAAGCATGAAGGGATGCTGGATTTTGTCAAAGGCTTTTACTGCATCAATTGAGATGATGCTGTGGTTTTTGTCTTTCAGTCCATGTATGTGCTTAATGATGTTTATTGATTTTTGAATGTTGAACCATCCCTGCATCTCTGGTATGAATCCAATTTGGTCATGATGGATGATATTCTTGATGTGGGTCTGTATGCAATTTGCCAGTATCCTGTTTAGAATTTTTGCATCTGTGTTCATTAATGAGATGGGTCTGTAGTTCTCCTTTTTGGTTGTATCTTTGCCTTGTTTGTGTAATAGAGTGATGCTGGCTGGCTTCATAGAAGGAATTTGGGAGGATTCTCTATGTTTATATCCATCTAAAGAATTTGAGTAATAATGGCAGTAAGTCTTTTTGAAATGTTTTACAGAATTCTGCCATGAATCTTTCTGGGCCTGGGCATTTTTTAGTTGGGAGGTTTCTTATTACATCTTCAATTTCTTCGTATATTATGGATCTGTTAAACTGTAGATCTCTTCTTGGTTGAGCTTTGGTGACTCCCAGGATTTCAGATATTCGTTCATTTCTTCTAGGTTTTCAAACTTAATAGAGTATAGGTTTTTGAAGTATTCCCATATGATTTTCTGGATCTTTTCCTTGTCTGTTGTGATATTTCCTCTTTCATCATGGAATGTATTGATTTAGAGTTGTTCCTTCTTTCTTCTGGTTAACTGGGCTAGAGGTTTGTCTATCTTGTTTATTCTTTCAAAGAACAAACTTTTAGATTCATTGATTTTTGTATTGTTTTCTTTGTTTCTATTTCATTGATTTCTGCTCTGATTTTTGTTATTTCTTCCTGTCTGTTTCATTTAGGGTTCATCTGTTGTTGTCTCTCAAGTGTTCTTAGCTGCAGTGTTAGATCATTCACTTGTGCTCTTTCTATTTTTCTAATGTACGCACCCAGGAGTATAAACTTACCTCTTAGAACTGCTTTTAAGGTATCCCATAGGTTTGGTTGTGTTGTATTGTCATTGTCATTCAGTTCCAGGAATGCTTTTATTTCTTTCTTTATCTCTTCCTTGACCCATTCATTATTTAGGAGTGTGTTCTTTAATCTCCATGTGTTCTTGTAGATAGTAGGGCTTATCCTCGTGTTGATAGTGAGCTTTCTTGTGTTGTGGTCTGATAAAATGCATAAAATTATTTCAATCTTATAAAAGAAGAAATTATTTCAATCTTTTTGTATTTGTGGAGGTTTCTTCTGTGTCCCAATATATGGTCGATTTTGGAGAATGTTCCATGGGTTGCTGAGTAGAAAGTGTATTCTCTGGTATTAGGGTGGAATATTTGGTAGATGTCTGTGAGGTCCATTTGGTGTATTGTATCATTCAGTTCAGATTTCTCTCTGTCTATTCTTTGTCCCATTGAACTGCCCAAAGGGCTCAGTGGGGTATTGAAGTCCCCTATTATGAATGTAGTGGGGTTAATCTGTGCCTTGTGGTCCTGGAGAATTGTCTTTATAAAGTTTGGTATACCAAAGTTTGGTGCATATATATTCATAATTTTGAAATCTTCATGGTGAATCGTTCCTTTGATAAAAATGTAATGGCCTTCTTTGTCTCTTCTGGTTTCTTTTACTTCGAAGTCTA
The DNA here is from genome assembly GCA_009823505.1 of Rhizomys pruinosus. NCBI lineage: Eukaryota > Metazoa > Chordata > Mammalia > Rodentia > Spalacidae > Rhizomys > Rhizomys pruinosus. The sequence goes on from VZQC01008136.1 coordinate 1,597,544, forward strand.
TTTGGTCTGATATTAAAATACCAACACCTACTTTATTTTTGGTATCATTTGCTTGGGATATTTTTTTCCATCCTTTCACTTTAAGGTGGTGCCTATACTTAAAGGTAAGATGCGTTTCTTATAGACAGCATATCAATGGGTTCTGTTTCCTAATCTAATCTCCCAGTCTATGTCTTTTGTTTGCGGAGTTTAGTCCATTAATATTTAAGGTTGTAACTGATAGATGTGTGTTGCTTCCTTTCACCCTATTATCCATTTACATTTTTGGTCTAGGTTTCTACTTCTGCAGTTATGCTTTTATTCATTTCTCTTTCTAGGTGCCTGGGGATAGTTGCTCCTTTCTTCTGACCTTTGAATTGCTTCAAGTATTATCTGAAGGTTTGGTTTTCTTGACATGTAGTCTTTCATCTTGTTTATGTCATGGAAGATTTTTCTCTCTCCTTCAACTATAATCGACATTTTTGCTGGTTATAGTAACCTGGGTTGCCATCTATAGTTCTTTAACACTGGGAATGCTTTGTCCCACATTCTTCTTGCTTTCTAGCACTGAGAAGTCAGTTGTAATTCTGATAGGTTTCCTCTTATATGTAACTTGTTTTTCTCTGTGGCTTTCAGAATTTGTCTTTGTTTTGGGCATCTAGCATTTTAACTATGATATGGTGTGGAGAGTTTCTTTTCTGATTTTGTCTGTTTGGAGTTCTATGTGCTTCTTGTATGTGTATTCATTTGTCTTTTTTTAGTTTGGGGAAATTTTCATCTATTATTCTGTTGAAGATATGATCAATACCATTCTCTTGGGATTCTTCTCCTTCCTCTATTCCTATGATCTTTTCATAGTGTCCCACAGTTCCTAGTTGTTCCACTTTGTGTCTTTTTAAATTTGTCATAATCTTTACTTGAGGTTTTTAGTTGTTCTGTGTTATCTTCTAGGTCTGATATTCTTTGTTCTGCTTCCTCCATTCTGCTTCTGAGGCTTTTTTCCATTCCTTTCCTCTTGATTGGATGAGTGTTTGATTTCGTTTTTCATTTCATCTTCTGATTTCTTTAGTATTTCCACTTCCTTCTCGAGCTTCTCAATCTCTTCCTGTAGCTCTTTGTTTCCCTGGTTGGTTTCCTTATCTTTTTCAACATGGGATCTTTTCAGTGTTTCCACTTCCTTCTGGAGTTTATCATTCTCTCTCTCTAGGTCCTTCTTGAGTTTTTCATTCTCTCTCCTAAGTTCTCTGACTTGTTGTTTATAGTTTTTGATTTCTTTGAGTATGTCCACAATTTTACTTCTAATATCTGTGTCCTGGGCCATCCCTAGGGGGATCCCACTGTAGGAGTCTTCCACAGGGTTGGTAGAGCTTGGTGTGGAATTATCCTGCACCTTTCCCATGTTGTCTCTTCTTCGTGTTCCTGGCATGTGGGTTTCTCTTTGCCTGTATTCCAATGTGAATCTCAAATGCCTCTTCACTGTGTTGAAGGCTTGCTTTGCTTGCCTCCTTCAGTTGCTTTCATTGTTTGTTTCATTGATTTTTTTTCCTTCTTTTTTCCTTGCTTATGGAGTGTTGACTTGTCTAAGTTTTAGGCTTTCTATTGGAATTCTAACTCACTCTTCCCTTTCTGTTGTGAAGTTTCTCCAAAGAATCCAATTGGACACTCTTTTGGCTATCCCATTTGGCAGGGGAGGGGGGATTCCTTTTTAGCCCATGCCCTGGTGCCTGTACTTCAGGTGGTCTTGGGAAATCCCTGATCCCTGAGAGCCAGTTTTTAAAGATGTGATAGTGGGTGTATTGACTAGGCCCCCATGGACTGCCATGTTTTGAAAGATAATGTCCCACATAGGCTTTCTGTAATTGGATGTTTGGTTCTGAAGAAGTGGTACTGTTGAGGAGGGTCATAGAACCTTTAGGAGGTGATCCTGCTGGAGGAATCATGTCACTTGTGGCAGGCTTCAAGACTTCATACCTATGCCATTTCCATCTGTCTTACTCTGGTTCCTGTGCCTATTTGAAGATATAAGCCCTTGGATAACTGATCTGACCATCTCTGCCAGCATGCCTCCCTTCCTTCATGGACTCTTATTCCTCTGGAACCTCAAGCACAATAAACTCATCCTTCGATAAATTGCCTTGGTCATGGTGCTTTACCACAACAGCAGGAAAGTAACTAATATAGTGGACCCACTCTCAAGTGTGGGGAACAAAAATAAGACTCTATAGGCGTTGCGAACACAGAGGGCAATAATTGAGGTAGGTTAAGGAGATAGGGATGGGTCTGAGAATTGACAGGGGAAGGGGTCTAAATACGATCAAAATATAATGTCTGAAATTCTCAAAGAATCAATTAAAATTTTCATGTAAAAGAAAAGAAAGCATCCAAGTAATTCCTTGATGTTTTCACCAGACATAAATAGAAGTGATGGATGCAGTAATTAAATGAGCTGTGGCAACTTCCTTTTAAAGTCTGTGAGTATAGACACATTACATTGTATTATTTAAGTATATACAGTTTTATCAGTTATACTACAGGTAAACACTATGCTTAACATTGAAGATAAATTGTAAAATCAAGGATAACTATTGGAAACAGAAATGGTTTCATCTACTTACATGATTTCCCCCAAGTGAATTGTATTGTATATACATAGGTGTTTAAGTTTCTCTACCTATAAGGAACAGTGTCCTTTCAATTTCCCCACCCCAGGAAAGCAGACTTCTCCCATCTGTTGCTTACTGTTTCTGATGCTTGGGGCTTTTTCCTGAAACACTGCCTTTGTATATGATGCTTTGTTCAGGGACACTGCTATGACAAAGGATAAAATGATATCGTTTCCCTCATTTGAGCTTGTGTTTTAGAAAGGGGAAGAGAAGAAAAACACACACAAATAGGGGAGGCACATACTAGCCTCCGTAGTGATAAATGATAAAAAGGAAAACATGGAAGTGAGGCAAGAGTCCAGAAGGTGAATGTATAAAGGTCTGGTAATACTACTTAAGTTATTCAAAAAGATAGAAACAGTCAAATGCCAAAATAAGTGTCTGTGGAATGCCCAGCCCTAAGTGACACATCTACAATGCAACTAGAGAAAGACTACTAATACAATTCTCAGCTCTCCCCATTGGAGCCCCCTTATGCAACAGAGAGTGATTAACCCAGAAAGCCACATTTGGCCAACGTATAGAGAATAACGGACTCCAGAGTGTGTGTCCCTGGATAAGCCTCCTATAACAAACCTCTACCACATGGGACTCAGGGACCATGGTGGAAAGGGGAGCAGAAAGACTGTAAGAACCAGGAATGGTGGATGACCAGCAAGAAACAGTTTTCTGGCTGAGAAGTTGTTCACAGGAACTCACAGAAGATGGTGACAGCATGCGCAAGACCCACTTAAACTCAGTCCAGCATAGAGGTGGGGAGATTGGCAGAGAAGCTATTGGAAACTAATGAATACTTAGAGAAGGGGGGGCTTCTTTTCTTTAAGGGGAGTGCTTCTAGATAGCTTGACCAGGTTCCAGTGGATGGATTCACATGGAGGGACACTTGGGGACACAAACTTGGCTTGACAGTCCTTAACATATATGATAGAATGCATAAAATGCGGGGGTGGGGGCTATGGAGAGTATAGCTAGATGTATTGTATGGGATTCACAGGAATTCAATAAATAATAAGTTAAAACCAGAAGCATGCTCAGCACCAGTATTCATTTCTCTGCTTCCTGTCTGAAGATATATTGTGACCAGTTCTTTAACAGTCCTGCCACCATAGTGTGACATTAGACTGTGTCATCAAACCGTGAGCCAAAGTAGACCCTTCCTCCTTTAAATTATTTTTATTGGGGATGTTTGTAATGGCAATCAAAAGAGTAATTAATATAATGACCTATGGGTTGAGATTGCACAGAGTGTGAATTTGGAATGCACTGGAGCGGGTAGAGGAGGCTGGTGAGACACAGTGATGATGAGGCAGAGTTACTTTCTTGAACTACTTTTAACCTAGAATAGGCACTGTTTGCTGATGGAGTGTTCCACTATACAATTACATTAGCAAGGATAAAGTAATTGTCCTTAGCAGCTGAATGAAAGTGTAGGGTAATAAAAAACTGTACTTGGAAAGAGATTAACTTTGAAGAATGTCTTAGTTAGTTTATGTGACACAGCCTAGGCCACCTGGAAAGAGAGAATCTCAAATGAGGAAACATGCAGACTGTCACCATCCCTAGAGAGTCGGTTGACCATTGCTCAGTCAGCATTGTTTCCTCCGTGATTTCTGCTTCAAGTTCCTGCCCTGACTTCTCTTAATGATGGGCTGTGCGACATAAGCAGAAATAAACCCAGTTCTCCCCAGCATTGATTTTGGTCATGATATTTGTCACAGCAAAGGAATGAAACAAGAACAGACAGCAAAGAAGCAAACTCCAATGAATAAATGAACCAAATGGATTCAGTTTCAAACATAAAACCACCTTAAATGACAAAATTGATTTTGGTAAGGCAACATAAAAATATTTGCTGATGAAGACAGACAATATCTAGTTTGATGTTTTTGATGAGAAGTGCTTTACATGCTAATTAGAAGAATATTTCGTTTTTAAGTTTATTTTCAGAAAGTAATCTGCTTCACTATCACTCTGATGATATCTTTTTATTTTTAGAGTTAATGTCTGATATAAATGTAAAAATGTCTTATTTTCATCAATACAAAAACTGCCTAGGACTTCAATGATACACATAATTTTAAGCATATTGGGTATATGCTTCCTCAACTAATTATTGGAAATTTCACAAGACATGAATTGAATTACATAAGTCTTATTTACTTGGAATATAAGGAAAAGTAATAGTTACTTTTAAACTCACGCAAACAAATTCATGAGATCATAGATGTGTGCACACACCAATTTATCTGCAAGAAAATTTCTATGTACTTTCTGAGCTCATCTTTTCAATGGCATTCTTGAGTAGACCAAACAATTTATGTAACTGCAAACTGGAGTTCGAATAGATTTGACCAAGGTTACATACTAAAGGACTATTCAAGCAAAATATTAACTCTAACTCCAACACCACTGTTTTGTATTCTTATGTAATATCACCACAATCACACATTATGTAAGCTCTAATTCTTTTGTACCAGGAACTTATTTCCTTTTTAACTTCAGTTATTTAAAATATATCCAGTGAGCTCATTGAGTTGATTTTCTTCGATCTATTAGCCTTCCTACCAAAAAAGATTTTCATGCCAGACTTGAAGGTGATGAGATTTGGAGCCTTTAAATCTTTGTCCTTAAGATGCATTTGTCCCTTTCCTGCTATTTAAGTCTTATATTCAAATTCTGATTTCAAATTTTCATGGTTTATTTGACAACCAAACTGAAGCTGATCAATACCACACACAAATAGAAATAAACTATAATGAATGTTGTATCCATCACACAGTGCAAGCATTACATATCGTGTAAGCCATGTGTTGATAGACGAACCATTTTTTTTTTTCCTGATTGGCTTCTCAATTAGGCCCCTTCCAGCCTTATGATTTCCTGGAAGACAGATGAGGGAAACTCCTGGGCTGACATAAAACATTCTATAAGAGCATTATTAAAAATGTAAATCACTAATACTGTTAATGCTTTTTTCTGTTTTTATTTGTGTGTGTATGAATCTGGGTTTGTACCTGTGAGAGCAGTACAGTTCCTGTGGAGGCTGAAAGAGGGTGTTGTATCCTTTGGAGCTGGAGTTACACGTGGTTGTGAGCCAACTCTGGTGGGTACTCGAGCCTGAATTCCAACTCTACAGAGGAGGACCCCATGCTCTTAAGCTCTGAGCCACTTCTCTAGCCCATTTGATTATAAAATCTTTATGCTAAATTTTAAACAGCCCTTATCATGTTCGTTTTCCTGTTAACTGGGACATGGGGCAACTTGACTCCCTAAGGAGCAGCGATTGGACTCAACACTGTTCCCTTGAGTGAGAGTCCTATCAGTCTATAGCCAAATGGACTATACTTATGTGAGCATCAGCCATATCAAACACTCCATTGGACACCTTGAGATAACTATGCAGAGTGTGCATACAGTTGCCACCACTTGTGAAGGTATAGGCCCAGTCAGAGCTATTTGAAGCAGAATGTACCAAGTAGTTTGCTATCAAAGACATGGTGAATTCTCTGTGACCTGGCAGTCACTTCCACCTTGGCCAGAGGGGAAGCACTACCATTAGAAGAGGGACTACTGAGATGGGTGCTACATGGCAGGGCTGTCATTGATACAAACAAGTGGCTGTGATGGGTGCAAACTTCCCTTCTTGAGGCTAAATAATCAGGCTGCTCAGCTCTTTCAGAGGGTCAGCTGAGGGACATCGTTGAACCGCCTCCCCTATTGCATCATAGGCTCAGTAAAAGACTTCTCTGAATGGAATTTTCTAGCATACTGTATTAGCTAGTGTTTGCTAAGGGAACAGAATGCATATATATATATATATATATATATATATATATATATGTATGTATATATAATATACATATATACATGTATGTTAGATTGGCTGTGTTAGATTGGCCATCAGGAAAAGGCCTGGTTAATCCAAAAATGGCTGTGACACACTGACACTGGAAAGGTGAGAATCTAGTAGTTGCTCCTTCTGCAAGGCTGGATATCTCAGCAATCCCAATCTGGCACTGAGCCTGAGGATTCCTGGAGATCTGCTGTTCCTCAGTCTGTGTTAGAACCTGAAGAAGTTGGTTCTAATGTCAACAAAGGAATGCCACAGCAACAAGATGGATAATCTCACCAGGGAGAGAGAAGTCCAGGAGGCAAATGCAAAAGCTCCCTTCTCCCACGGCCTTTTATAATGGTTGCAACCACAAGGTGCTACCCACATTTAGGGTGGGTCTTAGGGCTTCAAACAATCTGATTAAGACCTGAGTTCAAATCCCAGCACCCACATGGTGGCTAACAACTATCTTTCACTCCAGTTTCAGGGGATCAGACACCCTCTTCTGTACCTAACAGGCATTGCATGACATGAGTGTGCTTATATACATACAAACATAACACATATAAAAAACAAAAATTGTCTCATTTATGTGGTGTGTGCATCTGTGTGTGTTTGTACATGTGGAGGTCAGAGGACAACTTTCTGTAAAAGGTTCTCTCCTTCCACCTCGTGTGTCCCAGTGATCAATGAACTCAGTTCATCAGTGGTTTTGGCATCTCTCCAGCTCCATCTGCTTTCAGAAGCATTGGCTGAGATGGTTACAGAAAGAAGGAATGGGCAACAAAGATGATGCCAGCACCCAAGAAGCAATGAACACCATGGATTTGCCTGAATTTACCTGTATACACAAACTCATTCAGTGCTGTGGACTGGGTGGCAAATTGCCCAGTGATTCTGCCTACCAGGTAAGGGCAGCCCATGCCCAATGGATCTTAGTACATTTGTCAATCAGTTTCTGAGCAGAAAACCATTTCCTTAGCAACAGTTGATGCCTCATTCATAATCTGGCTCTAAATGGCAGTGATAGCTGTGTAGACACTCTGAATTATCCTAATAGCAACCACAGACTGTGGAAGGGTTCAGGCAGCCTGATGCTTGGCAGCTGAAGAAGAAGCTGAGCAGTTTGAGAAGCAAAGAGGAAGAGAGAGCAACAGGAAGAGAGAGAAATCAGGAATAGAGAAATGATGATGATGATGATGATGATGATGATGATGATGATGATGTAGACAGAGTGAGACACAGAGAGAGCCAAGTATAGAAGGGCAAAAGGGTGCTAAAGAGACATAAGAGAACCTGTAGTACCTGGTCTTCAGATTTTCAGAGAGCCATAGTGTCTTCAGACTCCAGGATCTTAGACCTCAGCCCAAGAGCTGTAACACTGGCTACTCCACATATTAAAAATCTTGATACTCAAGGACTGTAACTCTAGTGGGTGGAATGTCATGCTGCTTCTGCTTGCCTACTTCTGCCAAACACTGGGGGGACAGAAGAGGCCAGAGGAACCAGTGTATGGAGATCTTTTTGCTTACTCATGATTTTTTGTCTAGGCACAGCAGAAGATCCTCACCAGGCTGATGGTTGATACATGTCCCATGGAATTTTTTTTTTTCTTTTCAGTTGTTCTTGTAGAAAGATACAAGACACATTTCTATGTGCCGTCAACACTGCCATCAGCTAGGTGTTTTTTGCTCTGACAAGCTCAAAGGAGTAGATCCATATTCACTAACTCACCAATACTTCTGCATCTCCTCATTCAGCAAGTATTTCATTTTATTACTTCAGGGTGTTTGTTATTCATGACTGTTCACTGTCATTCTTGAAAGCCAAATGAAGCTATTGGCATGTGGAAATTTTCTGAATTGGGGAGGGGGGCATCATAGGACCATGGTATAGAATATGTTAGGGGTGTTAATATACATTATTAGGAAGAAATAAGGATAGCACTTCTGATTGTTCAGACAGGGCTCTGTCCTTGGGTAATGAACACAAGTCTCTTCTTTTCCTTTCTTTCCTGAAATTTGTCACCTAGATATTTTTAGCTCACCAAGAGCAAGTGACTCTGCTCTGTGCGCAAGTATCTCACACTCTATACTGTGGGAAATGCTATTTATTATTGATACCATTATGCATATTCTATGCCATAGCAACACGCTAAATTTTCTACGATGCCTTTGGCACAATGGTGAAGAAAACTTTTTGAAAGGAAAACATTGCCTCATCTATAATAAATTAATCACAACTCAATATGTGGTTTTTAAAAGTAACTAAGTGCATTGCAGTGACTTTTGAAGGGATTTTAGGCTATATGCAAATACGAGGCTCTAAAACTTTCAGTTCAGGGATTAGCATTTTGATGCTTCCTCTGCCTCCAGTGATGCTTGCCCTACCTACAGTGCCTATATTCTCCCTGCAATTCTGTATATGAGCAAACAGGAAATAATTACCTCTCTTTTGTAAAGTATTTTGTGATTCAGAATTTAGTGGCCCATAATTTCCATTCACTTTTTCTTTCTCTTGCAAAGAGGTAACAGAATGGGCTCCAACTAACCTCATGTTCCAGAAGAGTAAACCAAGTCTCACAACAGGTGTAAGCTGGGTTGGTCATTTGATGTACTGCCATGCCCCAAACTGAAGAGTTTATGCATGTCCAAGTCCCTTTGAGGTTTATTCTAAGGCTCTAACCTTCTATATGCTTTTTCTACATAACCAATTTAGATAGATGCTTCATTCCATCCATCTGTTTCTTAAACTTGTCTTCCGAAATCCTGATGTTGGACTATTTCTGTGACTCTTGCTACAATTATTTTCTGGAACTCAATTCCTTCTTTGGGTCCTTAATATGTGTAAATAAGTCAGATATAAAACAAGTAAGGAGCCAGGCATGGTGGCGCACACCTTTAATCCTAGCACTTGGGAGGCAGAGGCAGGTGGATCTTTGGGAGTTCAAGGCCGGCCTGGTCTACAGAGTGAGTTCCAGGACAGCTGGGGCTACAGGGAGACCCTGTCTCGAAAAGACCCAAAATAAATAAATAAATAAATAAATAAATAAACAAGTAAGGATACAGGCAACCATTTGTCTCTGACAGGCAAGTAGGGTTTCCCTGTATGTGTGGGGGAACCCATTTAATCCCAGGACGATCCATGTAGAAAGCACACCACATGGATGCATGTCAAGGTCCAGATGCAGAGAGAGTTTTATTCCAAGATGTCTGGTTATATAGACAGCATGACTCAACTACCAAGGCCAAATCCTAAACCTTTTCGTCACTAAATCCCACCTCAAGGGTGTGGCCAGGGAGGCCCCTGGGTTTAGAATACTACCCATCTTAACTAAATTTTCCCACATGTATGTGTGTCAGCAGGATAAGAGGTGGGGGCTGACTTCTTGAATCTCCACCACATGTGACATCTGCTAGATGCCACAGAGTCATGTTAAGCAGCCTCGTTCTCATTTCTGAGACATAAAATGCTGATAACACCTCATTTTCTGACAAAGCCATGATAAAAAGGAAATGGTCTATGAAAGTATTTCTTTTGCTTTGTAAAGCTCTATGTAAATATATTGACTGTTATAATTACCATTAACATAGACTCCTCAGAGCAATCTGGAGCAACTTCTTATTGTATTAAAAAAAACAACACATTTGAAGCCACAATGACATTCCATTCATTTTGTGGAAAGTATGGATTTTTGACAACAGTAGAGCTATATAAGAAATTTGGTGTATCTTTGTTTTCTTTAAAAGCAGCTTCAGTTGGTGTGTGTTTCATCTTTCCATAAAGGTAGGACTTATTAAGGATCGAGTTTGAAGACATACCCAAGTTTTGGAATGACATCATTCATCATAGACTGACCGATACTCAGATCACTCATTGCCTCCTCTCCTATCATATATGAAGTGGGGCTGCTAGATAGCATTAGAAAGCACAAGCTTTTAAAAGATGCCTCAATATCTAATCTAAACACCTTGAGTTTTTCTATGTATCTAGATGCACAGCCACAAGGGGTCTTATACCCACAGTGGTGCCATATCTTAACCTGACTAAGACTGCCATATTTTTCCCAAGTTCAATGTTCTCTCAGGTCTTCCACTTTCTCCCAAGCTCCCTTCATGTATTCCTCAATGAAAACCTACTGTCCCCGAGTTAGAGTGCCATGCCACTCTTGAGAAGATTTTGGCTTAATTGTAAAGATCGCCTAGGATTGAAAACCAAAAGAACTCCCTTACTTTCCTGCAAAGGAAGAAGAGATCAATGTAGGCAGTGTGGAAACAGACTAACAAGTCAACAGCTGCATGTGTGGTTGATGACCAGGATATAAAACAGCAAGTTCAAGCTGAAGAACATTATTGTTATATTTCTGTTTATCTGAAAGCAACTATGTTGTTATAATGTAAATCTCTTAATGGGCTCTAAAATCGACCCACCACTTACTTTCAGACTCTGTAATTACCGTATATGAGTGGAAAGTATGTATGCATATTTTAGAGTAATATAAAAGTAAAGGAGGAAAATGTGAATTCCTAAACATAAAAAAAGACTGAGAGAAAGATGGAGGATAGTTATGGCAGAGTGCAGGATCTGGGGTGAGGTGGGGGAAAGCGAAAGGGGAATATATCTAAACTGAACTGAGAAATGATGTCTGAAATACCCAAAACATCAATAAAAGCATTAAAAAAAAAAAGACCAGCAAGTTCATCTGCCTGGCTGCCTGCAGCTGGGTTTTTCTAAAGGGCTAACCATACAGTGCACTTGATGGTTGTAGTATAGCCAGTATGCTGAGAATTACGCATGCGCAGAGCTTGTCCCTCATCAACCTAACCTGCCCTGGTGAGACCACACAAGCAGCATTGCAGACCTGGGCCAATCAGAAGACGACATGAGGAGAGCAGCGGGAATGGGAACAGTACGTAACCCCTAACCCCGCCCCCAATAAACGAGTCTGCGACAGCTCGCCCTCTGCGTTCGCCTGATTCCCAGGGTCTGTGTTTTGACTCTGCGCCTCTTACCCGCATTCCTTCTTCAGTAACACCCCGAAATTCCCCAGCAGGCCTGCGGGGGTTGTCAACAGATGGTGACTTCCATGGTTACTTTACTTGATTTTTCTTAAAGTGCCTGATATAAAGAGAAGAGAGAGAGGATAAAAGATGAAGTAGAGGAGTGGGAATAGGAAGAAGAGGGGGAAAGGGAGAGAGAAAGAAAAATACCAGGTCAGGGCAGACACACGTAGATGATCACTGCAGTGCTATTGAGGGAATTAAGTAATGGAATGTGCCCAGGTGCCCTTAACAGAGAAATGATTATCAAAATGTGGTAAATTTACACAGTAGAATATTATTCAGCCATAAAGTAGAACAAAATTATTTGGCTAGAAAGTAGATTCAATTGGAGTTAGTCATATTAAGCAAAGTAAATCAGACTCAGAAAGACAAATATTGCACCTTTTCTCTCTCTTATAGATCTTAGTTTTTATGTAGACCCTTAAAATCATGCATGCATATATGAACGACAATAGAAATAAAACTGTCTAGAGGGATTAAGGACCTAAAGGGAGAGAGGAAGGGAGATAAGGAATTGGGAGCTTGAGAGGAACATGTTCTGAGTGTATCTTATGTATGTGTGGAAATATCTTTTGAAACCTGGCATTATGTACAATGAATATTTGCCAAAAGAGAAGGAAAAAAAACATACAGAGAGCAGGTTGGAAAAAAAAAAAAACAATTGTTACTGACATTCAAATAAGATTACTAAGAAATAATTTACTGTGGAAAATCCTCACTTTGCAATTCCAATCTTTTGGTGAAATAATAGTTAGAGATAGAGTGTAAGGACAAAGTAATGTATACCCAAGCACAACAATTTGTATATATAAACATTGCTTTAATTCCTTTTTTCTAATTATGAGTAAGAAAGCTTCACTCATAACCTATGACACAATCATTCATATATAGCCATCACCAATTATGTAGATATAAGGCAAATATATACATGCATGATTCTTCATGCATTGAAACCCATTTAACTGGCTATTTTAATAGTTATATAATATAACATTACTTTCTGTAAATGTAAATTGTTCAATTAACTTCCTTCTGCTAGAGAGTAGCATCCATTTACTATTACAAATTATAGTGAATCTATAATCTATGTCCATAAGTTTTGTTTTTATTTTAATATTGCACAATTAAGAGCAGATGCTAGGAAATTATTTAATCAAAGAAACAGATGAACTTGTGATTATGCATGTATGATGAATTTTTCCATTGGTTAATATTTTAAAACCAAACCTAACTAGTCATTTCATAAAAAGAATAAGCTTGTTTTAAAAAAAACCCTGTACACAGCACCTAAAGACCAATGGAACTAGCCATGTCCTGTGCATTTTACCTCTATGTTAGCATTCTCCAGGGAAGCAGGAATTAGAGCCAACAGAATGGAAAGAATAGATGAGAGGATGATGGCTTGATTGTTGGATGGGTTGATATTAGATGACTAACTAGGTACATAATAGAAAATAGTGAGTTGGATGATAAATAGATAATGGATACTAGATAGGTGAACATGATAGAGATTAAATAGATGATACAAGATAGATGATAGATAGATAGATGATAGATAGATAGATAGATAGATATAAATAATAGGCAGGCAGACAGACAGACAGACAGACAGATCTTAGATACTTGTGAGGCGTGAGCTATCCTACAAGGCTTTGTCCACTTCATCATGGAGGCTTGGAACTCTAAGATTTGTCTAACTGAAGAAACATGAAACGGGGGAAGAACTGGTGCCTGCTGCCAGTGCTGGAGTCTGCAGGCTGAAGACCCAGGCTCTCTGATATTGAATACCAACATCTCACCTTGGGAGAGGGGAGAAAATGTGTGGCTCTCCCCTTTCTTTCTGCTTGGCCTTTAAGCTACCAGATTAGGTGATGGCTGGGGTGTTTCCCACTGGCGAGGCAGATCAACATCATTCTGCTTAGATGCAAGTCTTCATCTTTCCCAGATGCCTCCTCATGACCACACCAGACATCATGCTCTCTCATATATTTCAAGGTCAGTGGCTTGTGTCCTTCAGTACATGTGTTTGTGTGTGTTGTATGTACATGTTCATGTTGGTGTGTGAACATGTGCATGCAGGTGTGTCTGAATCTGCATGTAAAGGACAAAGGTTAACACTGTTTTTTTTTTGTTGTTTTTTTTTTGTTTTTCTTGATGAATTACTTCTTTATTTTTTGAAATGATGTCTCAAGGAACCCACCTGTCTTTTTTCCCCTGTCCCTTCCTCTGTCCCTAGGCTGGGGCTACAGGCACTGGCTGCCACACTTGGCTGTTTACGTTGGAGCTGGGGGAGATGGATCCAAATGCAGATCCTCACATTTGCATGGTGGACACTTAACAAATGGAGCAATTTCTCCAGGTCCCAGGATCATTGTTCTACCTTGGAATAAAACCAAGGGGTGTATCTATTTCTGTTAATGCATGAGGTTTAGACACAGCCTCAATCAGTGTTGGGTCATGTCCCTCTTAGAAGCAGGAATGATAGACTGGTTAGTTTGCTCATACACCAGGAAAATTACTATAGGGGAGAGGTGCACGGAGTCAGATTTTTCAACCTGAGACTCTTAAAGCTTTGGTAACAAACACATAGATTATGTTTTTCTCCATATCTCAACTGTACCATCATGATTTTCTCAAAATGGCACAGTTGCTGAGATTCAACAGGTCAATTTAGATGTAAAGAAATCCTAAGAGCACCTTGTATCTGGTCTGATCCCTTGTGGACACCTTCAGAAAGCCACTGAGGTCTTTCCAGGGCTTCTTCCGTACCAGAGGCAAAAAACCTGCTCCTAGTGGGTGAGATTTGACTTACATAAAGCTCTGAAGACTCTGAAAGAAAGAAGGGCCAAATGCTCAGAGTTTACTGTAGACTCTGAATCTGAACTGTTTTTATTCCTGAGATTAGTTTCCTGAATGTCATATGCTTCCTTCCACTGGAGAAGCAAATGTGTGTGGCTGTTAGGGAGGATTCTCACAAAACACAAAAATGCTTCATTATTCTTAAAATAATTTCATTTCAGAGCTGTTTTAACTATTCCTTTGTATTGTGGCTAAAAGAAAGGTGTTCGTCCTTGATGCTTTCCGCAGATGAAAAACAGAAAGAGTTGCTGTGTCCTTCTGAGAACCCACTCTGATAGTAATCAGGAAATCTGCAAAGCACCACCAGACAGAAGGGGATAGTTATAAAAATAATTTGGGAGATTAAGTCAGGGGTCTAGTTTCTGCCCAGAATTCCTCTGTGAGACCTGATGCATGGCAGTGTTCACCCATAATCCCGACACTTAGGAGGGTGGAGCAGGAGGATTATGTGTCTGAGGCTAGACTGGAGAAGATTATAAGATTATATGTAAACAAATAAGTTAATTAATTAACTAGTTACTTAATTAATTAACCCAATGTGTGATCTTCGAAGACCAGCCACAAACAATGGCACCAGTCTTAGCTGGAAGGGCAGACCAGCCCTTTCTCCATCAGTCTCTGGACATATAGTTAATATATTGTGTCTTTGGAAAGAATTGCTGTCCCTGACACAGGCACACTAACTGACCTCATTCATAGAGAAGCAAGAACTCAGATGCCCAGGGCAGCCTGTGGTTTCGATATCTATTCTTCCCCATTGAAAGGCTTTTTATTTATTTATTTTTATTTTTACACAAAATAGAAATTGTATTTCTTTTTTTAATTTTAATTTTTATTTATTTCTGTATGTGTATGAATGTACTGTCTGCATGCAAGTTCGTGCACCCGTGTCGTGCAATGCCGCGGAGGTCAGAAGAGGGTGTCAGATTCCCCTGGAACTGGAGTTCTCCTGGAATTGGAGTTCCAGACAGTTCTCGGCCACCATGCGGGTGGTGGGGATCAAACCCAGGTCCTCTGTAAGAGCAGTCGGTGCTCTTAACCGCTAGGCCATCTCTCCAGCACCATAAATTGTATTTCTATATGATACCAATAAAACCACATCTTATTTGTGAAAACTATTCCCCTTAATATAGCAACAAAGAGATTAATTCTATAAAAAAATACATTAAACCAAGGGTGTACTTAAATCAAAAAAGTACCTTGTAAAATACATTAAACTATTAATAAATGGAAATTGTTATATATTCATGAATTGGAAGATTCATTAACATTAAGGTGACCTTTGTACTCAACATTATTTCCAGATGGAGTTAGTCCTTATTAAAATTCAAAAGGCCTGCTTGCTTTAAAAAAAAAAAAAAAACTAAAAAGCAAATTGTCAACTTCCTATGGAAACCCAGAGCATTTGAAAGCAACAAAAAGAACAAACAATACTAAAGGGGCTGGAAAGATGAATTGGTAGTCAAGAGAATCTACTGAAATTGCAGAGAACTTATGGTTGATTCCTGGATTCCAGTTTGGGTACATCTACCTGCAGCTCTAGCTTCAGTGAATCTGTGCATTCCTCCAGGCCCTGTGGGTAAGAATTTGCTGCTGGTATCTACAAATGAGGGACACCACATGTTGTTTGTTTTTCTGGAACTGTGTTACTTCACTTAGCTTAACAGCTTCTAGTTCCATCCATTTACCTGCAAATTTCATGATGTTGTCCTTCTGTATCGCTGCATAGAACACCATTGTGTAGATATACCATATTTTCTTTATCCACTCATCAGTTGAGGGTCGCTTCTTGGGAAGCTACTTGGGTAGCTTCCAGCTCTTCACTATTGTGAAAAGAGCTGCAGTAAATATGGTTGTGCACGTATCTCTGCAATAAGATGACTCTTTTGGGTCTATACCCAGGAATGGTATAACTGGGTCAAGTGGTAGGTTCATTTTGAGTCTTAAGAGTTCTGCACACTGCTTTCCATAAGGGTTGCATGAGTTTGCATTCCCACAAGCAGTGAACGAGTGTTCCCCTTTCCCCACAACCTCTCCAGCATTTGGAATCAATTGTGTTCTTGATCATAGCCAGTCTTACTGGAGTAATATGAAATTTTTAAAGTGCTTTTAATTTGCATTTCCTTAATTACTAGCAATGTTGAACACTTTTTAAGATGTTTCTCAGCCATCATTACTTCTTCATTTGTGAAGTCTCCATTAAGCTCTTTACTCCATCTTTTGATTGGGTTATTTTTGTTGCTCATTTGTTTATTGTGTAATTTATATAATCTGGATGTTAAACATCTGTCAGATGTGTCAATGGTGAAGGTTTCCTCCCACTGTGTGAGTTTTCTCTCTACTTCTTTTTATTAATTTTTTTTAAATTTTATTTTATTTTCGTATGTGTATGAATGTACTGTCTGCATGTAGGTCTGTGCATCCGTGTCTTGCAATGCCACAGAGGTCAGAAGAGGGTGTTGGATTCCCCTGGAACTGGGGCTAAAGACGGTTTTCAGCTGCCATGTGGGTGCTGGGGATCGAACCCGGGTCCTCTGCAAGAACAGTCAGTGCTCTTAACCGCTAGGCCATCTCTCCAGCCCCCTCTCTACTTCTTTGAACATTTCTTTCACTGTGCAGAAGCTTTTGAGTTTAATGAGGTCCCACTTGTCGATTGTTGATCCTATTTCCTGCATATCTGCTGTCTGATTTAGAAAGCCTTTCCTACACCTATATCTTGTAGGTTACTGCCAACATTTTCTTCTATCATTTTCAGAGTTTCATGCTTCATATTTGAGTTTTTTGATCCATTTGTAATTGATTTTTGTATAGGGTGAAAAGTGTTATTGTTGTTGTCATCGTTGTTGTTGTTGTTTTTCATTCTTCTACAAGTGGTGATCCAGTTTTGCCAGAACCATTTGCTGAAGATGCTGTCTTTCCTCCACTGATTCTTCTTGGCTCCTTTGTCAAATATGAGGTGTCTGAAATTTAATGTGCTCAATTTGGATCTTGAGTATTTCTCCATTGATCTTTGCGTTTTTTGTTGTTGTTGTTGTTCTAGTATCATGCTGTTTTTAAGATTATATTCTTGTAATATAGTTTGAAGTTTGGTATAGTAATCCTTCCTGCTTTGTTCTTTTTGCTTTGGATCACTGGGATCTTTTTTTCATATGAATTTGAGGATTTTTTTCTAAATCTATGAAGAAATTCATGGGGATTTAATTATGATCACATCAAATCTATATATTGCTTTAGGTAGGATGGTCATTTTTACTATAGTAATTTTTCCAATCCATGAGCATGGGAGGTTCTTCTATCTTCTGATATCTTTGTCTATCTCCTTCTTCAAGGATTTAAAATTTTCATTGTAAAGATCTTTAGGGTCTTTGGTCAGGCCTGTTCTGAGATATTTTATTATATTTTTTTTGTGGCTATTGTGAATGGGAAGGTCTCCTTGTATTCCTTCTCCAATTGCTTGTTGTTGGCATAAAGAAAGGCTACTAATTTTTCTGCATTGATTTCTTATACCTGCCACTTTATTGTAACTGTTAATCATTTCTAGGAGTTTTCTGATGAAATTTTTGGTATCCCTTATGTATACTATCATGTCATCTGCAAAAAGTGAAAATTTGACATCCTCTTTTCCAATTATTGTTCATTTAATTTCCTTTTCTTTTCTTATTGCTCTAGCAAGTGTATTGAAGTGGTGTAGAGATAGGCGGCAGCCTTGTCAGGTTCCTGACTTTAAGGGGAATCCTTCTAATTTTTCTCCACTTGGAATTATGTTGGTTGTGGGTTTGTGATATATGGCTTAATTATGTGAGGAATGTTCCCTCCTGTCCAATTCCCTCTAAGACTTTTAATATGAAGGCATGTTAAATTTTATCGAAGGCCTTTTTCTGCATCAATTGAGATGACCATGTGGTTTTGGTCTTTCATTTATGCCTTTTATGACATTTACTGATTAATGTATATTGAACCATGTCTGCATCTCTAGTATAAATCCAACTTGGTCATGGTCTATGACCTTTTCGATGTGTGCCTGTGTGTGGTTTGCAAGTATTGTGTTGAGAATTTTTGCATCTATATTCATTATAAACAAATGGGTCTATAGTTTCCTTTTTTGGTTGTATCTTTGCCTGGTTTTGGTATTAGAGTGATGCTGTCTTCATAGAAGGAATCTGGGAAAGTTCCTTCTGGTTCTAGCCTTTTGAATATGAGTAATAGTGGTTGTAGGTCCTCTCTGAATGTCTTATAGAATTCTGAGGTAAATCCATCTGAACCTGGGCTTTTCTTAGTTGGGAGGTTTTGTATTACCGTTTCAATTTCTGCTTATGTTACAGGTCTTTAAACTGTCTTTAAACTTGGTTGAACTTTGGTAATTTCCATGATTTCAGATATTCATCCATTTCTCTTAGGTTTTCAAATATAATAAAGTACAGGTCATTAAACTATTCTTGTATAATTGCCTGGATGCTTTTGTTATCTGTTGTGATGTTTCCAGTTTCATCTCTAATTTTGTTGATTATGAGTTGCTCTTTCTTTCTTTTGGTTAATTGGGCTTTCAAAGAACCAGCTCTTGGATTCATAGATTCTTTGTATTATTTTCTTTGTTTCTATTTCATTGGTCTCTGCTCTGATTTTTGTTATTTCATCTTGTCTGTTGAGTTTGGGGTTCATTTGTAGTTGTCTCCCAAGTGTTTTTAGTTGCAATGTTAAGTCATTTATTTGTGCTCTTTCTATTTGTTGAATGTAGGCAGTTAGGGCTATAAATTTCCCGGCAGTGTCTGGGCTCTGCTCCCTCAAGAAGCGGGGAGGGAATGCCGCCCGGAGATCACCCGTAGGAAAAATAAGCAGACACACACACACACACACACACACACACACACACACACACACACACACGGTGGAGAACTGGGGAGAATAGGAACTCCGTTTGTTTACTGTCAGTGAGGTCTATATATTCAAGACTACTACTGTACTTTGGGCAAGGAAGTGGGGAACAGACAGAAGGAAGGGGTGGGCCAACCTGGTCCTAATCAGGGGGTGGCAGAACTCTGGTTTATGCAACAGGTAACTAGAGGTGTGGCAGTCTGCTCAATGCCTCAAGGGAACGGGGCCTGGAACTTTGCAGAGATAGGGCGAAGCAAGAATCATTGTAATATCCCGAATCTTCCAGCTACAGTTAACTCTGGAAGCCCACAGAGATATCAGGTAACTGGAGACCTGGAACAGGTCTTACAATTTCTTGCTTCAAGCCACACACAAAGTTCCATTCCCACATAAAGTGTCCGATAGGTTTTGTTTTGTCGTATTGTCCTTTTTATTTAATTCCAGGAATACTTTTATTTCTTTCTTTATTTCTCCCTTGACCCATTTATTTATTTTTTTTTAATTTTTTATTTATTTCTGTATGTGTATGAATGTACTGTCTGCATGCAAGTCTGTGCACCCATGTCGTGCAATGCCGCAGAGGTCAGAAGAGGGACTGGAGAGATAGCCTAGTGGTTAAGAGCACTGACGCTCTTGCAGAGGACCCGGGTTTGATCCCCAGCACCCACATGGCGGCTAAGAACCGTCTGTAACTCCAATTCCAGGAGAACTCCAGTTCCAGGGGAATCTGAGACCCTCTTCTGACCTCCGCGGCATTGCACGACATGGGTGCACAGACCTGCATGCAGACAGTACATTCATACACATACAAAGATAAATAATAATAAAAAAAATTAAAAGAAAAAAAGAAGAGGGTGTCCGATTCCCCTGGAACTGGAGTTCTCCTGGAATTGGAGTTTCAGATGGCTCTCGGCCGTCATGTGGGTGCTGGGGATCGAACCCGGGTCCTCTGTAAGAGTGGTCGGCGCTCTTAACCGCTAGGCCATCTCTGCAGCCCCGACCCATTTATTATTCAGTAGTGTGTTGTTTAGTTTCTGTGAGTTCATGTAGATAGTAGGGCTTCTTCTGGTGTTGATATTAAGCTTTATTCTGTTGTGGTCTGATAGAATGCATGGGATTATTTATTTATTTATTTATTTATTTGGATTTGTTGAGGTTTGTTCTGTGTCCCATTATGGTCAGTTTTGGAGAACGTTCCATGGGGTGATGAATAGAAAGTATATTCTTTGGTATTTGGGTGGAATATTTGGTAGATATCTGTTAGGTCCATTTGTTGTGTCTTACTGTTCATTTCAGATGTCTCTCTGTTTATCGTTTGTCCAGTTGACCTGTCTAATGGACACAGTAGGGTATTGAAGTCCCCTACTATTGATATGTTGGGATTAATCTATGCCTTGAAGTCCTGTAGTATCGTGTTTATGAAGTTCAGTGCACCAGTGTATGGTGAACATATATATTCATGATTGTGAAATCTTCATGGTTAATTGTTCCTTTGATAAGACTGTAGTGACTTTCTTCATCTCTTCTATGTGCTTCTTGTATTTGTATCGGTAAGCCTTTCTTCTGATTAGATTTAATTTGATGTCTGTTTTGTCTGATATTATAATAGCAAATGCTTGCTTCTTAGTACCATTTGCTTGGGATATTTTTTCTACCCTTTCACCTTAAGATGGTGCCTGTCCTTGAAGATGAAATGGGCTTATGGTAGACAACAGGAAATGGATTCAATTTCTTAATCCATTCTCCCAGTCTGTGTCTCTTGACTAGAGAGTTCAGACCATTAATATTTAAGATTATTATTGAGAGATGTATATTGCTTCCCATCACTTTTGTTTCTGTTTCAATTTTTGATCTAGGTTTTTATTTCCAGTTATACCTTCATTAATTACTTTCTTTCTTCTGCTCTTTGAATTGCTTCAAGTGTTTTCTGAAGGGTTGGTTTTCTGGACAAGTATTCTTTCATCTTATTTATGTCATGAAAGATTATTATTTCTTCTTCAACTATAATTGACATTTTTGCTGGGTTGGCATCTATAATCATTTAGAACTGGGAACACTTTGGTCCAAGCTCTTCTGGTTTTCATCACTTGCATTGAAAAGTCAGCAATAATTCTGATGGGTTTCCTTTTATATGTGACTTGTTTTTCTCTTATAGCTTTCACTATTCTGTCTTTGTTTTGAGTATCTACTGTTTTTACTATGATATGGCGTGGGGATTTTCTTTTCTGGTCTTGTCAATTTGATGTTCTATGTGCTTCTTGTATTTGTATGGGTATGCCTTTCCTTCAATTTTGGGAAATTTTCTTCTATAATTCTGTTGAAGATCCAGTCAATACCATTGTCCTGGAATTCTTCTCCTTCCTCTATACCTATGATGAGGAAGTTTAGTCTTTTCATGGTGTGCCACATTTCCTGATTATTCCAATTCTGTGTTTTTTTTTAATTTTTAAATAATCTTTGCTTAAGCACTCCAGTTCTTCCATGTTATCTTCTGGTCTTGATAGTCTATTTTCTGCTTCCTCCATTCTGTTACTGAGGCTTTCTCCTGTCCTTTCCTGTTGAGTGGATGAGTGTTCCATTTCCTTTTTAATTTCAGCCTGAGATTTCTTCAGTATTTCCACTTCCTTTTGGAGTTTGTCATTCTATCCTTCCAGTTCTTTGATTTTATTGTCTGAGTATCCTTTATTTTCCTTGATTTCTTTGAGTTCTTTGAGCATGAATATGATAGTTCTTTTAAGATCTGTGTCCTGGGTTACCCCCAGGGAGTTCTCACTGTTAGAGTCTTCTATAGAACTGGTAGAATTTGGTCTGGATTTATTGTTTGATTTTCCCATGTTATTGTTTTTTTGCTGTGTTTTTGGCATGTAGATTTGTTTTGTTGTTTGTATTCTGTTATGAAACTTTTTTTATGGCTCTTAGTTGAGTTAAACACTGTGTTTGTTTTCTTCAGACGCCTATGTTGTCTTCTTATTAGTTATGAGAAGCTGGTTGGTCTAGGCTTCAGGCTTTCACCTTTGTTTCTATAGTGGAAGGAACAGCCAGTTCTCACTCTTCTAGTCTGGAACATCTCCAGGGTCCAGGACAGGTAACAGTCAAGTCAGTTTGAACCTCACATGGTGTGAGGTAAACCTACTGGTTCCTCTGGGCTGGCTGTAAGCATTTGGATCTGGGTTCAGGACCAGGAAAGCTTATCCTGGAGCACAGGGAATGGCCTGAGGTGTTTCCTAGCCTATGGGCTGGAATTCTGGAGTATCGTAGGAGCCCAGCCCTCTGGGGTTCTGTCTTACCTCCTGGGTGAGGAGTTGCTCCTGTGGAAGTGTGGCCTCAAGGTGTGTGGGTAGGACTCTGTCTCACCTGTTGGGAGTTGGGGGTGCCACCTGGAGCAGAACCAGATCTGAAGCTGTGGTCCAGGGGCAGGTGTCCAGGTGGATGGGTATTCCTTATCTTGCCTTCTGGGAGATGGGAGTAGGCAGCTGGAGTGGAAGCTGGGAGCTGGGAACTAGGAGTGGCTGGAGGCTTTTGACATAGCTAATTTTGTGAGATTTCTGTATCCTGACTCTGTGATCAGTGCTTTCCAGCTCTGAGCTAGTCCTTGGTTGCAGGAAAATGATGGTTTATGTATCCTCCTCATGTCCTCCCAAGAACCTGCTATCAATAGCACAGATCAAGAGCCCAGTAATAATCCTGGACATCATGGGTAATGTGGCCTAAGAAATACACTAGTTTAAATGGACTGGGAATGTACCTCATTGGGGAGAGTGCTTGCCCAGAGTGCATGCAAGCCTGGAATCTCTAGCCATTACTTAAACTATACATGGCACCACACTTCTGTAATCCTAGCCCTGATGAAATGGAGGGAGGACTGTGGAAAGTTCAAAGTCACCTACCTTCAGTTTTGCAGTGATTGCAAGACCAACATGAGTGATATGAGACCCTGGAAAAAAAGCAGTCTTCTTGTATAAATATATATTTGCATATATGTATATATAACAATAATAATCAAAGAAGAGGACAAGAAATAGAGAAGAAGTTAAGGAACAGGAAGGGAATTGGAAGGGGGGTGGTAGGGATGGCAAAGACGATACTCATGTATGAAATTCTCTAAAATAAAAACATTAAAAAGTTTAGGCTTGTCTAACCAGACGCTGAAAAATTGAGCATTTTATGCTATTTGCAAAGGTTTGTATTTTCTATGTAATCCTTGGCTACCTACTCCAAATCACTTCAGAGCAACAAGGCAGTTCACTTTAGGAATTCATCTTTCATTATGTGAGAGGGAGGTATGAAGATTCGCCTTCATCTGTGGTCTGACATATATCTCCCAAACTTCATGTGTTGAGAGCTTAATACCCAGTATGGAAATATCAGAAAGTAGGCCCCAAGAGACTTCTGGTTTTTATATTTTCTAGGATCGTGGGTTCGTTTTGTCTGTTGATTAAATAATTAAAAGACAGGAAAATAATTTAAGGCAAAGTGAAAGTAAATTAACAAAAGGCACTGACCTCTGAGTGGGAGCACTGACTCTAAGGAGCCCCAGTCTCACCTGGGTTCATGTACCCCTCCTACTGATTCCTTTGTCACCTCTGTGGGCTCTAAGGTGCTCATGTGGCCCCTCTGCCATAGATATTTGGTCTCCTCTTCTGTTCATGCACAGCTATGGTTTGCCTGTCTTGGGGCACAAGTTTGGAATTGACTGCTGGTTGGTCGAAGCTAGGGAGGGTCCCCAAAGTGTCCCCTTTTTCCTTGCGGTGTGAAAGGGAAAGAGAAACACTGCAGGTGAAGGGGAGTGACTTACTTCCTCCCTTCCTCTAGGTCTCAGGGGTTCACCTTCAAGAGTTGAGTTGCATCATTATTTTAGAAGTGGACTTGTGGGGCTGGAGAGATGGCCTAGCGGTTAAGAGCACCAACTGCTCTTGCAGAGGACCCGGGTTCGATCCCCAGCACACACATGACGGCTGAGAACCATCTTTGTCTCCAGTCCCAGGGAAATCTGATGCCCTCTTCTGACCTCTGCAGCATTGCACCACGACACGGGTGCACAGAACTACATGCAGACAGTACATTCATACAAATAAATAAATAAATAAATAAATAAATAAATAAATAAATAAATATTTTTTTTAAAAGAAGTGGGCTTGTTAGAAAAGTGAGCACAACCCAGGTCTTGCTTGCTTTTCCTGGAACTTAGTGCCTCTTGCCCAAGGTTGTGCTCTTCATGAGCTGAGTACAGAATAAGGGAGAGAGGTAAAGTGAGGAAAAGGGGAGGGGGAAGTGAGTTAAACAGCTCATATCCAAGTATATAATGTCCATTGGATGTCATCCAACGTGTACTAAATCACTGAATTTGTATCAATATTCTTCCAATCTCAATTTAAAATTTTAAAATCGATTAGCACAGATAATTAGTCCGAAAGGAAGGCAGGCAGCATGGGGCCATTGTGGAATGGAATGGGCTTGACTTTCCTTCCTGGGTCTGCTTCTCAGAAAAGGTTTTCTCCAGCTCGCTCTGCCTTAACCTTTCTGGGTCCCAATTCTCTCAGCTGTGGCATTTTATAAGGACACAATAAAATAATAATTGGGAAACTCTGCATGTGGTAAATACACATCAAATGCTAATTCCATGTTATTATTTTATGATTATCATGGCAGAAAGAAAGATCAGTTTTTAGTGTGATCAGCACAGTTTTGTGGAGGTCAAAGGTGGTTTTTAAATCAAGCTTTCAGGCTCCTCAACTACAGAGATTTTGAAAACAAAATTTTAGCTTTGGGAAGTTCTAGGGACGCTTGAAAAACCAATCCAACAACACCTACATATGGTGATATCAATATACTTCTCTCATCATTTCAAAAATATCTTCTCAAGCTTCATTTTTAGAGCAAAAACTTAGAACGTTTTCTCTGCTGGAAACTAGGTTTAGGAGAGGAAATAGTCTTAGATGTCACATTAGGGTGTACAAGACAAGGAGTACAAGTACAGAAAGGAAAGGAAAATCAGGGTTGGAGAACTAAAGGTGTCATCAAATATTAAAACGTGCTTTAATCAGCAGTGAGATATGTAAGTGAGATTAATTAGAAATACCTATTATTATTTGACTTTAAAGTAGAGAATTAAAAATTAAAGCGATCTTACAGAGTACACAATCAGGGAGGAATAATACCTTGGAAAATGAGTCTGATGGTGTAATTGGTGTGTGCAATTTAAAATTAATTAGTTTTCATCAGCACACATGCCAGCAAATATGAAATCAACAAATTTTGACGATGTAACACATAATTACAGTGACACTGGTAGACGGTCGTAAGGAAGTGAGAGATTGCTCTGTGACATGTAGGTACCCGCAGCCCCCATGTGCTGTTTCTGGAGAAATCATTGAAGTATTCAGACCGTATAGATTCAACAAGATGTGCCCACTCCTTAACTTTCTTTAATTAAAATTCACAGTGATGTTTTGCCTGTATCAAATTTTCTTGCCTCTCACAACTTAAATGAAAAGGGGACTTAATTTCAATTAACACATCATTGTAGGTAGTCGAATATTAATGTTTATTAGGTCTTTTATAAAATTCATTAACAGCCATTTTGTGATAAAAGGACCCAGGAGGCAGAGAGAAAGTTGAAAAGCTATTTTTTATGATTTCACTATTGATTTTACAATATATTGGAGACAGAAGCACATTGGTTTAAGATATCATGCTTAGAAAGACATACTAATAAGTAAAAAGAAATAGAAGGAGGAAAGAGGCATTTCTATCTATCTATCCATCTATACAGAAATAAGTATAAAAATATCTAGATGGGTTTAGATGCACACATATTGAGAATGAACATTCTCTTTTTGTGAATGGGTGGCTGCATATGTACATTTTGTTGTATGTGTGTACGCATTTATATGAGGTTGGTCAACATGCACATGTGATGCCTGTGGAGAGCAGAAAGCCCATATCAAGTGTCTTCCTCAGTTGCTATTCACCATTTTACTGAGAAAGTGCTGATTTGAGTCTCCAGCTGGCCTGTGAGCTACACGGATCTGTTTCCCCAGCACGGAGACTACAGGTGTGTGTTGCCATGCCCAGATTTTTTTGTGGATAACAGAGATCAAGCTCAGGTTCTTATGCTCAGGCAGCAAACACTGTACCATTGAGGCCTCCCTCCAGCCTCATAGAGTCAGGGATTTCTTTTTCTTTCTTTCTTTCTTTCTTTCTTTCTTTCTTTCTTTCTTTCTTTCTTTCTTTCTTTCTTTCTTTCTTTCTTTCTTTCTTTCTTCCTTCCTTCCTTCCTTCCTTCCTTCCTTCCTTCTTTCTTTCTTTCTTTCTTTCTTTTTTTTTATTTTTTATCTTTTAGAGACATGGTCTCCCTGTAGCCCCAGCTGTCCTGGAACTCACTCTGTAGACCAGGCTGGCCTTGAACTCACAAAGATCCGCCTGCCTCTGCCTCCCGAGTGCTAGGATTAAAGGTGTGTGCCACCACGCCAGGCTTTTTCTTTCTTCTTTTGTTTTTTTGTTTTTGTTTTTGTTATTGAGTCAAGGATTTCTTACCTGAGATTAATATTGGTAGACTCCAATGAAGTTGCCAATCAGGCTAATATACAGACAGGATTCAAATCCATAACAACTGGAATGGAATTTAGGTTTATGATTTTAAATTATTGCAATAGGTAGTAACATAAATGAGGAATCCTTAGACTTCAAGACAAAATGGCTGCTACCAGGTGTTTTGTCCTTTCTGCACCCCAGGGATATCCATCTGAACTTCTGGGTCTTTCACCTGCTCCCTGTTGTGTGATGGTTAACTTCAGTGGTCCAATCTTCCTTGGACTTTATACTTTGCACTAGTGACTAGGTTCTACTCCGCACTAGTGACTAGGTTCTACTCCACTCTCTTCAGGTGATCTTTTATCGCTGCCCTAGTGGAACACTGTGGTATGTGCCTGTGCGTGTGATCTGCCACAACCGCACCAGTTATCAGGAAGCGCATGGCAGCCATGGGTGGAGCTGGGGACCTGTTTCCATAGATGAAGGTGTGCTTCCCTTTGTCGCCCTTAGCAATATCATTTCTCAAGTATCATTTCAAAAAATGCTCTGGAAAGTGGGTGTAGACAAAACAGACATGAGCACAGGGGAAGGACTGCCAGAAAAGACAATATTATTTGTAGTGTGTTCTAAGGTATTTGTCACTGTTGTGGTTTTCAAGAACAGACTGAAGGAGACTAACATTTGCCAACATAACTCTATACTGCATGGGTGTCTGTCCCCATAGCAAGAGTGTGTGGATTATTGACTCTCAATTATCTGTGTTAACTTCCAACCCCTATCAGAATAAAGGAGGGAGAAAATGCTCATCTTATGTCCTCCTATTCCCAATAACCTTCTAGTTATTGAGCCATCACAATTTCCCACTCAAGTCACAAGAATTTTGGTTTGAACACCACACACAGATCACACACACACACACACACACACACACACACGCAAGTCATTTTTTTCTGTTGAACCTTCTCTTGTCAAATATGAGTAGCCTCTTCCCAGCTCAAATGTAGTCTATTTGTGTTCACTGACATCCTGGATGTAGCACTTCATGAATTTAGAAGGCTGTTGTAGGCTCATAATATAATTTGCTTCAAATAAAGGATATTTTTTAGAAACTCTGAGTTTTTATACTTTATTCCTGATTTATTTAGTGTGTGGTAAGTTATTTTCACTACATCAGATGGGCATAAATGATAGAATTGCATTGTTCCTATGGGAGAAACTGAGGAGATAAGCCAGAAGTTAAAACCACTTGTTGCTCCTGCAAAAGACCCAAGTTTGATATCCAGGATGGACATGGTGGCTCACAAGCTCTGTCCCAGTTCCAGGGTATCTGACTCTCTCTTTTGGCTTCTGTTTGCAGGGCACACGTGCCTTGCCCATACAAACATGCAGGGAAACACACACATTAAATTAAATCCTTTCCAAAAAGGTTTTCCTGTGTAAGATATGGCTATGGCTATCTAAAATGAACGCAGAGGTCTAATTCCTTAGAACAACACATCTTGGTGCCACTGTCATACTCAGGATTCTAAAGAAACTGGCCTGTTGAGTCTTTTTATGAGAGAGGAGATGCAGGAGAATGGCAAGACTGAGGCCAGCCTGAACATATCAGCCAGGTCCTGTCACAAGCTGAAGTAATAAAGGGGCTGGACATGCAGACCAGGTACAGGTATTTGTTTCAATTTAGATAGCACACAAAAGATAGTTATATGATACATGATATAGAGAGATAAGTAGATCAGATCAGTATAGTTTCCTTAGAGAAATTGACCCAGTGGAGATATATATATTATATAATATATATATATATATATATATATATATATATATCTCCAGCATATAAAATAAGGAACAGAATAAAGAAATCAAACTATCTTTATTATGGATTTTTATGGTTATCTTTGTAAACAATCCTAATGAAACTAAAGAGATCAGCACTCACAGAATGCAGCAGCGCATGAACAAAGAAAACTCAGTTCCTGAAGTCATTAAACCAAGGGTGAGCCTGATCTCTTCCCAGAACTGATCCTTAACTAAAGGGTAAACTCTATTATTTAAACAGTACATCCAACATGATATGGGAAAGGAATGAGGAACTTTGTTTTATCAGAGAAAAAGTTTGCTTTTTCTGATCCATACTGAGCCAGAGCAGCATACAATAGATAACATAGATGTTATCTATGCCCTCACGCTGTCTTAAAACATATAATGTCGATAATTTGTTGTTTGTAACATGCTCCCAAGGTCACTGCTTTCAGCAATGATATTTTCACAACACACACACACACATGCACATACACACACACAAACACACACACACACACACACACACACACACACACACACACACACACTACTGGACCAGGGGTAAGAAGGTCGTACAGGAGAAATAGGGAACCTAGTTGAAAATTAAAGCTATGTGCTTAGCTTAGCCTGCAAAAGCTGATTGCAAGAGGAGCCCAAGGAGTTAGTTTTTTTCAATGTTTTTTCTAAAGGCTGGCTAAATTTAAATAAGATGATTACACAGTAGGAAAGCAGGTTGGATAGATTTTGCTAAATTATCTGAAAACATAAGATTAACATTGGGGACAAAGTTAGAAAAGACAGCGTGTGTTTCCAGAAAAGTCATTCCCACTGAAACCCTCCTAGTGGTAAGAGAAACTTCATCAAGTTCACTGGGTACAAAATTAATTTCCCTGAAACACTTGTGTTTCTGTATGTTGCCACCCATCCCTTAATGATGGAGACATGTTCTGAGAAGTGTATCAGTTTCATCACTGTGCAAATCTCATCAAGTAGCTTTACTTAAACTTCAGTGGTACAAACCAATCACTTAGCATCGATCCTTGCTGCACTCTAGGAATGCGGCAAGTTTCAGATGTACAAGGGTTCTGCCATCATAAGTAGGCAAATGCTTTTAAATCAGCTCCTTCTTGAAAAATAATGTACGCTAAAACAACCCTCAAAGGACATCATAGTGATACATGCACTAGTTATATAGATAACTAATAAAGTGTAGCACATGCATTACTGCTTGTGCTACACTTTCATTTGACTAGCAGTACACAGTATCAGTCCATGCCCATGTCACCACAGATACATGAGTAATGCCCTACACAGTGACCCTGAGCTGGCTGTAAGTGGTTGGTATAGATTGCTCATTCCTACCATAATTTAAGAGCTCACTATTGAACACATATTTCATCAATTACCTAAAGTACCATGAGGCCATTTGGCTACACCAGCAAAGAACAGGTAGAAACGGAAAATAAAATGATATCACCTATGTAACTTGGGGAAAATGAAACTCTAAAGTATAAATCTAGCAAAGTTCATATAGCACATGTGTGATGAGAGCAACAAAATGTCTCTAAAAAACGAATTGAGAGAGTCACTATGTTCATGGATTGAAACCTTAACATGAGTAATATTTCCATTCTCCCCAAATTGACATATAGAAAGGACATATTTACTATGAAATCTCATCAGCATTTCATTTGAGATACAGGAAAAAAAATCATCCCAAAGTTTACATAGATAGTCAATGGAAGTAAAATAGTAGTTCTGGAAAATAAGAATAAAGTAAGAGGACTATTGCTTCCTGATATTTAAACTACTTAAAGAGATATAGTAATTTAACATTTTGTGGTTTAGAGAGCAGAGGCCTCATCAAAGGAGAAAAATAGAGAATCTAGTAGTAGCTTCTATGGGTGAATTTTTTTCAGGCAACCTCACTGAAACATAGTGCAAATACTGAACAATCTAACTCATTAAAATATTTATAGTACAATAGTGTTTTATCGAATGTCTACAGATGTATCCAGCCATCAACATAATTAATCTCAACACATATTCATTACCTTGTAAGTAAGCATTGAATCCCTTGGCTATAAGTTCCACAGATAGACCAGTCCCCAACCACACCCCTAGACAAATCTCACACAAATGTGAGGAATGTGATCTGTTGTGATGCACTTCTTTCATTTACCATGATTTCAAGATTCGTTCATGTTGTGGCCTGTTTTTTTTTCAAGTTTAATTTTAATATCATCCTCTGTGTATGTAGGCTGTGCCTGTGTGTGTGGGACTGTGAGGATGCGTGTGTGCTCTGGCAGGGGTAAGACAATCAAAGGGCAACTTTCCATTCCTACCATGTGGGTCCTAGGAGCCAAACTCAGCTCACCAGGCTGGTGAGAAAAGCACTTTAGTCCAATGACCATCTAGCGGGACCCTTCATTTGTCATTGTCATGGCCCAATACTCCATTGTATGGATATACCACATTTGGCTTTTCATCAGTTGATGAAAATTTGGGTAGTACAGTTCATTATTGACAAAGATTCAAAAATACCAAATTCTAGAAGACAAGTCCCTTACATAAATGGTGCTGAAACTATTATTCTGATCAGGCTGCTATAATAAACACTCTAAAGTCTGGGCAATTTTTTAACAACAGTAATTTATTTGTGATAGTTCTACCACTAGTGGTGGTAAAAGTAGAAATTAGTACAGACAATAATAAAGCCAACGTGGAGTCTAAATAAAAAATAATTATAAAATAATTATAGAATTACCATACAACACAGCTATATCAATCCTAGGCATATATACCCAAATGTCTCTGTATCAACATGGGATACATGCACATCCACATTTATTGCTGCTTTATTCACAATAGCTATGAAATGGAACTAGCCTAGATGTCCATCCATACATGAATAGATTAAGGAAATGAGGTATAGCTGCACAATAGAATTTTATCATGAATTTCGGAAAATAGAAGCAACTAGAGATTATATAAAGTGAATTAAACTTAAATATTAGACTATAAAGGCACGAACCCCCAGATAAAAAGGCACATGAGACGTAAGTCACTCCGGGAACATGGTTTACTTCCACAGGAACTGCCAGAGCAGACCACCTGCTAGCACATGGACGGGAGCAGGAGCAAAATGGCGACTGGGACCCACCCATTTATAGCCATGGGTGGGACCTCAGGTACAGGGGAAGAGGTCAGAAGATTGACAGCCTCCAGAGGAAGTGGACATCTGTGTGTCCCTTGGAATTCTGGGAAGCCCAGACCTACCAGTAAATATTGCATATTTTCCCTAATGTGCAGACTGTAGGTTTTAATGTGTGTGTGTGTGTGTGTGTGTGTGTGTGTGTGTGTAACTAGTTCATTAAAATGTGAAAGAGAGCTTGAGATGGGAGGAACTGATTTTAAAGGAGTGAGGAGTGAGGAATCAAAGGGAGCACAGGAGCCGTGGATGCAGAAAGGCAGGACTACTTGGGAAGAGGTAGGAGAAAAACGAGATTCAGCAGCTAGGACAGGGGAACGTGATGAGGGAAGGAATAGGAAGTAAAACCGCACACATGCCTGTGAAAGCCAGGATGAGAGCTGTTACTTTGTATGCTAGCAAGAATAATAGCAACAACCACAGAAATGAGGTAAGGTGGGAGGACACTTAGAGGTAGCCTAGCAGAACCTGTTATACCTGCTTTTTAAATAAATAGCTTCTCACTTTACAAATTGTTGCTGCAAGATTTAATGCCTGAATAATAGCAGTTCTATAATAGAAATTTTGCTTAGCACAGAAAACAACCTTTAATCCTCTTAACTATGCTTCTCAGTATTATTATCCTCCTTTTACAATTTGAGGAAGTGTGGCTCAGCAGGGTTAAGTAATTTGCCTGTGGAAATTCTTCTATGTGGGAAAGAACATACTGCACGCTTCAATGTGATCAGCCTGCTGTTTAAATATCATGATGCTAAGTGTTGATGACAATGGAAAATAAACATTGCTGCTGCTCATCCTAATCACAACGGTTACCTCCTGTCTCCAGCAAACACAGGCTACAATTCAGTGTCTTCCCTCTAGACTTTAGATTAGCTACATTCATAAGCCTGAAAAATGTGACAGTGTGGCAGAGTGTGAGTAATTCTATGACCTTTTGATTCTTTCAAATATCAACCTGGAACCTGTAATTCAATAATATGTAGCTACTGCTGGCCAAGGTGACTGTAATTGTATAATGTACTGCAAAGAGCAATGCCACTGGTTCTATAGAGCACTGAGCCAATGCTGGCACAGACAGTATTGGCAATAAATCCTATCAGACGTTTCCATGGGAAAACAAAGGCTACCTTACTTGTGCTTTTAAAGTTAGAATGTGTCGCATTTGTCTTTGTTTCTATATTCTGTGCTGTAGGTTTTCTTCTTAGGTGGGTATTCCTTAAAAGGTAGCACAGATGAACCCTGGACTCGCATTCTTTTCTGGCATCCCCCAGACTAATGCATTGCTGATTTACAGACCACAGAAGACAGGAGAGAGATGTCATGGCATATAAATACACATATATTGGAAAACACTTTTCTGGCTCTTAGCATCTCTTCAAGAATTTTAATAACTTCCTGGCTGTGCTCTTTTATTTCCACTCTCATTCCCCCAATTATTTATTTAGTCATTCAATGAATATTTATTAGCCTTCAGGTACTTGCTTCCAATACTTTAAAAAAATATGCATGTGATCATGTCATTCTCTGTGTGGTTCTTCATTATCATCAGGATGTAGTCCAAAAACAGTAATAGATGTCTTCAAACCTATCTGTCTACTCCATCTGCTATTGTAAACACAGAATCAGACCTTAACAACGTATCTACCAAAACACTATTCTGTTTTATCCATTTTTTAAAATTTTTCATTGCTTTTTAAACCCGACATGCACAACTTTTTATTTATATTTTAAATATCAAGTAAAACTTTTTTTTTCTTTTTGTCCCCAAAGCTTTTAGGGTACTATACCATTAGCAATTTTTCATGTTTATTTTGATCAATCTTAAACAGCAGCTTGAATACATTCTCCTTATGAAAGATTTAAAATAGGAAATGAAGTCAGCATAACCAATGAAGTGACTTACCTGGAATACATGAGAAACATTCAGGGTCTGAGTCCTCACACACATCACCTAGGCCTCAAGACAAAATTCCATGCATCTACAAGATAATTTTACTTAAAAATATATATATAAATTTTCTTCTCTGAGCAACTAAGAAATTTCATTCAACCAAGTTCATGGCTTTAAGGGATGAAGAGATTACCACAAAAGCCCAGTGACCCAAGTTTGAACCCCAAGATCCTTACTAGAAAGTCAGATGCAATGACATTCCTGAGGCAAGATGGAGGGCAGAGACAGGGGGACTACATTGCAGACATCCCAGAGCCTGCTGAACAGCCACAGAAACAACCATTAGCAGTGCCTCTGACTCAACAAGGTGGGAAGGCAAGAACAGACTCCCAAGAGCTGTCCTCTGACCTCCAATGTATAGTGTGTCATTTGTGCACCCTTGCTCCAGCAAACACACACACATACACACACACAAATATACACAAGCATGGGAAATAGTAATAGTTTAAAAAAGCAATAATCTTAGCCGGGCGTGGTGGCACACGCCTTTAATCCTAGCACTCGGAAGGCAGAGGCAGGCGGATCTTTGTGAAGTCAAGGCCAGCCTAGTCTACAGAGTGAGTTCCAGGACAGCTGGAGCTACAGGGAGTCCCTGTCTTGAAAAGACAAAAAAAAAGTGATAATCCTATAAATTACTTAAATGAGTGGATCCACTTCTATAGCCATCCCTAAATTCCCAGATTCATACATTCTTATTCAGAACTTTTAGAAACAGCAGCCTTCATTTGTTTTTGACATCATTATAAAACAAACAGTAGCTATCACATATATTACTGTTAGAACTAGAACAGTCCATCTAGGAAGCCTGGAAGTAATCATAGAAAGCCAATTTTCTTTGGGTGAAAGGACACAGGCTAGGTCAGAGAATATGAAGGTCTAAAGCTCACGTGTACTTCTATTGCAAATAAGGCTCTCCATGATTGCTTCTGTGGAGCTTCATCCCACAGCAGATAGTTCCTCTAACACAGGACTGATGGAAGAATTTTGTATGAGGAAGAAACATTTGCATTCAGAAGAGAGATCTACTTCTATAAGGACAGATTGCTGTTCTCCCAGTGATGGAAGTTATCCAATGTAATCAAACTCCCACTGGGTGGCTTGTTGGTCCTCTCCACAACCTCCATCCTGGGAAAGATGCCATATTAGGGTTTGGATGTGACCTATGCCATTGACAATTTGGATGCTCAGCAGGCATAGCAGTCAGATCAGCTGAGTGCTGCAGGATCTCAAGTTGTTGAACTTGCCTGGGAGTTCTCATGGCTGCCAAACAGCCATTTGGCTCAGGTGTCCATGAACCAAACCCCAGACAGGTGAGAGAACCATCTCAGACCACCTGAAGATAAGTCGCTTTATCCACCTGGCTATAGAAAGCCTAGGCCATGCTAAATGTGACTGAGCACTTGGATATTTTTGGAAATAGAGGCATATATATATATATATATATATATATATATAATACTATATATATGTATGTATAAACAAGATACAGGAATATTCTGTCACCATGCTAAAGTGAGCATCTCTACACTTCTTTCCTAGATTTACTATGAGAACAGTCTTCATACTTATTCTGCAACTTTAGATACTCAAATCAGATGTATCTCTGAATGAAAATTGATCTGATTATATAGTTCAACAATTTAGTACATTGAGCATCCACATTTTTATTAGGGCCCTTGTCACAAATTAGTTATTAGTCACTATCTCATAGCTGTGAATATTAGAACAAATGTGTTCTTGTGGATTTCGCAGTCATTGAAAAAATGATTATATTTACCATGGTTAAGGATGATTGCTTGTTCTTTTTTTAGCTATATATATATATGTATATATACACATAAATATATACATATATACATAAATATATACATACACATATCACCTGAATTGGAGGATTTTTTTTTCTAAAAGATGTCATGTTTTCCTTAAGGAAGTACTCGAAGGTTCCTTCTTGGCAAGCCCAACCATCAATCCTGCCCTTGTACTCCACACTGGGGTCTTTCCCTCCCATGGTCCCCCAAATGAAGTCCAGTAAGTTTGTGTCCTGTCTTGATTCCCCCTGCACTGGCCTCCATGATACAGCCTGGGTAGTCCAGCAATGGCAGTCTATACTCTGACAAGGGTGAAATCTCCTTAGCTTCTTTGTCTACAAGCTGTGTATCTCAGTAGTCCCCATCTCCCATCCCATCCGGCATTGAAGGTTTGGAGGATACTTGGAGAGACATGAGTCTTCATTCCATCCTGGATTGCTTGTTCTTAATTCTCTTAGAAATCCTTAAGCACTGGATTTATGACTTGTTACCTTTCTATTGTGTGGTAAAATACCATAACACATGCAACTTAAGTGAAAAGGGGCTTAGGTTCCCTCCCAGCTCAGGTCCATCCATCAGCATAGGGCAGCCAAGTCAGCAGCAGCTCTGAAGCCACTGATCACATCAAATTCTGTCCACAATCCCAAAGCAGACAGTGGTAGAAGCATGTATGCTAGCTGTCAGCTTACTTCCTTCATTTTATAAACTCCTGTCTGTCTCTCTGTTCACCATTTTATTTAGTCCAAAATGGTCTTCCTAGAGATTGATCCCACCCACAATTAAGTGGTCTTCCAGCATCAACTAATTTAATCAAGATAGCAATTCACAAGCATAGCCAAGGCCCACATCCCAGAGAATTTTAGATTCTAACAAGTTGACAATGAACACAAACCTGCACAGCTTATTCTAACATTTTTGTATACCTGAACTTTCAAATTCCATTCTATATTGTATTCCAGAAAAGTTATAGATTAGATATAAATTTGATGAATTCAATGCACTAATGAATTTGAGCTTCACAAAAACAAAGGCTTTTGGCCACACATGGTGGTGCATGCCTATAATCCCAGCACTCAGGAGGCAGAGAGGCAGCTGGATCTCTGTGAGTTCAAGCCCGGTCTGGTCTACAGAGCGAGTTCCAGGACAGCTGGGGCAGCAGGGAGACCCTGTCTCAAAAAGACCAAAAAAAAAAAAAAAAAAAAAAAAAAACCACAAAACAAACAAAAACCCCCCAAACCCAACAAAAACAGAAAACAAAGGCTTTTAACTCTACTCCTTTGTCAGGAATTAGTGGAATTTCAAACTGTTAAAAACAAAAGCATCTCTTGCGTTTGTATGTTACAGTTAGAACACAAATTCTCCCTTTATATCTTTTGAGTTTCAGTTCCTAGTTACCTAAACTCCTCTCATGCAGGCTTTCAATCACCTTCTAGCATAAAAGAAAATGGGAGGTGGTACATTTGAGTCAGGAGGTGAAACTGAGCCCCGTGTGTATTATGTGCCCAGGTTAAAGCCACTGGCGTGTCTTCCCACCAAGTAAAAACGAATTTTCTACTATGATGTAAAGAGGCTCTCTTTGCTAGGGAAGGAGTCTCAGGAGGATGTGATGTGAGTGTTATCTGTGTCTATTAAAATGCCTCAATCTTGAATCCCTTTATTATTAACCCTTTCTTGAAGTTTAGTAAAACATCCGTGGGAAATGCAAGGGTGGAGTTACGATGAAAAATAAAGTTGAATCAGAGACATTGGTGAGATCAAGGCCAGTCTGGTATACATAGCACATGCCAGGCCAACGGGGGCTACTGGGAGATGCTGTCTCAAAAAAGTCCAAAAGAGGGCTGGAGAGATGGCCTAGCAGTTAAGAGCGCCGACCGCTCTTGCAGAGGACCTGGGTTTGATCCCCAGCACCCACATGGCGGCTGAGAACCGTCTGTAACTCCAGTTCCAGGAGAACTCCAGTTCCAGGGAAATCCGACACCCTCTTCTAGCCTCCACAGCATTGCATGACACGGGTGCACAAACCTACATGCAGACAGTACATTCATACACATAATAAAATAAAATAAAATAAAATAAAACAATAAAATTAAAATTAAAATAAATAAAATTTAAAAAAAAGTCCAAAGTAAAGAAATAAATAAGCAAGTAAGTAAATAAATAAATTAGAGAAGGAAATACTTTTTTTTTTCAAAAAGTGGCAGATGTAGTCAGGAGTGACCTGTGTTGTTAGGACAAAGATCGCTTCATACATTAGGAATTAACTGTATATATTTTATGTCCCTTTTCTATTTTTATTCCCAAGAAACTTTAAAAATTTTTATGACTATGGATTTGCATTCTGTATGTACATCACAAACAAGCCCCCACATCTGTCACGTGTCAAACTCTTATGGTAATATATACAATTTGCATGCTATGTGTGAATTCAATTCTGTCACCATTCCACTTCGTCCCTGTAGAAGATAAATTTTGAAATACTTTTTTTTTTGGTCTTTTCGAGACAGGGTCTCCCTGTAGCCCCAGCTGTCCTGGAACTCACTCTGTAGACCAGGCTGGCCTTGAACTCACAAAGATCCGCCTGCTTCTGCCTCCCAAGTGCTAGGACCAAAGGTGTGCGCCAACACGCCTGGCAAATTTTGAATACTTTTAACTCCACCAAGTTGTGAGCATATTTTCCCCCAAATATTTTGTAACTATCACATATATTCATTCATACAGTGTTTCTTTCAGTACTCCATCCCTTTGACTGTATGATCTATTTATCAGTTCTGTCATCCATCTTATCATCTATCAACTACCTATCCATTATCTTTTTTCTATCTAGCTCTTTATGTGCTACCCAACTATCATCTATTCTTCTATTTTTCTTTTTTTAATATTTTTAAAATTTTATTTATTTATTTATTTATTCTTATGTGTATGAATGTACTGTCTGCATGTAGGGTGTTGTGCAATGCTGCAGAGGTCAGAAAAGGGCATCAGATTCCCCTGGAACTAGATTTAAAGATGGTTTTCAGCCGCCATTTGGGTGCTGGGGATCGAACCCAGGTCCTCTGAAAGAGGACAATGAAAAATTGGGGAATGAAATTAGAAAAGATACAGAAACACTGAAGAGAATTCAAGTTGACATGAAAAACGAAATGCAACATCTCACAAACAGTTTGGAAAGGATGGGAGAATCTCTTAATATTAGAATGGATGAAGTAGAAAATAGACTGTCAATTCTAGAAGACAATAAGGAAGAACTGGGTGGATCAAGTAAAGATCATGAAAAAATTTAAAAACCCACAAGAATGGAATAATCAGGAACTGTGAGATACTATAAAAAGACAAGCCTATGAATTACAGGGATAGAAGAGGAAGAAAATTTACAGGATAACGATATGGCCCAGGTCTTCGACAGAATTTTAGAGGATTTTTTCCCACAAATTAAAGCAAGAGTTACATATACACATACTAGAAGCATATAGAACACCAAGTAGACAGAATCAGAAAAGAAATTCTCCACACCATATCATAGTAAAAACACAAGGTGTTCAAAGCAAAGAAAGGATATCGAGGGCTTCAAAAAGGAAAACAAGTTACCTATAAAGGAAAACCTATCAGAATTACAGTTGATTTCTAATTGCAAACAATGAAAGCCAGAAGTCCTTGTTCTAAAATATTTCTGGTTCTAAAAGTCTATACCTGTTGACCTAGAGTACTTTATCCAGAAAAACAAAGTCTATTATAATTAAAGGAGAAAGGAAAATGTTCCATGATATAAATTAGTTGAAAGAATTCCTCTCTGATAAGCCATCCCTGCAGAGAATATTTCTATAACTAATCAACACCAGAAAACAAACGATACGACCACTATGGGGAAAAAACCCTAGGGTAAGAATGTACTAGAAATCAAAATGATTGCAAGCAATTTAATCCTCCCAACAACAGTTTTAAATATCAATGGACTGAGTTCTCCAATTAAGAGATATAGACTAGTAGAATGAATTAAGAAATAAAACCTATCTTTAAAAAAAAAAATTCTTGTCTGCAAGAAACTTACCTTACCTTTAAGGTTAGACACTATCCCAAGGTGAAACCATAGTAAAAAAAAAAAAATAGTACAAGTAAACGGTACTAAAAAGTAAGGAAGAATCACTATGTTAATATTAGATAAAAAAGAATTCAAGATCTTTGGTTGTGTTTTGTGTGTGGGATATTTGAACACTAGGTGAGACATCTTTGGGATGGATAGACAGGGTTTTTGCCAGGCCTATGTGGTTTATCTCTAAATATTTGGAAAGATCTGGTTGTCTGGAGCCTGCCCTGGGATTTGTAGGATCACTTCAGTGTTTTTTATTTTGTGATGATGTGTTTGGGGGAACTGTCCCATTCATCTGGATGGGTATAAATATTGCAAAGTTTAGTAGAAAATAAGATACTCATAGTGGATTGAAGTGGCTTAATGTTTCCAGGCTGGAATGGTAAAAACACTAAATCCATTTTACTAATGGTCTAAATAGGGTTATAACCATACAGGGTTGTGGTTGCTTTTTGGTCCATTCCAGACTTGTACTGGAATTCCAGTTGTAGATTTGGATTAAAGGGGCACAGACAAGTGATGGGTTACCTCTGACTACTGAAAGATATTCTTTGTCTCTGCCTATTAAGCAAGTGTTATTTTTGATATCTGTTCTGCCTATTTCAAGATAATTTGATTAAAGAAAAGGTAGGTTTGCTTCCCTGAACTAGTGGCATGGAACCCAGAAGGAGACAGTTTAGATGGACTTGGTAATTTTTATCAGCTTAATTCCTGTTAATAGGCATGTTCCCTGTTATTGGAAAACTACAAACCAGGATATGGGGTTTGGGAAAGTAAAAGAACTACTTCTGTTTATAGTAGATCTTTTACATTTAAGATATGCCTAAAATTGGTCAAATCTCTCATTGGCTTTGCCTGCTTGTCCTATGGTGTTAAATCTCTTCCAGCCAATGTTTATGCAAGGCTTTGTAGGCCTTTCTTCAACCTTTATCTAAATACGATACAGTAATCAAAAGTCTTAGATTGGTGTAACAACTTTTTTGGATGCTTAATGTCCATACTTAATGCCCGTATCAATTTGGCCAAGGGATTTAAGGGACAATTTTGTTCCTTGCCCTCTGAGGTCAATTAGTCCCAGGGAATTTAATACAGGGGCATCTCTTAAAATGTTCTACAATTGCGAGTCACCAGGTTTTCTGTGCAAGGAAGTCTTAGAGATCCACTAACAGAACCCCAGCCAGTCTCCAGTCTATAAAGAGGAAGGTCAACCTAGAGAAAAGTCATCTCATGTTCCAAAGGGAAGCCTGGTCTAGCAAGACCTGACCTTGTCCTCAGTAGATGAAACTGGTTAAGAATAGCTAGAAGGGGGGCTGGAGAGATGGCCTACTGGTTAAGAGCACCAACTGCTCTTGCAGAGGACCCGGGTTCGATCCCCAGCACCCACATGGCAGCTGAGAACCATCTTTAACTCCAATTCCAGAAGAACTCCAGTTCCAGGAATCTGACACCCTCTTCTGAACTCTGTGGCATTGTACGACACGGATGCACAGACCTGCATGCAGACAGTACATTCATACACATAAAAATAAATAAATAAATAAATAAATAAATAAATAAATAAATAGCCAGGAGTCAGCCATTCCCCTCTTGAAAACTCAAGTGCCCCCTGAAGACCAGAAACTCAATGGACCTTGAGAAAACAAAGTTTTGTTAATCTAGGCTAATTGTGTGGACTTAAGCACTGAAAAAGAAAGTATAAACAAAAGATAAATTGTCAATATATTTCATTTAAAGCCTGAAAAATTGTGCCTCCAGATATTAGCCTTAAAGTTATATGAAATAGTGTTAAACAGGCACAAAACCTTAGGTCTTGACCTTGATTAACAGTGTAGGGTCACCTACAGCCAAAAGACAAGTCCACTATCGTTTTCAATTAATGCTCAATAGTAAAATTTCCTCTTTTTAGCAACTATCTAGGTGGAAACTCATATTCTGACTATTAAAATGCCTGGAAAGCAAATCCTGACACCAGACATCATTGCCAAATGAACAGAAGGAGAAACCTAATAAATGGATGCTTTGAAACCCCTGGTCAAGAAATTCTGATGGACTTTTAAGTTGGACATTGGAATTCCCCCTGTTCTTACCTCTCCTGGTCCCCTGCCCAGATCATGTACCTAACTACTCCTGCCTTCATTTTGCTTTCAAAGGCACCAGCCAAGGATTTTTTTTCCCTCTATAGTTATGCTTGGGGTCTTTTAGATTGACCCTGTGAATGGGGGATACCTCAGTTGCCACACCCAATGTCCCTTTTCAGCATGGAAGAAGTCAGAGCAGTTGGTGTCCAGATTCCCTTCTGGAGATTGGGGTGACCCTTTTCAGAGGGCAACATAACTAAACTGGAGGTAGAAATTGATTAGGCAGTTTAGGGACGAGATCCACTAAATTAACCAGACTCTTTCTCAGCTGAGAACTCAAGGTTTTCTGGATCACTCACTAAACACGTACCTTTCAGTAGCCCTTGAAGGAGTAAGAAAAGAATAAAGAAAAAGAAAAAAGAGAAGAATTACATACCAAGCCCTGTAGATTGATCCTTTATTTCA
This sequence comes from Rhizomys pruinosus, assembly GCA_009823505.1. Taxonomy (NCBI): domain Eukaryota; kingdom Metazoa; phylum Chordata; class Mammalia; order Rodentia; family Spalacidae; genus Rhizomys; species Rhizomys pruinosus. Next base: position 1,639,748 of record VZQC01008136.1, read on the forward strand.
CCAGAAAAGAAATGGAAATCTCTCTCCCCTTTTGGCTTTGTTTTGTCATTGTCATTTTGTGTTGTTTTGTTTTCTTGTGAAAATAAAAAGATATATTAATATATATATATATATATATAAAATCCAGAGGATCATTAGGAAATATTTAGTAAGCTTATATCTAAAAATAACTGGAAAATTTAGATGAAATAGAAGAACTACTAGACATCTGTGTCCTATTAAGATGAAACCAATGAGGTAAACAATTTAAAGGTATATAATAAGCAATGAGATTAAATCAGTGATCACCACCCAACAACAATAACAACAACAACAACAACAACAAAACCCTGGACTGGGCAACTCCATTTTTGAATTCTAGCACACTGTTAAAGAATAATTAGCAAAGACATTTTTCAAAATATTCCACAAGATGCAGAGGGAGAGAACGCTACCACATATATCGTATGAAGCCAGGATTACCTGACTCTAAAAGCAGACAAGATGCAGGGTAAAAGGAGCTATGAGGAGCACAGACACAATAAAATAGTGCAAAGCCGATTCAACAACATGTCAGGATGACCATAAACCATAATCAAGTTTCTTTCATCTCAGGGATTCAAGGATGGTTCAATATGCATAAATCAATAAGTGGAAGATAGTACATAAATACACTCAGGGATGGAAAGCACAGAAGCATTTCCCTGAAAAAGCTTTTGACAGAACTCAACATCCCTTCATGATAAAAGCCATGAATAAAGTAAGAATAGAAAGATTATTCTTCAACATAATATAGGACATATACAATAAACTTATAACCAACATTATATTAAATGGAGAAAAATGAGAAAACATTGCCTCTAAAATGAAGAATGACAAAAGGTGTCTATTTTCTCTGTGTTTATTTAATATAGTGGTTAAATGCTAGAGCAAAGAAATAAAGCCAAAGGAAGACATATTAGGAACACAAATAGGAAAGGAAGAATGAAATTATTCCTACTTAGAAATGTTAAGACACTGTGATTTAAAGACCCCCCAAACACAATAGTAGAAAATGCCATTTTATCAAGCTAACTAGACACAAAATTAAGATACAAATAATTAGCAGCTTTTATATGGAAATAATTAGCATGCTGAATAAAAAAATCAAGGCAACAATCCCATTAGCAACTACATCATAGGCTAAACAAAAACAAACCAAACAAATATCCCAGCTAGGGATCGATCGAACTAAGGAGAAGAAAGACTTCTAAAACAAAGCATGAAAACACTGAGGCGGCAAGGAAGTAAAGATAGAAAAATCCGCTATGCTCAGACATCAGCAAAATTAATATTATATAATGGGCTGAATTGCTATAAGTCACCAACAGAGTCGATGCAATCCCCATCACATTTCCAACGGCACTCTTCTCATAAATAAAGAAAAAAACTATCCTAAGCTTCATACGGAAGCACAAAATAACTCACATACCTAAAGCTGTCCTGACTGGAAAGAACAATGCTAGAGACAACAGAATACCTATTTTCAAATCGTACTTTGGAACTACTACAGTTTTTTAAAATATGCTTGGAACTAGCTGCTCTAGTGTCCCCTGTGTCTATCTACTTGTCCTCCCCTATTTCTTCAAACTCTAGAAAACACGTGTGTCACACTGTCTTCTAATTTCCTCTTTCATGAATGCCATGCTTTCGTTTTTGTGCTGTCCAGTCTTTCAAACCTGGCTCCTATACACTTTGGTGCTTTAGTTACTGGAACCCAGTCAGTCATGCCCTTGACATGAGCTTATATCTCCACCATATTTTTCTCTGAATTAACAGCTCATTTTATTACAGAATTTTTTGTTCTACATACATATCACATCTTACCTAACTATTTAAATTGCTGGAGAGATGGCCTAGAGATTAAGAGCGCCGACTGCTCTTGCAGAGGACCCGGGTTCGGTCCCCAGCACCCACATGGCGGCTGAGAACCGTCTGTAACTCCAATTCCAGGAGAACTCCAGTTCCAGGGGAATCCAAGATCCTCTTCTGACGTCCGCGGCATTGCACGACACGGGTGCACAAACTTACATGCAGACAGTACACTCATACACATACATAATAAATAAATAAATAAATAAATAAATAAATAAATAAATAAATAAATAAATTAGAAGAAATTCGATGTACCCACTGAAACCTGACCTACAAACAGATATAAAATGTCAAAATTTTCCAGTGACAATTTAAAATTTGACTCTGCGAGTTCAAAGCCAGCCTGGTTTACAGAGTGAGTTCCAGCACAGCTGGGGCTACAGGGAGACCCTGTCTCAAAAAGACCAAAAAAAAAAAAAAAAATGGACCCCTTGTACCTAACTTCTGAATAAACATGCACTTTTCTTTTCATCTAATACTTGCTCATTTGTATCTGATATGAATTATTTGTATAAGTTTGAATACAGTGATACATATAGAAATACTTTCTGTACAACTGCATCATTCAAACACTAAAGGAACATGATATTAATGAATTCTTAAGCTTTAGTGAAATCCGCCATAAGGACATCAGACTAAGTTTAACAAATTAGTTAAAACAGAATCAGGTATTTGAAGGTTTCATTACGTTGTTCAATCTTTTACATTTTATTGTCTTGATAATTTCTCTCTCTGTCTCTCTCTCTGTGTCTGTCTCTCTCTGTGTGTGTGTGTGTGTGTGTGTGTGTGAGTGTGTGTGTATCTGGTGTATCTGTGTCTGTGTCTGTCTAGGTGTGTCTGTGTGTGGAGGATAGAAGACAAACTTGGTTGCTATTTCCCAATACTCTTTACCTTGTTGTTTTGAGACAGAGTCTCACTAGCCTCCAACTTAGCACAAAGGTTGGGCTAACTGGCCATTGAGCACTATGGACCTGCCTATCTTCACCACCAAAGTATCAGAGCTACAGGTTTGTCCCTCCATCCCTAGGTGTTAAGTGGCTTGTAAGTATCCAAACTCAAGTCCTTCTGCTCATACAGCAAGCACTTTACCAACTGAGCCATCTCTAACCCCAAGTCATGATCACTCCTGGTGGTTGTATTTCTCACCCACTTGTTGAAAGGATTAAGAAAGGAAGCTTTCAGGGGATGGAGAGATGGCCTAGCAGTTAAGAGCACCAACTGCTCTTGCAGAGGACCCAGGTTCCATCCCCAGTGCCCACATGGTGGCTGAGAACCGTCTTTAACTCCAGTTCCAGGGGAATCCAACACCCTCTTCTGACCTCTTCGGCATTGCCCAACATGGGTGCACAAACCTACATGCAGACAGTACATTCATACACATAAAAAATAAATAATTTTTTTAAAAGAAGCTTTCTAAGGTCCCAGTCACGCAATGCTCAAGAAGAAGAAAACACTGTTTCCTACCTGCTGACCTCTTTCTTGATAAAAAAAAAATGTCAAGACCTGTTAAACCCTACCCTGGACATTTCATGGCTGCTGCACACGAGAGATTCACAGCAGCTGTGCTTACCTGAACAAGATCAAGCTAGTTAAAATCTGCGTACATCTAACAGAGGACTAACATTCAGAATGTGTAAATTACTCAGAAAATAAATGAGCAAGAAAACAAATGACCCAATCAAAAGATGGAGTAAGGAGCTGAACGGAGACTTCAGAAATGAAGAAGTAAAGATGGCTAAGAAACATCCTAAAAAAGTGTTTAATGTCACTAATAATTAAGGAAATGCAAATTAAAACCATTTTAAGATTTCATCTTACCCAGGTAAGACTAGCTATTATCAAGGAAACAAAAGATATCAAATGCTGGAGAGGTTGTGGGGAAAGGGAAACAGTTACTCACTGCTCATGGGAATGCAAACTACTCCTGGGTATATACCGACAAGACTCATCCTAGTGTAGAGATAAATACACAACCATGTTTATTGCAGCTCTCTTCACAATAGCAAAGAGCTGGAAACAACCTAAATGCCCCTTAACTAATGAGTGGATAAAGAAAATATGATACATCTACACAATGGAGTTCTATGCAGTGGTAAAGAAAGACATTATGAAATTTGCAGGTAAATGGATGGAACTAGACGCCATTATGCTAAGTGAAGGAACAGTCCCAGAAAGAAAAACGTCCCTCATTTGTGGATCCTAGCTCCAAATTCTTGTTAAGGAAAACCGAGTATTTTTTTTTCTTTTTTAGTAAATATAATACCTGATGCTGCTATAAAAAGTACATTAAAACACATATCAACTTGTTATGTAATTTAGGAATGTAAAGCAATATTTCTTTTTATCTGCATGCAACTCTACTATTAAAAGGTGAATCCCTAAACATGTTTTGGAATTAGCCTATAGTTTATTTTCAGATGTTGTAATTTTGGTATATATGTGGAGAGTAGACATGCATATTTTAGAGCAATATAAAATTAAAGGGAACAATAACAAAAGCAACAACAACAACAAAGACTCGTTCAAAGAGCTGAATGAAACAGTAAACTTCTGCCCCAAACACTAAACTTCTTCATCAAAAATTAAAAAAAAAAAAAAAAAAAACACTGAGAAAAAGATGTAAGACATATATGGCAGAATGCACAAGCTCTAGAGGGGTGGGGGCACGGAAAGGAAAATGGGTCTAATTTATGATAGGAAATGTTGTATGAAATGGGCAAAAGTTCAATAAAAAATAAAAAAATCTGCATGGAGAGGGGAGGGCTTCTTGAAGACTCACCTCTAATTGATGGCTTCTAAGGAGGGAGTCACTTTGGGAGTTTTGGGGAGGCATTGCTAGACTGGGCATGCATATGGGCTGTACTAACTGAACTCAGTAGGCTATGTAAGCAAGACATGAAATTGGGAGGAAGATGTATTTGGGCAAGTTGGAGGGAGAGAGTGGAGATAGATCTGATTCAGATGCATTGTATGCATGTGTGAAATAAATACATAATAAAAAGCTTTTTAAAAAAAAAATAAAAAAACCCAACACAGCCATGTTATTGGCATATTTATTTATTTATTTATTTATTTATTTATTTATATGTGTATGAACGGCTGTCTGCATGTAGGTTTGTGCAACCGTGTGTGCAATGCCCGGAGGTCAGAAAAGGGTGTCAGCTTTCCCCTGGAACTGGAGTTAAGATGGTTCTCATCCGCCATTGTGGGTGCTGGGGATAAACCTGGGTCCTCTGCCAGAGAAGTGTGCGTCTAACCGCTAGGGCCATCTCTCCAGCCCTAATTGGCATATATTTTAATTGTGATAAAAACTGAATCTCAGATAGCCTGATGTTTCTTCCATAGCAATGATTAGCTACAGAGAAGACCTGAGCTTCAAATGGAAAGAGCCCAGGCTCCTGAAGCATCACTGGTTGTCCCAGAGAACTCCAAATCCAAGTTGACTGAAAATATGGATGGTCCCCAAGTATTGAAAACCAAAATAGAAAACTCCCTGACCAACCAGATTGTGTCGGGCATTTTCAGGAAGGAAAATTCCTGGCAGAGTTCAGAAACCAACCATAACCACACATAGACTTCAAAAAGCAGAGGATAAGGGCTGGAGCGATGGCCTAGCGGTTAAGAGCGCCGACCGCTCTTGCAGAGGACCCGGGTTCGATCCCCAGCACCCACATGGCAGCCGAGAGCCGTCTGAAACTCCAATTCCAGGAGAGCTCCAGTTCCAGGGGAGTCCGACGCCCTCTTCTGACCTCCGCGGCATTGCACGTCACGGGTGCACAGACTTGCATGTAGACAATACACTCATACACATACGGAAATAAATAAAAAAAAAAAAAATTAAAAAAAAAAAAAAAAGCAGAGGATAAGCTGGACACAACTTGAACCCTGGCTTATTGTGGTTGTTTGCTTTTTTGAGACAGGGTCTCACTGTACAGCCCTGGCTGGCCAGGGTGTAGCTACAGACCAGGATGGCCTTGAACTCACAGAGATCTGCCTGCCTCTGCTTTCCAAGTGCTGGCATTATAGGTGTGTGCCACCACACCCAGCACATCTTGGACTATGTTATGGTCCTCCTGGTTGTCAGCTTGCCTGGATCTTGAATCAGTTGAGAGAGACACATCTGTGGGCACATGTGTTAGTTACTTCTCTGTTGCTATGATTAAAAAAGACCATGACCAAGGCAGCTTCCAGAAGGAACTGCTAATTGGGTTTACAATTATGGAGAGCCAATCCATCATGTCCAAGGAGGGAGCTAGAATTGAAAGCTGAGCGTTCACATCTTCAAGTTTGCCCAGGAGGGAAATAGAGACAAACTGGAAATAGACAAGGCTAAAGCTCACCCCAGTGATGTGCTTCCTCTGGCATGATGCTCCCCAATACTGCCAGGAACTGGGGACCAAGTGTCTAAATAGTTGAGACTGTTGGAGACTCTCTCATTTAAACCATCACAAGAGCTCACTGAGGGGATTTCCTGGAAGAATTAAGGCAGAAGACCCTTCTCCAGAATGGGGAGCATGCTCCAGTAGACACCGAGATAGAGCTCTGAGGGCAGAGCTGCTGTTGCTTTCCCTACCTCCTTTGAGCTTTGTGTCAATGTATCTACTCTGTTGCTTTCTTATTTGCTGGAAACCATTGCTAACTTCTGACCCCAGCTCCTTCAGGCTTCTGATGTGGACTGAAGATCTGCGTCTTTTCTGGCCTTCCCTGCCAGTTTGAGACTTCTGAGATATCCAGCTTTATGGAGTGAGCAGCTTAGAGGTTCTCTACCTCTCCAGTGAGCAGGCAGCCACTGTTAGACTACCTAGCTCATACCACATAACCACTAATAAGCCCCTTTATATTCATTCTATCTGTTCTGTTCCTATAGAGAACCCTGACTGACCACAGATTCCTTAATGTCTTTGAAGATGCATGGAAGTCTTTCACCAACAGTTTATATTCAAGGAGGGTTTTTTGTTCTTGTCTTGCTTTTCAGTTATTTTGAATTTTACTTTTATTTAGAAGGAACTTTTGACAGAGAATCACTGAAATAATTGGAATAAGTGTGAAAATATAGTCAACACTGCTGAACAGAAGTTTATTCAACTGAAAAAAAAATCTCAAATTGCTAGTATTGATGTGAAAACTAACCACTTCAGAATTTTCTAAATGCCTGATGGTATAATTAACAGTATTCAATAACTTCTGCTATTTATTGGATATATAAAAATTAAAATAGCAATTAAAAACTAATGCATCTTCTCTTTAAATACTTCTTACTGATGCAGTTTCAATATTTATCATTTAATAGTGGTATAATTTAAAAGATTTATTTCATTGGTAAATTAAACAACAATTTACACAAAGGAAAATAGGAATCTTCACAGAGGCTAATGCTACAATGATGCAAAGCTTCAGCATTCAGATAGACATTGGCAAAATACAAGGGTAAAATTTTTAGAGAGCTTATGCAAAAAGCTCTATGAACCAGGAGGTCATAGAAATAAAATTCATGATGGCTCTACTGGTGATAGGACTCTTGTTTTCAAACCGAACTTGTTCTTGTCTTTGGCTCTGCATTCATCTTTTCAAGTTCCACTTAAGGTACAAACATAATTCAAATCCCTGAAGTGCTTATTAAAGTCAAGAATATATCCAACAGTCATCTTGTCTTGAATTTCAAACACAGCAAATCTGGTCTATGTCCCCCACTTGAAGGAGTCATTTTACCAGCAAATTTATGACTTTGACAGTCTTTGGGTGGTTAAAGTGCTTGAGCAAGAACAGTAGAGTTCATGTTGCTTATGTGTGTGTGTGTGTGTGTGTGTGTGCGCGCGCGCGTGTGCACGCGCATGCGCGCGAGTGTAGGTGCTCACATGGGCATGTAGAGATCTAATGTCAACCTTAAGCATTGCTCCTCAAGCAATATTTAGTCAAGGTCTCTCACTGGTCTGGAACTTAAGGACACGTTAGCCATTGCACCAAAGACATGCACCTGCCTTTGCCTCTGCACCACTGTGGTTACAAGTGTACACAGTTGTGCGTGGCTTTTTGATATGGCTTCTGGGTATTTGGCTCATTCCCTCATGCTTGCAAGGCAAGCACTTTATAGACTGACCAACCCCCGCCCCCAATTCCCTGCACTGTTTTAAGGGTATCAGTCATACCTCAACAGCCAGGTTATTCTATCCAGTTAATATGAAGAGACCATTTTTACCAACTACATTAATGTCTCAACTTGACTGGTCATTATAAGCACTCTTCTAGCTGATAAAATCTACAGTAATAGGAATGGTTCTATCACTGTTTTGACTCAGTGCTTTATATAGTCCAGCAAGTCAGCAAATAATTTATAGTCTGGTTGAGCACTGGGAAGGCCTGAATTTCTGATGTAACTTAAGCTTTAGGCAGAGAGTACCATTTGAAAATCCACTTCAACATCTGAGTATTGGCAAGGTTTGAGCAATTCCCTTGCCTCCCCTCCCCCAAGGACACTAAGCAAGCAGGACTGGCTCTCTGGGTTTCTCTTTTCTGAGTGTCCCAAATAACCCTTGCAAAGTTCAGATGCTGGCTTGAGATTTAGCTGTGGTACCCCTTGGGAATCCAAGATTTCTTTGGAATCTGTTTTGTGCAGTATGTTTAATATTTTCTCTTTCTCAACACAAATAACACTCAAACATGTTTTTTTTTTTTCCTCTCAAGCAAGTTTTGTAGCACTTTCCCTTACAGAATGATTCTGGAAGGGTGTGAAAACATTGTAGCAGAAGGAAATTGGAGACAGCGTGTGAATTTTTATATAATTAATTAATGTGCTTTGCAAAACAAGCTATGGGTTAGAAAGTAATGTTTCTAATTGGATTGTGATCAATACATTCTCAAGTATAACCTTGAGGCATTTTGATACAGATATAATACTCAATCGACCCCCAAAATAAATTCAAATATCCTGTACCATGTTATGAAATAGTTTATTTTTACACATTTAATGCATTCTCTTATTTGTTTTTAGATTTGAGCACATTTTAATCCCGCGATGATGACCTACGAAAAGACAATTGGGCACAAAAGCAGAAATTTTGATTCTTAGTTCATAATTGATATTAACTTCTGTCATAAAATCTGCCTGAGTGTTTTGCATGATGTCATCTTCATTGCCTTCCCAAAGTAAACTAAATTTAGCCCTAGGTATAATAAATATCATTAATTCTGTATCCTGTAGTTTTGAAATAACTCATCATCTCTCTATCATGTAGCTTTGGCTGGGTGATAAAATTCCACAAAACCAGTGACAGCTGTGAGCCCACAAATCTGTGTATCTAGTGATGGATTCTTGCTTTTGGGGTGGACATTTACCCCATGGTCTACCACATGCACATGGGCAACTGATGGGTGGACTGGTGATCAGATGATCTAAGTTGGCCTCACCAGAATATCTAGTGTTATTCAGTAACTAGCCAGGGAAACTTGCATCTTCTCCTATGGCCTTTTGTGTTTTAGAGCTTAGCTCAAGTTCAGAGAGGATCCAAAGTAAATATCAAGTGAATTAAGTACTTTCAAAGAATATACAAACCTCAAGGCCAGTGTGTGAGCAATGGACAGATGCTACTACAGTAATCCACCTGACAGTTCCCATCACTTAATTTCATAAACAATAAAATGGAAGTCCTAATTTCCCACACAATTTGGAAGACATGGCCTCAGATATATCTGCCTACATTATTTCACTTCTATCCTAGTCTAAGTTACTCATTCACTTTGTAATCCCCTAAATCTTGTATTTCTTCTGCAGTAATTGCTTATGCTTATCTTCCTTATATTTTAGGCTCCATGAGGCAGAGGACTTAGTTACAAAAGAAGCACACCATGAAGCAAATGAATAAATGAATGAGGAAATGAAATGGGCGGTAAACGGTTTTCTCAAATTCATTCCTGCATTGAAAGGCATGCATTATGCAAACCAGAGAACTGTCCTAGAGTGAAGAAACTGAAGCAAAGCATCATTGTTATTTCTTACTGTTATTTATCTTTCTTACTTCTTATCTGTATCTTTAGAACACTGTGATCTCCTCTCTGGGATTATATTTGCTACATTTTTATCACAGCAACAGAATGTAAACTATCTAACAGGAACAATTTAGGGGCAGAAATATTTATTTTGGCTCACGGTCCTGGAAGTTTCAAGCCATCATAACAGGGAGTTCACACCATGCGGATACCTTTAATGACCTGGAAGCTGAGGATGGGGCCCCAAAACAGCCACAAACTGTAACCTTCAAAGCCCTTCTCCACCTTTGAAAGGCTTGCCAAATAGAATAACCAATTATGGACTAAACATTCAAAACCCAAGCCTGGGGGGGGGGTGCATTTCAGATTCAAACTTTAACACAGTACATATAGAATAGTCAATGATTTGTGGCGAGGTCAGTCCATGAAGCATTGACATCACTAGAGCAGCTGGAAGCTGAAGGGAGGAGACATGGAAAACCAACCTTGTCTTTAAAATGGTACAGAGCATCCCTGGTTGATTGTGCCTCATGCCTGACAGAGTTACTGCTGTGAGGGAGTGAGGTCACTGACTTACTTCACGAGGAAAGGCCTACTGGAAGCGCCATGTCTAAGACTTTTCTCTGTCACAGGTACCTTGTCTTTTGCAGATTTTAGCCTGTATCATTTTGGTGCATCAAATAATCACCGTGAGTATAAGTTTCTTTGTTATCTGTGGATTCTCAAAGTAAATCTTCAGAATCAAAACAGCCTTAGCAATCCTAGTACTTGGGAGGCAGAGGCAGACAGATCTTTGTGAGTTCAAGGCCAGCCTGGTCTACAGAGCGAGTTCTAGGACAGCTGGGGCTACAGAGAGACCCTGTCTCCAAAAGACAAAAAAAAAAAAAAAAGAAAAAAAGAAAAAAGAAAGAGGTTCTAAACTGTGGCTCCTGAGCTGGCCTCCTTAGCATTACCTGGATGTTTACCAGAAATGTAAATTCTCTGATCATCCTAGACCTACTGAGTCAGAATTTCTGGCAGTGTGGTTCAACAGTCAGTCAGTCAGACAGTCATTCAGTCATTCAGTCATTCAGTTATTCAGTCAATCAGTCAGTCAGTCAGTCATTCAGTTATTCAGTCAATCAGTCAGTCAGTCAGTCAGTCAGTCAGTGTTTTAATTATCCTCTCAAGTCCTGCTAGCAGGACAGACTGAGCTACAGCTCAGACTTAAGTATCTCTGTTACAGGTTCTTAAAGACTTTGCAAGTAAAATGTTTAATCTTTATAAATTATACAACATGATTAGCTTTTACATTCTACGGTCTAGTGTCTACTTCAAAGTGCGGGCTCTGCTCCTGCTTGTAGATCTGACTCAGGTGTTCAGATCAATGCTGCTGCTGCTGCCACCTTCCAGAGTGAGAAAAAAAAGAGAAAATTGTTCACAAAAATCATGATGAGGGATAGTGGATATAATTTGGGGATTAATAAAATTAGTCTTTATGTGAAAGAATTGTCAGAACTTCTATAATCCTCAAATACATCGTGAATATCTGAAAGAATTCTATCATATGGAAATGGTTTGCACTTTCATTTGCTCATGAAATGTTTTTTATTTTATGCTTTTACCAAGCTATAGGAACCACCTCCCAAAGTGCTATTCTAGGGGGCTGGGAGCTTCTTAGCACTCACATGGCAACTAATAACTGTCCCTAACTCCAATTCCAGGGGATCTGATGCCTTATTCTGACCTCCTTGGGCATTTCATGACACAAGTGCAGTTACATGCATGAAGGCAGTACACTCACGCCTAAAATGAAATTTAAAAATTTAAATGCTAATCTAAATGGATGAGAAACAATTTGAAAAATATTCCCCCTAAGAAAGAAAGAAAAGTTAAATGATGTAATTTTGACTATGTAATATACTTTAAATTATTTTAATGTATTTATTTTTATTTTATCTGTATGAAGTTTTTCTGCAAGTATATAAGTGCACTGCCTGTGGGGACAAGAATACAGTGTCTGATCACCTGGAAATTGGGTTATAGACTATTGTTAGACATCTGGGGACTGGGAACCAAACTCAGATCCTCTGCAACAGCACCCATTGCTCTTAACCACTGAGCCATCTCTCCAGTCCTATAATTTACTTTAAAAATAAATACAGTTTTCTAACATATTTAACAGTTGTAACCAAATGAACCAAGTGGTTTTGTATTGAAGTCATTATCCAATACATAGGTAAGAGCAATTTGCTCTTTAAAGAACTTCTCTCAGAGTTCTGACCACTCTGGATATCACAATTCTTATTTTAGATATGCTAGAGGATTATAATTAAATTGAAAAGAATTTTACTTCCTGAAATGCTTAGTTTAATTTTTTAATTTATTTTTATTTTATGTGAATAAATGTTTTGTCTGCATTTATGTAAGTCCACCCATGCATACAATGCCTGCAGAGGCCAGAAGAGGGAATCAGGGACCCTGGAATTGGAGTTATTGGTGGCTTTTAGATGTGATGTGGGTGTTGGGACCTAAACCTGCGTCCTCGTAAAAGCAACCGATGCTCCTGATCACTGAACCCTCTCTCCAGCCCCTGAAATATTTATTTTAATAACGTGTTAAATCTTTCAAAGAAAGTTAAAGGAGTATTTCACTCAGAATCTAGCCAAATTATAATTTTTAATTCCATTTCATTTGGTTCTGATGTTTTCTATTCTCTGACTGCTTAATATGTCTCTTTTCAAAAGTTAAATTAACACTTTCCTTTCAATATAGTGATAGTAAACTCTCAGGATCTTTTACTTCTACACTGAAAGCCAACCAAGCAAATATTTTAGAACTCTTTAGCCTAGACATATAGAACCTTCATAATTCATAATCCTCGTAATTATTTTATTTAATCATATAACTTTTATCTGAAAACTGTTCAGAAAAGACCATTAAAATGCAGACCAGGTCCTAGATCTCACTAAATGAAAAATCTCAGCCAGTGGTTCAGCTCTCACGTTTCATGATATAGGCATGGACTAATGCTTTCTTAGGCTTCTTGCAGATCCAATGTGCCAGTTTATAGGACTGAGTGTATTTCCCGGAAGTCCAGTGATCCTTTCTTAATAGAACCACAGAAATTGTAACACATCAAAGAGCAAACCCTCCACGGGCCATTTTAATCTTCTCCTTTTCCATTTACTAGTTCCATGCCTGGAAAATAAAATGGTCCTTTAAAAGTTGTATACATCCACATAATAAGAAATGCCCACCTATCACACTAACACTGCCAGCCTGGCCTGCTCTGCCAACTTAAGCTTATGTAACTCTGAGATTCTTTATGTCTAACTTGCTGAAGCAGGTGTATGAGATACCCTGGAAGTTCAGACTACATTCGGCACTTTAGAGATTACAATGTTCTTTTTAACTCTCCATAATTTCTGGAGAGTTATGGAGGAGTGCAGTTCTTAAAAGAAGTGGTACCACTTTCAATAAACACTGGATAACTGTTTGCTTTACGGGGTCAGATTCTGAATCTGGGAATATTTTCAAATTTATATTCTTTTAGGAACAAGTATCCAGATGAGCATGTTTTGGGGAAGCTTAAATTGGGTTAGATTTATAGGCACTAGGCACAACATCTAGCATGTTGTGAACATTTGGATGAGATGGTTTAAATGAAGAAATAAAACAACCAATACATCGGCCAATCACTGGTACCCTATACTACAGTATTCTGATTTAAATGGGATGGACTCTAACAGCATGCTTGATGATTACAGCATTTATCATCAAACAGAAAGATGGCAACTCATAGGTTATGGAGTAGATACAAGAAACCTTCCTGTTCGATGTGAAACTTACCAGGTTCTGGCCTACAGAGAGGGATGTAAAATGCCTATGAAAGAACCCTGGATCACATCTTCTTCTGCCTCGACTATGCCACGTTGAGGTATGCAATGTTTACTTCCCAAGTAAAGGCATTTCTCCTTACCTTACTCATTCTGGTGGAAGGGTGGATGGATACCAGGCTTGCAAGACTACCTAAGGATAATATGCTGTGTGAGATCGATTATGTCCATTTTCACATATGGAGCAGCAGGTTATAAAACAGCACCTCACACAATGAGTCCCAAATCTCGTATTCATTCATGTCTATCATCTGTCTCAACCCTGCACCTTTCTCTGTATGATGTGCCACTTTCCTACTTAGCTCTATCACATCTCATTTTCTTCATGTGTGGAGTGGATTAGTACCACCATTTGAAGTTTACATTATATTGAATATGGGAAAATGTCTCAAGAGAACTGAAAGCTATTTCTCAACAGTTGTTGTTTCTTTTGTTCCTAGTGGGGAGACACAGGTTTTTAATTTTTTAATTAATTAATTAATTAATTAATTAATTTTTTTGTCTTTTTGAGACAAGATCTCCCTGTGGCTATAGCTGTCCTGGAACTCACTCTATAGACCAGGCTGGCCTTGAACTCATAGAGATCCACCCGCCTCTGCCTCCCAAGTGCTAGGACCAAAGGCATGCACCACCATGCCCGGTGGACTCAGTATTTTTAAGCCATGAATACATGCCATGTTCAAGAGCATGCTCCCGAATGTTTGAGCTGGATCACAGAACATTTTTTCCAGGAGTTACCTGGTAAAAATTCCCTTTGGCAACATTCTGGCATGCTATGATTTGGGTCCTAAACTCCATAAAGTAATCTTCGTCACAGTGCCATCGTTTTCTGTTTCTCAAGGCTTCCATCCCTCATTGAGAGTAAGGGAATGCCTTCTCATGGTTCAAAGTGAGAGCCTAGAGAGTGTGCTAGAGGATGTGTTTGAGAACATGTGACTTTTACAGACAAAAGTGAAACTTATGTTTTTGCTTTAGCTTCTACTTGGGGGTGGGTAGATATAACGTAGCCTTGGGAAGGGTTATGTGCTCAAAATCGAGCTGTCTTTATTTGGTTATGCATCCAGGAAATGTTCTAAGACAGGAGAAAGTTGAGTGGGTTTTTATAAACTTGAAGTATACTGGACTTTTGGTCATTCCGTTGTTATCCACCACACACAATCTGGTGATGGTTGTGTCTGCATCTCCCATCCGGAGGACTTGCCTGAAGACTCAGATGGATGGTACCAGTAAAGCAGTTGTCCACATGCTTAGACGCTGCCTGGAATTTGCCTAGCTTCCTATTTTTAAAATTACCTATTTATTTACTTATTGAATATGGTGGGGGTCATATATACCGCATTCCATGTGTGGAAGTCAGAGGGAAACTTGCAGGAATAGGTGGGTTCTCCCTTTCAGACACCTGAGTCCCAGGGATGAAAATTTACATGGTCAGACATGGAGGCAAAGGCTGATCACCAGCCCAAACATATCCTTTTGCAAAAGACATTGAATGTAGTTGAAATGTGAGAATCATAAAGTTCATATTCTCATGAAAGTTCACTATGGAGAAAAAAATTTGTCCGCTCAGGATTTCTTTGACAGAATATGCCTAAGGCACTGTCATTGTGCGCAACTTGTATGCAGGTATTTTTAAAACTCTGTGAACAACTTCAGCATTGAGCTCTTTTCTGATCCCGACACTTTCATGCTGTCACCGATTTCATTTTTTCTACATTCAGAAGGACTTTATTTTTCTTTTTGAACTTTCTTTTCAAAATGTTGAGCTATTATCAAGGTACAGTAAACAGAACTCATCTACAAAGAATGCCTGTTTCAAGCAGACCCTACCCCTGTAAACAGCACAATGGAACAAAACCAGTTAATTATCATTTCCCAGATTGAAGGGGAGAGACTTTGACAAAGCCCACTTGTAGAAGGCCTGCCAGCAGCAGTGTTTCCTTCCTGTTTAGGGCGTTTAACCCTGGGGAGCAACACAGACATGAAAGGTCCCTTTCTCTTCCTTTGCTTATATTTAGACAGTTTTTAAAAAATAGATTAGAAAAAAAGATTCAATACTCTAAAGTGGTTTGATTTCATAACAGAGCTCCTTAAAGCACTCCAGATGGTTAATAATTAGAATTTTATTTTCACTATTGAATTCTGAAAATAATACCACTAGTACTACAATGATATCCTTTTAGTACGGATTGACACTTACTTGCACAAAAATGTGTGGGGTTATGCTGGACCTTTAAATGGGTATTGTTGTCTGTGGTGTTGAAAGTAACAGAGCATATCCACCATTTGTACAATGAGAATAAATTGTCTTCACAGTGCAGAGAAATTTAATTGGCAAACAAAGTCAAGTATTCCTACATCATTGTCTGATGATGCAATCCCTAGTGAAATAAACTGGAAGTTCAGGAAAATGAAGATGTTGTAAACAGAAAGCAGCTATGGTCCCCCTTGATGTCACAGGATATGGGGTACCCATTCCTCCTCAAATACTTTTTGTGTAATTAAGACTTATACATTAAGGCTGGAGAGATGGCACTCTGGTTAACAACACATACTGTTCTTTATAGGACCAGAATTCAGTTCGAAGCATTCATATACAGTGGGTCTCAACTACCTGGAATTCCTGCTCCAGAGAGTCTGTCTTTGGGCCTGTGAGGGTATTATGTATGAGAGAGAGAGAGAGAGAGAGAGAGAGAGAGAGAGAGAGAGAGAGAATCATTTATATATATCTATATATATAGATATATATTATATATATATATATAGCCGGGCGTGGTGGCGCAGCCTTATCCTAGCATCTGGGAGGCAGAGGCAGGTGGATGTTGTGAGTTCAGGCAGCCTGGTCTACAGAGTGAGTTCAAGACAGCTGCTGGGGCTACAGGAAGACCCTGTCTCGAAAAAGACCAATATAATATATATATATATAATATATATATTGATATATAATATATAGAGAGAGAGAGAGAGAGAGAGAGAGAGAGAGAGAGAGAAAATCTGGGGCTGGAGAGATAGCCTAGCAGTTAAGAGTGCCGACTGCTCTTGTAGAGGACCTGGGTTCGATCCCCAGCACCCATATGGCGGCTAAGAACCGTCTGTAACTCCAATTCCAGGAGAACTCCAGTTCCAGGGGAATCCGAGACCCTCTTCTGACCTCTGCGGCATTGCATGACAGGGGTGCACAAACCTACATGCGGACAGTACATCCATACACATACAAAAATAAATAAAATTAAAATGTAAAAAAAAATGAGAAAATCACATAATTCTTTAACTCACTTGGAGTTGATTTTTATATATGGTGAGCAAGGTGTCTAACTTGTGTGCACACCTCTGTGTGTGTGTGTGTGTGTGTGTGTGTGTGTGTGTGTGTGTGCTCATATCTGTTCCTGTGGATTCATCATGTTGTGAATCTATCAAGGGATCAGTCCACGCACTAGGTCAGAGCTCTCACAATCTAAGCATCTCTAGAAGTAACCTAGAACACACAGTCAGAGGTTTGCTCCACCAACCTAGTCATTCACTAATCCAACCAAATTCACTAGCAAGATTGCCCTTCATAACCATGTCCAATCCATACAAATTTCATGATTTTTTTGCTTGTTTCTGTGAATAATTTTAGTGATATTTTGATAGGGACTGAAATAAATTTATAAATCACTTTCAGTGGAATAAGCAATGGTTTACAGTTAATCACAGGTGCTACTTTAACATTTTCTGGAGAGACTGATGTGGTGTCTATTCCCCTTAGATGGAGCACCAAGAGTACACCAAGTGAACAACTCCACCCAAACCCAGCTTGGAGAATGGATGAGCCCCTTTGGCTTACTCACAGGAACATGGATTAGTGGTGCTTTCAAGAGCATGAGTTGGGGTTCCTATAGGATCATTGGTTGGGCTAGGGGTACTTACAAAGCTAAGTTAAAGGTACTTAGAGGGAGCATTGATTAGGGGTGCTTAAAGGAGAATGTAATGAAGGAAACAAGTAAGTTGCCCATGGTGACGCCATTTTAGAGAAAAATTCCCTTTTATTGTTAGGGTCACCCAGGGGACACTGATCAGGGGACACTGATGTTGTGTAACTCAGCAGAACAAACAGGTGCAGTTATAGAACTATATATAGGATTCTATAACTATATATAGAACTATATATAGTTATAGAACTATAGGAAAGGAACATAACCGCAAAAGAACAGACCAATCAGCTTCAAGGTCAGCTAACCGAAATAGCTTAGGCAACTCAGCCCATGATCTTCCAGGACGTGGTTTTCACCTTTAAATACCCCTGCTTGAATTTCCTTGTGGTCACTCCCCTACCTGCGTGTAGTGAGGACTCGTCCCCGATGCATGGGTAATCAATTGGCTAATTTTTACTTATTGCTTTTTTAAAATTTTTATTTATTTATTTCTATACGTGTATGAATGCACTGCCTGCATGCAAGTCTGTGCACCCGTGTCGTGCAATGCCTCAGAGGTCAGAAGAGGGTGCCGGACTCCCCCGGAACTGGAGTTTTCCTGGAATTGGAGTTTCAGACGGCTCTCAGCTGCCATGTGGGTGCTGGGGATCGAACCCGGGTCCTCTGCAAGAGCGGTTGGCGCTCTCAACCGCTAGGCCATCTCTCCAGCCCCTACTTATTGCTTTTTGACTAAATAAATTTTGCAAAAGAATCTGACTTGTTCATTGGTATTCTGGTGGGATTCTCGGACCCTAACAGTATGACCAAGTTATCCACACCACAACAAAATCCCGTCTTTTCATGACTTCCTGGGTGCTGCATCACGAGTACCACCATGACTTCATCGGTCGCTTAGTGTACTCTAGTGTCTCCCAAGGTCACTGGCAGCTGGGCTGGGGTTACAGGGTAACTGAATCTCAAGTGAGAGTTTTGTGCTCTTTTCCCTACATTAGGAAGTACCAATATCTTCATCAATATCTTCAGTGCCCCAACAAAGACCTAGTTATCACTGCATTGCTCAGCATTTCTTTATCCGAAAGCCACCAAGCCACTGTTGACTGTGTACTCCATGTTGACAATACCACCATATGCCCAGAGGAAACAGCTGCCCTGCAACCATAGTGTGCTTGGAAAATACAGAGTGGATATTACACGCAAGCAGTGAAAGGACAATGTGTTAGGTTATGCTGTTGTCAGTGAGCAAGATTTAGTCATTGCAAAATGTGGTAGTGAAAGAAGCATGCCATCTGTCTGTTTGAAATGAATATCACATCAAGTTTATGCACCCAGTGTCCACTGGAGCCTGGTCAGCCTGTCTAGCATCACTCCTTTAAAGAAGATCAACTCTCCCTCACCCAACAGTCATCAGCTGCCAAGAGTTCCTTGTCAGTGCTGTGGCCTCCGTGTCTATGCTGTTCTGTTTTAATTGAGTTTGCATGAATCTTGGCATGCTGACACTGCTGCTGTAGATTCATATGAGCAAGGCCCCTGTAGGACTCTGTTTCCATGTGGTCATGCGCCACCTCCCCTGGTTCTTAGGATCGTCTTGCAAGTGCACCACATGTATCCAATGCAGTGAATTGTGAACAGCTGGCAAGCTAAACACGTGCTGTGGTTCTGTCGTTTCAAATCTCTGTCGTCCTGGTCATCCTCCTTTTGTCCCCTCTGTTTTTCCATAATTTCTGAAACTTATAGTTCTGGAAAATAATTTCTTTATGGTTTTAATGATAATTCTTTTCCTATATAACTGGTTTCTCTCTCTCTCTCTCTCTCTCTCTCTCTCTCTCTCTCTCTCTCTCTCTCTCTCTCTCTGTCAAAAACTCCATGTATTATTACTTCAGAAAATGAAGGGAATTTAGATTCTCTTTTGTCACAAGGGTTAGAAATAACTTCTCTTTGTTTTGTTGAAATGATAGAAACTGATCTCTTAATGCATGTTCTCTAGAAAGAGTTGGATATAGGAATTCAGATTCACATGCTTGGTTGCAGGAGCTTCTGCAGGGAAAGTATAGAAAGAGAAATAAGGGATTCGAGTTAATAAAGAAGCTGAGAACTAATGATGATGTGTTCAGGCAAATCTAGCCTGAGTGTCTGAGAAGGATGTTCCCAGACCCCTATTTCATTGCCAATGGGGACCTTCTAAAATGCAAATTTTCATATCAAAATTGGGTCTGATCCACAGGAGCCTCCCAAGTATAAATGATCTCCAAACATCATCCTACCTTAAGGCAATGGGATGGCCTGTCCTCTGCTCCTGTTTTTCAGCCACTGGAGCTACTAGAAACAATTCTCCTGAGAAGAGGAACAGCTGTGAGTTGTTAGATAAACTCCTGAACAATCAGGAGCTGGTGTTCTGGTCAGATAATGAGGATCCAATTCTGATTTGATTCGGAGTCTGGTGGCTTTAGTCTCCCTCAGTTATGTTTTGTATATCTGTTTTTAAAAGATGAGACTTGCAAGGTTCTCATAAACCATCATTTATAGGACAACACTCATTTATAACTCCTTGCAATCGCCTGGCCACTATGGTAGTGGGGAAAGGATTCAAGGTTGGTGAATGAATTCACTGTTTAGAGCGCCATGGGCATAATTGTGTATTGAGTAAACTGTAGTAGGGGCAGCAGCTAGACAGTAATTAGAATAACAGATGAGGCAGAGAGAAGTGGGCTGGGGGCGGCGTCTCTGCTTTGGAGAAGATCTTGCTGAGTTAGAATGATTTTGTATGTACTTTCTTAGCATGCATGCCTAGCCACTTGAAGGAGAGCAGTGCAGATCAGCCATGAGCCAATGTCATGTGATCTATGAAATCTCTGTCGTGAAAATAAGGCCATATGAGTAAAGGCAGTCCTTTTGGTCAAAGACTGGGCATAGGGTTAAGGTACAGCACTGGACCATGCTATTAACGGTTTCCTAGTGGGCCCTGGTTCCACTTTCTGGTCTCTTATTAATGGTTATTACTCCTCTCTACTCCATAGTGCTGTTCAACTAGCAAATGTATAGATACTCAAAACAATTCACAAGCCTTAAGGTTGAAATATAAAACTCAGTTGCTGTTAGTCTATTCACAGAGCTGCATAGCCACCACCATCATTAAAACTCAGATTCCTTTTATTGCACCATAAAGAAAACAAGCATATTTCAGTAGCCCCTTCCTAGGTTGTCCCCAGCATCCCTGGGGAAACACCAAGTTACTATTTTTGTTGTTTCTGTTGGGTTGGTTATTCTGGAAACTGCATGAATGGAAGAATAGACTCTGTGGGTTCCTGTGACTGGCTCCTTTCATCATCATGCTTTATTATTTATTTATTTATTTATTTTTGTATGTGTATGAATGTACTGTCTGCATGCAGGTCTGTGCACCCGTGTCGTGCAATGCCGCGGAGGTCAGAAGAGGGTCTCGGATTCCCCTGAAACTGGAGTTCTCCTGGAATTGGAGTTACAGACGGTTCTTAGCCGCCATGTGGGTGCTGGGGATCGAACCCGGGTCCTCTGCAAGAGCGTCGGTGCTCTTAACCGCTAGGCTATCTCTCCAGCCCCCATCATGCTTTAAATACTTGTTTATGATCTAGCGTCAACTGTACCTCAGCCCTTTTCATAGATGAATAATATGCCATTTACTATTGCATATGGATAAATCACTTCGTATTTTTTTATTCATCTTTTGGTATGCATTTGATTATTTACAATTTGAGATAGTATATATAATTCTTTTATGTCTGTGTAGTCTTCTTGGACTTATGGGTTTTTGGTTTTGTTTTGTTTTGTTTTGTTTTGTTTTTTGATCTTTTCCAGGCGGGGTCTCCCTATAGCCCCAGCTGTCCTGGAACTCACTCTGTAGACCAGGCTGGCCTTGAACTCACAAAGATCCGCCTGCCTCTGCCTCCTTAGTGCTAAGATTAAAGGCGTGTGCCAGCAGGCCCAGCAGACTTACAGTTTTTAATATTGGATATTTAAGCTGGAAGAGAATTATTGGGATACACGGAAAGTTATGGTCCACCTTAAAAATTTCTATGGGCAATATCTGAGGGCTCCAATTTTGCCTGATTCTTGAGAAAATTGTGGGGGTTGTCTTTTTCCCAATTTTTAACTTATAATAATTTCAATGACTCTGAAGTGATGTCTTGTGACTTTATTTGCATATTTTTTTCTTTTTTTAAGAAAGGGTCTCCCATAACTCTAGCTGGCGTGAAACTCACTATGTAGACCAGACTGGCCTGGATCTCACAGAGATCCACCTGCCTCTGCCTTGAGTGCTGGAATTCATGCCTTTTGGGATCATTCCCAGTGTTAATATGCTTATTTTTATGATTAAGGTTTAATATGTTTATTAGCCTTTTGAATGACTTTTTATTTATTTATTATTTTTTGTTTTATGTGTATGAGTGTACTGTCTGCATGTAGGTTGGTGCATCTGTGTTGTGCAATGCTGCAGAGGTCAGAAGAGGGTGTCAGATTCCCCTGGAACTGGAGTTAAAGATGGTTCTTAGCTGCCATGTGGGTACTGGAAATCAAACCTGGGTCCTCTGCAAGAACAGTCGGTGCTCTTAACCACTGAGCCATGTCTCCAGCCCCTTGAATGACTTTTATGAAGACATATATTCAAGAGCTGCAGAGTAGGCTCACTGGTTAAGAGCATTGTCTGCTTTGCAGGGGAATAGGGTTCGAGTCCCAGCCCTCCCAAGGCGGCTAGCAAACACCTGTAATTCCATTTACAGGGGATCGATGCCTTCTTCTGACCTCTCTGGGCATTGTGCAACATGAGTGCACTAATTCACATGCAGGCAATTTACTAATACACATAAAATAATAATAAATAATAATATGTTTATTTTTTTATTTATTATTATAAAATAATAATAAATAAAATATGTTTAAGTACAGGATGAGATGATTTATAGAGACAGAAAGGAAGGTTAATGGTTACTCAGGACAGTGTTGGCTGCAATTAAGAACCAAAGGAGACTGTGGCAGCTCTGACCTTCCTCTCCACCCCTCCCCTTCCCTCCATCCCTCCCCTTCTCCATCCCCTTCCCTCCATCCCTCCCCTTCCCTCCACCCCTCCCCTTCCCTCCATCCCTCCCCTTCTCCATCCCCTTCCCTCCATCCCTCCCCTTCCCTCCCCCCTCCTCTTCCCTCCACCCCTCCCCTTCTCTCCATCCCTCCCCTTCTCCATCCCCTTCCCTCCATCCCTCCCCTTCTCCATCCCTCCCCTTCCCTCCATCCCTCCCCTCTTTTTTCACTTTTCCTTCCTTGCTTCCTTCCTGCCTGTCTCACACCCTCTTCCCTCCCTCCCTCCTTTCCTTCCTTCCTTCCTTCCTTCCTTCCTTCCTTCCTTCCTTCCTCCTTCCTTCCTTCTTCCCTCCCTCCCTCCCTCTCTCCCTCCCTCCTTTCCTTCCTTCCTTCCTTCCTCCCCCTTCTTCTTCTCCTCCTACTCTTTCTCTTCTCATCCTCCTCTTTTCCTCTCCTCATCAACAACTCTTGACAATTAGTAGCAAATAATATTATTGCCAATCATGCACATTTTGTGTTACCATGTCCCCTATTGCCTTTCCCACCCAGGACTCTGTCTTCTTTTGTTTGGGTTTGGACTATGGCTACCTTCTGCAAGATTTCTTCTTCTAAAACTTTGAGACTAAAGGGCATTTTGACCAGGGCTTTCTGTATGCACACACAGAGAAACTAGTCTGGAGCTGGTGATGGTTAGCCTAAAAAGAGAAGAACTAGGGAGTTGGATATTAAGAGGAAGGTAGTGGGCAAAGGTGAGATCATAAGGAAGAGATATCTAATAATTAAAACATGAAAGAGTTTTCCCAATGATCTATCCTTGAGGGTAGGTTGCTTCAGATTTTCAAATGCTTACTATCTGCCAAGTTGGGGTATATAAACAAGACTTACATGACATATGGATAGGTGAAATAGAACAGAGTTGTAAATCTGTGGGTCATTACCCATTAATATAACATGAAATCAAATGAATGGAACTTGACCAGCATTTCTGGTATGAATATGATAAGTTTGTTCTTTTTTATTTTATTTTATTTTATTTTTTTTGTATGTGTATGAATGTATTGTCTGCATGCAGGTCTGTGCACCTGTGTCGTGCAATGCCGCGGAGGTCAGAAGAGGGTCTCGGATTCCCCTGGAACTGGAGTTCTCCTGGAATTGGAGTTATAGACGGTTCTCAGCCGCCATGTGGGTGCTGGGGATTGAACCCGGGTCCTCTGCAAGAGCGTCGGTGCTCTTAACCGCTAGGCTATCTCTCCAGCCCCGATAAGTTTGTTCTTATACGAGTACCTATTTTTTAATTTTTGCTTAAAATATATAAATACAAATATGTCAGGAAATATTTGAGAAATAATACCATAGAGATAATTATCATGATGATTATTCTGTTATGCATGTTAGAGACAGTTTTGCGTATTCATATTAATGCAGATTTGTTCCATATCTATGTATGTGCATATTAAATGTCATTTAGATATATGCGTTTGTATTTTGTATTAATATGAAGTATATATCAGCATTATATATTTACTCTGAGATATATATATATATATATACATATGTATACATATGTAAATCCCGATTCCGCATGCAAGGTAAAATGTGTGCTGTCCGCCCCATGCCCTATCTTGTTCCTCTGCTTCCCACACTTTTGACCTTTACTTCACCTTTCATAGTCCCGTTCTCCTTCATGCCATACAGGCTATATGTATGTACATATATGAATCTAACAATCATCTACCTCAAAAGTAAAACCCATATGAAGAAAAATATGTGATATTTGTCTGAATCTGGCTTCATTCAGTTACTATACATTCCTATTTCAATTGGTTTATTTAATTATTTTAACTATATTTTAGCTAGCATGGAAGATGCTGAGTTTCGTGAAGATAGTTTCTGCACCATCTTTTTTTTTTTTTTTTTTTTTGAAATTCTGTTAAGTTTATTTGGTGCCACCACACTGCTGTTGTTATTCTAACTGGACGTGACATCGTCTTTGACCATCAGCTCTCCCTTTTGACTCTTGTTTAGCATTCTGTTTTACACTGAGCTCAGTCTATCACCTTTCTTACAAAGTGGGGCTCGTATGCCACAACCAGTCACCCTGCTTCCACTGCCCCCACCCAAATTCTCATCAGAGCTAACACAAAGCTAAACTGAAGCCCAGGACAGCCCCTCACGGTGCATCCAAATCCCACTCATGTTTCCACTGACTAAGAGTAAAATTCAGCATCTTGCTCTTCTTCAAGTCCCTTCATCTTCCAACTCCCAACCCCTCTCTGAAGCTCCCTCCCTTTCTCATGTGTTGGCTTATTTCCAACCTTGCCGGCTTGCAGACGTCTGCCCACTGCGGATTTCCTCCTTTCATTCACTCACTTGACCCCCTCTTTTATTCCATCCCTTTTGCTTAAATATCTACTCATCTCTGGAGAGGTAGGTTTTGTTTTTGTCTTATTCCACTTCTACAAATAAGTACTCGTTCATGTCTCCCAGACCCTTTTCCTATTCTTTATTTACTTTAAATTCATGGGCTGACTCTCACCCTCCTGGAGCCCGGGGCTCTGTTAATTTGTCTTGTTTGCTGATCTTTCTGCAGTCCCTGTGACATACTTGGTGTTAGGTCGAGGTTTGGGACGGAAAGACAAGAACCCCACCTCTTTCTTCCAGGCCTTAGTTTCCTATTTCTGAAACCCAGCACCATGGGCTCAAGCCTATCATTACCTG
Organism: Rhizomys pruinosus; assembly: GCA_009823505.1. Classification (NCBI taxonomy): domain Eukaryota; kingdom Metazoa; phylum Chordata; class Mammalia; order Rodentia; family Spalacidae; genus Rhizomys; species Rhizomys pruinosus. The sequence goes on from VZQC01008136.1 coordinate 1,665,180, forward strand.
CCTCCTTTCCCAGGGGCTCCTTATCTCCACTAACTCACCTTAAAATAGCCCATTCTTCCAATTCATAAGCCTTCGGACGTCTACCACCCACTCCAGGACCTCCGCGCCATCAATGAAGCCATCATCTCAGTACACCTCATGGTAACTAACCCCTACACCTTACTCGTTAATATTCCTCCCACAGCCTCCCATTTCACTGTCCTGTAACTAAAAGATGCCTTCTTTACCGTGCCCTTACATCCTGATGCATACTTCCTTTTTACCTTACCTGGGAGGACCTGGATACCAGGTCTATAGAACAGCTTACATGAACAGTCCTTCCTCAGGGCTCCCGGGATAGCCCACACTTCTTTGGCTAAGCCTTGGCCCATGATGTCTCCTCCTTTGACTCCAGTCCTAACATACTCCTCCAGTATGTAGATGACCTTCTACTCCCTCTTCCCTTCAATCTCAGCAGACTACCACGTGACTTCTAAACTTCCTGGGCCCCTTGGGGTACCGTGTCTCTCCATCTAAAGCTCAGTTGTGCCCCTCCACTGTCATCTACTTGGGTGTTCAGTTGAGTCCAGTCTCTAAGATTCTCACATCAGATAGAGTCAAGGCCATACATGACCTAAAGCCTCCAGGACCACATCCTCTCTTTTCTAGGACTGGTGGGCTTCTTCCACCACTGGATCACTAATTTTGCTGTCACAGCTAAACCCTTGACCAGGCAGCTTAGGAGACCCCCCCCCCAACACACAGAGCCTCTCTAACACCCTTCCGTCATCCCGACACCACTTATCTCTCCTAGGGGCACCCTCAGGACTGCCCCTACTTCAGCCCAGACTCTTCACACCCTTTCCACCTCTTTACAGATGAAAGGTTGGGAGTGGCCACAGGGGTCCTAGCCCAACCCAACCCATTAGGCTCTCATACCAGGCAGTGGCATTTCTCTCCAAACAACTGACCCCATCCTCTGCAAATGGCAGCCATGTTTGAGGACACTGGCGGCAGCCATTGAACTCACCCAGGAAGCTCTCAAAGTTACTCTTCTCCAGTCCATTATGGTGTACTCTCTGCATTGGCTTTCGGACCTCCTTGGTCACTCTTCTCTTTCCCTCTTGGCACCCTCATGTATTCAGGTTTTCCACCTTCTTGTCTTGGACAACCCTCAGATTACAGTAGCCCTCAGCCCAGCCCTAAACTCACCCAGTCTGCTTCCCAGTTCTGCCTCCTCTGGGACTCCATCTCACTTCTGCCTCAGCCTGGCCTTATGGACCAACCTCTGACCAACCCCCACTTCACATTTTTAGTGGATGAGAGCTCACTTGTAGATGCCTCAGGCACTTGCCAGGCAGCCTATGCAGTGGTCACCTTCATCAGCACTGTTGAGGTAACTGGTCTACCAGTAGGGCCACCTCACAGAAGGCAGAGCTAATTGCCCTCACCCAAGCCCTCCACCTATCTAAAGGGAAGAGGATCAACCTATATACTTGCTTGAAATATTTGTTCCCTATAGCACACTCCAACTCAGTTCTCTGGAAAGAGGTTTCCTCACCACTAAAGGTACCCCCATCGTTAATGGGCCCCTTATAGCCAGACTCCTGGATACACTCCAGCTCCCAGTAGAGGTCGCCATAATCCGCTGCCAGGGACATCAGACATCCACAGATCCAGTAGCCTTGGGCAATGCCAGGGCTGAGTCCATGGCCCAGGGACTGGCCTCTGGTCCCATCAGACCCACAGAGAATATTCTTTTCCTCACCCCCTCTTACAAACGTGACTACCACCTAAAGAAAGGGACGAGCTCGTGAGGAAGGGAGGCACACAGGCAGATGATGGATGGTTTTATTTAGATGATCACCTTATTCCCCCTCAGAATAAGGCAGCTTTGATCATTTTTGATATCCACCAAACTTTACACATCAGCCCCAGGGATTCGTTCCAATTCTAGAGCCACTCTTTGACCCTGCCACTCTTGAAGCTCGTATCTTACAGGTTCATTCCTCCTGGCCGACCTGTGCCAAGGCCAAATTGTAGGGGGTGCTCCAGATATGTCAGCCCCAGCATCAGCTCTGTGGGCACCAACCAGGAGAAAACTGGCAGATCAACTTTAGCCACATGCCATCCCACAAACTAACTGTAGTTGATATGTTCACAGGTGGATGGAGGTGTTTCCTACTTCCAGAGAAACTAAGGATATGGTGGCACAAACACTCCTGGAGCATATCATGCCACATTTTGGGGCCCCAAGCACCATCCACACAGACAATAGTCTGGCTTTCCATCTCCGGAGTCACTGAGCTAGTATCAGAAGCCCTAAATACCTCCTGGAAATTACACATCCCATACTGGCCACAGTCTTCGGGAAAGGTAGAGAAGGTCAATGGCCTTATCAAACAGCAAATCCTGAAACTTTCTGCCAAACTCCAGTTGTCTTGGCGCTCCCTCCTACCAGTTGCTCTAACCCACCTCTGTGCTGTGCGCTCCCCCCAACCCACCCTACCCTGTCGCCCACTGGCCCCAGCCCTTTTGAGTTACTTTAGGGCGGCCTTTCCTTATTATCCTAATGGCTTTGGCTCCTCCCATTGGCAGACTACTTGTCCTACATCTCTCTTAGGCACACTCCTCCACTCCCATGTGGACAAGTCCCTCCCTGCTCCTACCTCAGTGGAGTCCAAAATCACTGACCTGCCCTCTCTCACACCAGAGGACAGCTTCTTCCTTAAAACGTTGTCTCCTAAGTCTCTTGAGCCCAGGTAGGCTGGACTACACATCATCATCCTTACTACGCTGTCACCAGCCAAACTAATAGGCCAGGCACACTGATACCATTTGTCCAGACTCAGGAGAGCCCCAAACCAAGATGGATGGTCCATCAAGCAGCAGGGACTCACTACTCTCAAGTTTTCCAGAGACCCTTAAGGACAAGTCTGAATGGTTGGGCATGGCAGCCTTAGCCCTCTACACCTTCAGTTTGTCCTTCTTTTTCTGGGTTGACCCTGTCTACGGGTCATGTAACGTCAGGTACCCGAGAAGGACCCCAAAACCTGTGGAGATGAGCGAGAGAAAAGAACGAGACTTTGCGAGGTTGTCAAAGTCTGATTTATTGAATTATGACAGCAGTATATATTTGGCAAAAGGCGGGAAGCATATAGGGGGAGTGTAAAGCAGGGTAATCAGTGGATCGGGCTCTCTGGCATCAGAGGAGGGTCTGTTTTTGCAAAATCACTGAGTTGAGACATCGGGCTGGAGTATCTGGTGACTTTTACTGCACGTCCGCACCCAGCTCTTGGTAAAAGGCTCGAGGTGACAATTCACAGAGTCAACTTCCTTGTAAGCAAGCTCAGCGTAAGCAAGCTAAAGCCTGCAGCTCCTTACACTGGGTTATGATTTTCCTCTGCTGCCCCTGCTGCCACAGGTGCCAGATGCTGTAACACCCCTACCAGGTCCCTTTGTCTCCTAATTATCTCAATCTTCAAGTAACCAGGAACATCTTCAGGAGGTCTCCAGAGTGATCATTACATTCCTACATCCCTGTGTCCACACCCCCGCCTACTCCAGACTCCCCCTCCCTTCAATGTCCTGGCTCAGCAAGAAGAAGTAAGAGTAGAATCAGCACCCGTATACCCTAAGAGGTGGGGATGTTAGGTTGGGGTTCATGACAAAAAGCCAAGATGGTGTAGAGTGGAAGGACCCTCCCTTCTTTTCTGGTCAGGAGCCCACATTTGTAAAAGTACATGAAGAAAGTCCACACACATCACTGGATGGAACCAACACCTAGTTCCGGATTCACATGAGACCTCTGGATCAGAGACCCACCTTCAGGTCCCTGATCTGGCCTAATTGGCCAGATTCCGACATTTCACCATCACCCTTCCCCTGCTCTATAAAAGGTCCTTGACTCTCCCAGAAATGTGCTTTCCCTTGGTCTTCCACCCCCAAAGGCCATCGGATCCACCCGAGAGTGCATTTCCCTGGGATAAAAACCTGCCTTTGTTTACTTTCAATTCGGACTGATTTGGTGTTTCTCTTAGTGTTGGAGAACCCCTTACTTGGCACTTGATTGTAGGTGAATCTAATCTGAGCTTAGATATGCATGGGCCTCTACTTTGTGCCTGCCATGGGGCTGGATCCCATGATTGCTTCGATGACACATGGTTTTGCACAAGTGGAGGAAACTAGTAGTTTCCTGGCCTGGTTCACGAAGCCAACATTTGATGTGGGGGCTGTGGAAGCTAGCAGTTTCCTCACCTGGCTAGCCACAGGGTTCTTTATTAAGCCATCCCTTTATGTATAGGCCATGGAAATCAGCAGTTTCCTGGCCTGGTGGGGCTCAGGAGTTATCAGCTCCCCATCCACATGTTTGCCCATAAAACTATCAGCTTTCATGAGAGTCTGTGAAAGACCACCAGTTTCCTGGCCTGTTGTGGCCTGGGAACTACCATCTCATCCCCCAAGGCAGGTGCTTGCTAATTAGTAGCTCCTGCAGGCTATGAAAAGCAGCAGCTTGCAAGCTGGGTTTGAATATGAAGCCTATCAAGCTCACGGGTGTGTTCTGGATACAGGACTAATTAATCTTACAGTCATCAGGCTTGTTGGTCAGGCTTGGGCTTGGAATCATTTCTAATAATTTTACAGGCCTAAAATAAAACCTTGGATTCTAATATCTGAAAGCCTGTCTTGGCTCCCTGCTGTGAGAAACTGGTTTTTCAACTTGGCCCAGCTTAGCTAGAGCCTAGCTCTTCTTATGTAAATTTCCCCCTGGCTTGCTCTGGAGTTCCACTGAGAGGCTAGAGCCAGGGCCCCCTTGTATTGCAAATTAAGGCTTTTCACAGTGAAGCTGGAGGGGCAGAACAGCCTTTTTTAAAAAGGGGCCATTTTCTACATAAACTGAAAGTCAAAAAGTAATACTGTAAACTTTTCTAACATAACAAGACTCAGAGATCCAAAGACAGTTAACCAAGAAATCCACAAAAAACCAAAAGTGCACACAATTCCATCCAGAAACAGGTTGAAATGAAGGTAAAATCTTTTAGCATGAAGACCAAAACAGATTGAAAAAGGTTATGCCCAGATCATAGAGACTCCCCCAAAGACTACCAGGACATGCAGCTCTGATGCAAACACAAAGAGTCTTTATTCAACCTAGAGCTTGGGCTGCAATCCTGTCCAATGCACCGGAGAGGAAAGAGCAGCCCTGGTCTAGGGGAGTTGGGGTTTTTAAAAGGTGAAAAGCACAAACAGGGAATTTGTCAGTTTTGGCATTTTGTTATTGATTCATAGTGACTGAGGAAGCATGATTTTTTAAACTGATAGGTTGGCTTTGGTGGTGCTGTGGGGGGAGATTTCACTCACTGAGTACATCCTGGCCAAAGAACAATCATTTCTTTTAAAACCTTTCAAAGTTCTTTCCCTGTTAGCTATTTTCAACAAACAACCTTTGGTCCTGCCCTGCTAGCTATTGAGATAATCTGTGGCTTTTCCTGGAATCTGAGGGGGGGGGGGCACTGTTTCTCAGGAATGGTATATTTCCACAAAATGGAGTCTATCTTGTTTCCTTATAACTGGTCCCTCTTTACACTCTTTCTAACCTAATCTTCTTTCATTTGTGTGCATGTTTCTTTCGCTGGCATAATTGTGGGTCCATCAGGCTCAAAACTGGATTTTGGGCTAGCCGGCTAGCCTGGAGGGCCATCAGCCCCCAGCTGTTAAGCTCTGGGACCAGCAGTCCCACAGCTTGTGGTGTAGCTACTAAGAGAGGCCTTGAAAGGAACCAGCAGCTCTTAGGCCTGTACATGTTTAAATCTGTGGCCACCAGCCACACAGCAATGGCTTTGTCTAACCTGATCCAACGTTCATTATTTCACATCCTCTTCCTTTGGCTGGTAACTGTAGGCTATGGGACCTACAGTTGGACATTGCTCTAGCTGGTTGGCCATAAGCACATGGCTCTGAAATGGCTGGATGTTTTGCTGAGAGAGGATCTAATCTCATAGCTTTTGTTGAAACTACATAGCAAAAAGGCCCTGAGGACTTCACAGCTCTTGGGATGGATATTTAGTTAGCCATGAACATTATTGTGCTGTCTTTATGCATTATTTTTGTCTCAAGATGATTTTTAAGCTATGGCCATTCTATATTTGGATTTATGCCTTACCATGTGTGCTATACTTTCCTGCATGTGCTTTCTGCATGGCCCACTGTGGAAATGACTCTGAGCCAAACCACACCTGATGGCTACTCAAGACCCATCAAGGAGTTAGAAAAGGAAAATGAAATATTCATCATCACTTTCACTTGTGAGATAGCAGATTGAGATCATAAATTCACTTTGATTCTCATTGTTTCCTCCCTTAAATGGGCAAGATAATTTATACTAGAAATATTGATGTAAAAATTAAATACAATTATCCTAGTAAAATGCCCACCACATGTCCCTTTACATAAATGTGTTCAAAGTTTAAGAAATTATCAGTTACCAAACAGTATGAAACCAAATACATCTAAAGACATGGGGAAAAGTTTCTTGCAAGATTTTCTGAGGCTGATGACAGGAGTAAATTCAAATGATCTTCAAGTATTAAGTGAAATTTATAGTGCTATAATTCAATTCTCCAAAGCATTCAGCAAATAAGATTAAGAAATATCCATGTGGTTTATGACTTGCAAAATTAATTAAAAGTATTTAATATAAATCTGAAATCTGTTCATGGTTCCTTTGAGCCTTTGTGGCTTTTGCTACCTTACCCCAGGTAGAGAGAGATGAGTATTCTCTGCTGGTACCTCATTCCAAGGCTGGTGGTTCTTAGTACAGAGCGGACCCCTTTATTGCTCTGCTCACATGGAATGTGTCTTCCTTGAGTGCAGTTACTAAACCCCAGTTCACCTGCACTGGAACTGTTCTGAAGCAAAAATCCTTGTTAATCTTCATGACTTCTCAAGTACACCTAGCAGTCCTCAGTCCTCAGCAGAGCTTGGGTCTCCCTCCCTCAGCCATGCCCAGGTTTTTCCTTCCTTCCTCCTACCTCCCTGCTTTCCCCCTTCCTCCTCATAACTTCCCATGATTCTCAACAGAGCTCATTTGCTTATTCTGTGATAGCTAATTTAGAATATCACCTTGATTATATTAAGAAATTTCCAGGGTGGGGCTGGAGAGATGGCCTAGCGGTTAAGAGCGCCGACCGCTCTTGCAGAGGACCCGGGTTCGATCCCCAGCACCCACATGGCGGCCGAGAACCATCTGAAACTCCAATTCCAGGAGAACTCCAGTTCCAGGGGAATCCGATACCCTCTTCTGACCTCCGCGGCATTGCACGACACGGGTGCACAAACTTGCATGCAGACAGTACATTCATACACATACAGAATTAAATAAAAAAAAAAAAAAGAAATTTCCAGGGCATGAATGATGCACTCCTTTGGGTATGTCTATGAGGACATTTCTAGAAAAGACAAACCGAGGGTGCAAAATCATCCCTGAAAGTGACCTACATCATGCTATTGCCTATGGTCCCCTGTTGAACAACAGGGAAAAAGGAGAACACCATTTAGTTGCACCAGCATTCTCTTTTCTGTATTTCTTGATCTGTTGAGATTTGAACAAGCACCTCACACTTCTGTTACCATATCTTCCAGCCCCTGATAAACCTTATTGCTTCAAACCATGAGACAAAATAAATTCTTTGTCCCTTATGTTGGCTCCCTAATGTGGGTGAGATAATGTTTGGTTAAAAACAATGAGAAGACCTAAGCACACGTCCTCTTTTGAAATCCCTTTTCTTCCTGGCAATACTTTTCTTCTAATGTGGATCTGTTTTGTAAGTCCTCTCATACCGGTACCCTCCTGCTTGCATTTCACCAGACTTGGGCTTGGAACCTATTGGAGTTCCTTCCCCATTTCACTCAGGCTTTCTGCATAATGATCTGTTCAGTTGGTCAGTTGAATTTTTCCATCTAGCTTTTTGTCTGTTGACTCACACTCACTCACACCTTGCACTTCTATCACTGCTCTGGGTAAATTTGACTTCCATGTGTAAAATATATGTTCAACTCCTGATATTCCATTTCTCAAAATTATGTATTCAATGGGATTCACCCTCTTACACACTCTCATGACAAAAAATTAAATTCGAACCATGCTAAACCTAACTAGTGGGATTGAGATGCTGTGTGTTAGGCAATGTCTCTGTGTGTGTCTCAGAAGTCGGCCATTAGGAAGAATACCCTTAGGCTTGCCTGTTTTGTGTCACCACTTGCTTGTTTTGTATCACCACTTACCACATTTGTAACTCTGAAGCAATTAAAATGTTTCCAAATTGAAAATAAAAGTGAAAGAATTCTTCCAACATGATAAAAGGTAGCTGATAGCACTATATTCTATGTCATGAGTTCTCTATATCCCCTATAAAAGATATAGGGAAAATCCTTGATGTTTCTAAAAATAGTAAACAGAAAATATTTCCTGAAAATAATACATAGAAGGCTTTTAATAAAAAATAGAATAAGCCTGGCGTGGTGGCGCACATCTTTAATCCTAGCACTTGGGAGGCAGAGGCAGGCGGATCTTTGTGAGTTCATGGCCAGCCTGGTCTACAGAGTGAGTTCCAGGACAGCTGGGGCTATAGAGAGACCCTGTCTCGAAAACACACACACACACACACACACACACACACACACACACACACAAAATAAATAAAGAAAATGGATGTTATCATTCTGTAGACTCATGAGTCAAAAAAAGCAGGTGTGTAATAGATACCCTAGATTCACATGGACTAGAGACAGCTGGGTCAAGAAAGGTCTTTACAAAGAGCCCTGGCAGGTCCTTGATATGTCTGAGTGGTCCTGCTCTGAAAAGGATTTGGTTTCTTAACTAGAATCCAGCTGATAGGTCAATTTTGTAGGTGATAATTAATAACTTCATCACAGTTTGTCTCTCTGAAGTTCATAACTCAAGTTTCACAGCTTTTATTAAATGCACAACACATTTTTAAATTTTTGGTTTTTATTTTATATTGTTACTTATTTTTGAATTTAAAAAGTGTTGATGTTTGTTTTCTTGATCAAGCATAAAGAAAGTTATAATTTCCATCAGTAGTAATGGTTCTGTGGACGAGTATATAACACAACTTTAGATGGTAATTAAATATTGTCATCTGTCTCTCTACTTTAAAATGCAATGCTAAATTTTGATTTTCTTGGTGTTTCTTTAAAGAAAGGAAAAAGTCTATGTATTTATGTATTAAATTTTCTGGGACTCAAAGCATACACTTACTGGATCCTCCAATGTCTGCTCTCTTTTCATGTATCATAGGGACAAAGTATTTTGAACTAGTAAGACAATGCTATGATTGAAAAATATTTAACATCAATGTTATTATAAGTTATTAAAAGAATAAAGTCATTATAAGATCTATGACTCTTTTAGAAAAATGTTGAAATTACTAGTCTTTGTACTTCATGATTATATTTTAAAGGAAAAACATCATCTTCTTCAATCCTAATCTCCCGTTTTTATACATCGCCTTTCTCAAACAGAATAGCAACCATGATAGCCTAGCATTTTGAAAGCTTTAATGTATAAAATCTCTATCAAAAATCCATTATATATTTTCTAAATTTTTATTGTTTGGCTTTGTATATGTGTGATGTGTTTAGGTGTGAGGATGTTAAAGTCACAAAATGCGTGGAGGTCAGAGGATAACCTCAAGTCCTTCTACCTTTCTTGAGGCAGACAGGGTATTTTGCTAGTACCTGGGTAGTCCAGGCTAACTTTTACTTGAGCATCTAAATATCTACCTGTTTCTTTCTGCCATCTTGTGATCGAAGTGCTGCAATCATAGGTGCATACCATCCTGCCTGGTTATACGTGGGTTTGGGGTATTAGAACTCAGGTCCCTATGCTTGTGTGGCAAGGACTTTACCCAATGAGCCTTCTCCACAGCCCTTTATTTTCCAGTCTGATGCTCACATAATACATAGGTTAGCTATTAATCATTTTTTTCTTTATTTATTTCTGTATGTGTATGAATGTACTGTCTGAATGCAAGTCTGTGCACCCGTGTCATGCAATGCCGCAGAGGTCAGAAGAGGGTGTCAGATTCCCCTGGAACTGGAGTTCTCCTGGAATTGGAGTTTCAGACGGTTCTCGGCCACGATGTGGGTGCTGGGGATCGAACCCAGGCCCTCTGCAAGAGCAGTCGGCACTCTTAACGGCTAGGCCATCTCTCCAGCCCCCATCTATTAATCATTTTTCAAATGAGAAATCTGTGGAACAGAGAAGTTAAGTTTGTCAGTCTATTGCACTTAGTCCCAGAGCCACAGGGAGATTCTATCTATCAATTAAATTTCCCACATGCAATTGCATGAGTCTTAGATCTCTTTTCCCTTGAGTAAAAAGTTTGTGTTTTTAATAGTAAATTTTTACAGATTATTAATTTATAGAATATCTGGAGGGCCATGATTTTCCTCTTAATATCCATGAAGATAATAATTATTCTATTATTTCTCATTATTATTGTTATTGTTATTATTATTATTACACAAGGCTAGCCTCAGTCTCAAAGAGATCTTCCTGCATCTGCTTCCTGAGTGCTGGGATTAAAGATATGTGCCACCACATCCAGCTTCTCTTTACTATTTTTTAATGTTATTGCATTTGATATATTACTCATTAGTCGATGTATTACACATATGCTAATTCAGCTACCTAATATGTTCTATAAAGTATTAAGTATAAGTTCGCATTCATATACCAGTTCTTGATCTGTTGAGATTTGAACAAGCACCTCACACTTCTTTCACCATATCTTCCAGCCCCTGATAAACCTTATCGCTTCAAACCATGAGACAAAATAAATCCTTTGTCCCTTCTGTTGGCTCCCTAATGTGGGTGAGATAATGTTTGGTTAAAAACAATGAGAAGACCTAAGCATGTATCCTCTTTTGAAATCCCTCTTCTTCCTGGCAATACTTTTCTTCTAATGTGGATCTGTTTTGGAAGTCCTCTCATACCCCCTCCTACTTGCATTTCACCAGATTTGGGCTTGGAACCTATTGGAGTTCCTTCCCCCTTTCACTCAGGATTTCTGCATAATGATCTGTTACATGTTATATTATATTAACATATGTATGTTTGCCTTATTCTTATGATTCTTCTTGATCTAGATCTTCAAAATATTTCAAAGAGTTTATTGGTATTTTTGCTATTTTGAGTGGCATTACTTTAAATTCATTTTTCAATTGATATATTTTCAAATGTGTTATTGGTATATATTGAAATTTTTATTTTGTATATATTAATTTAATAGATTTTTGCTCATCTAGTATAGGAATAGCCCATGGACACTTCAACCAGGTTCCTTTAATTCAAAGACCTTGTACATCATTGATAGAAGTTTGAAAAGTTGGGGCTGGAGAGATGGCCTAGCGGTTAAGAGCACCGACCGCTCTTGCAGAGGACCCGGGTTCGATCCCCAGCACCCACATAGTGGCTAAGAACCGTCCAAAACTCCAATTCCAGGAGAACTCTAGCTCCAGGGGAATCCGACACCCTCTTCTGACCTCCGCGGCATTGCACGACACGGGTGCACACACTTGCATGCAGACATTGCATTCATACACATACAGAAATAAATAAAAATTAATAAAAAATAGAAGTTTGGAAAAGTTATAAAGTAATATTAGTCTGATATTATCAAATAAATTAAAGCCAATATTTAGAGTTCACCAGCATAGAAGGTCCTGATTGTTTGTCTTTGCATTTTTGATTTTTGACAACTTCCTAGATGGGCATTATATTTACATCACCCCACCCTGCACTCTCTCCTCCAAATCCTCCAGCATCCCTCAATTTCCTCTCACATTCATGATTTCTTCCTTTCTTCCTCAATTACCTTCCTTGATAACAATATATATCTATATAGTTATTACTGAGAACATTTAGTAGTGCTTTCATTTACATGTTTTTATAGCTTGACCAACTGGGAATGGATAACCTATCAGGGAGCTCAATCTTAAAGTAAACTGATTCTCCCTCCCTCTGCAGCTGATTGCCAATAGATGTTCTAGAGGTAAGACCTTGTGAAACATCCTCTGTTCACATTGGCATGGCAGCCGGTGCTGTCGTTATTCAGAGCTTATTGAAATAGCCATATTGTTGAGATTTCCTGGGAGTAGCTTCCTTGTTATCTCCTCAACGCACTGCCTTGTAGCAGGTGGTTCTGACAATCTTTCCTTCCTCTTCCATGATCTTTCCTGTGCTTTAGGTGCATAAGCTGCAGTGTAGGTATTTCAACCCATGGTTACTTATTCTCTGCATTTTGGTCAGTCGTGGAACTTTGTAATAGTCTCCATATTCTGCAAAAAGACACTTTTTTTAAATAGTGGTGAGAACACATTCATCTGTGAATATAAGGAAAATATTTAGAATGTAATAGGAAGTGGCATTGGATTAGGAAAGTGACAGTAGAAGGATCTCATCAGGGGTCTATGTCCTCTCCAGCCATGGGTATTTGTAGATTTGTATAGTGCAAAGCATGGATTCTTAATATTTACCAGGCCTTAATTCTAGTCAAGGACAAAATGCTACTATTCCCCTGTGATGGTTAGTTTTTTCAACTTGACAGAAACTAGAATCACCTGAGAAGAAGAACCCTCTACTGAGGAATTTCCTTCATGTGACTGGCCTGTGGGCATGTCTATGGAATATTTTCTGGTTTACTGGTCAGTGCATGAAGGCTCAGCTCACTGTGGGTATTCTCATCCCTGGACCATATAGAAGGGGTGACTGAGCAGGCCAGAATTTGCAAGACAGGACGCAACATTATTCCTTTATGGTCTATGCTTCAGTTCTTACCCCTGCTCTTGCTTGGGTTTCTGCCCTGACTATTCTCAGTGATAGGTTTTGATTGGGAAGTATAATCCAAATAAAGTCTTTCCTCCCCAAATTGATTTTTGACAGTGTTTTTCACAGCAACAGAAATCAAGCTAAGACATGCACCAATAGAGATTCTTGGTTGGCTGATCAATTTGTGGTCTGTAGGCTTGATGGCTGGGTAGCACCATTGATTGGTTTTTCTCCCCTGTCTGCTTGGATAACATTTTGAAATACCTTGAGACACAGTCTTCAAAAAGGGAGCTACCAGGTAATTTCCACCTCAATTTCTCTCAATCATATTTTCAATGTTTGTGGTGTATTCATCACTAGTGCCTTACCTTTATGTTTTGGGGGGAAACCAAGGGTTGTGGCAACAGCCTATATTGTTTTTTGAGATTCTCTTGGTCTTGGAGTACCATTACCAATAACTGGAAGGGGAGTTTCCCTTGCCTGGTACTGGAATTTGTATTAGATAGCCTTTAGTTATAGGCTTGCATATATGCATAAACATGTATGTATATTTTAAAGAAAACATAAAATATTTTCCTGAGTTTTTCAGAGATCCTTAATTTTATTTATCTCTCTTTCCTCCCTATCCTCCTGTGTCACTCTCCTTCTCCCCTGCCATTTCCCCTTGATCGTCTGTGTGTTCTACCATCCCCTGTCCTTAATGGCTCTAATTTCCCCAAAAGTGGGGTCTTCTCTTCCAAGACACACTTTGCCTGTCTTGCCTTGCAACATTAAGATTCTCAGTGCTCTTTTCTTTTTTAATCTAAACTGTATATTTCATAATTCTCTCCACACCACTTGTTCTTTTTCATCGTGGATCTACATAACATTCACCATTACAAACCATGCCACAGATTAAACATCAGGCTGCCTTGAAATTTCTTCCACCAAAAAGTTAGTCCATTACTTTTAAATTTAGCTTCAGGCAAGCCGTTAGGCCTCAGGCACACTGTAGTCAGAGTCGTCACCAAAATATTCCGTTGGCTGTTTAAGTTCTTATTTCCATCTTCATGTAGAATATCTTGAGCAGGGCCTCTGTTAGAATAACCCATTAAGCTCTGCTTACATCATTCTGAGGAAAGCAACTTAAGGGATGGTTTATAGATCCAGGTTACAGTCCACCTTGGTGGGTGGAGAAGTCAAGGCATGAAGAGCTTGGAGCAGCTGGCCACACTATGCATGCTCCTGCCGAGCTCACTTTCTCCACTCTTACAGAGTCTAGGATCCCCCTAGGGAATGATGCCTGGCCCACGCAGGCACTTCACCTCAGTGACATAATCAAGACGATCTCCCACAGACATGCTAGAGGCCCATCACCCAGGAGATTCTATATTTGGTAAAGTTGACAATTAATACTCCGTTTCACAGTTAGGACGCTATAACCCATGTCCCCATTCTCCGCCATTGAGCCTATCTTAGGAGACACTTTCATTGTCTTTCACAACTGTGACACTTTTGAAGAACACTGCAAAGTTGTCTTATAGAATGTCTTTCATTTAAGGTGAGCTAATGCTTTCTCATAGTGAGCTGGATGGAACGCTTTCCCTTTGCAAGAGAGAAAAGCACAGAAATGAAACATCCCAGGATACTTTCTCCAATAAGTGCTTAGGACTCTGTTTTGTCATGTCAAGTGCTCATAGCTTCTGTAACTCACAAAATAACTATGAGAGGAAGCCTTGAGACTGGGCTCACTTCATCCAAGCTCATAAGTGAAAAATGAAACTCACATTCAAATTTATATTTGAAAGCTTCTAGGTTTTAAGTGTTTTTTTTTTTTTTTTACTGTATTTTTTCAGTTTTTATTCGATTTATTTATCCATCATGGGGGGAAGGGGCACATTGGCCATCGCGTGTGTGGAGGTCAGTGCACAAGCTGTGGGTGTCTGTTCTCTACTTCCACCACGTAGATCCTGGGGATTGAACACAGGTTCTTAAGCTTCTTGGCAGCTCTCCTCTCACCACCTCAGTATGCTAGGCTAGCTCATAGGTCAAAGTTACCTAGCTGTAAATGCTACTTTACCCCTTCCCATAACACATGAACAATCAATCTGACATTCACTTTCCACACCTTCTCTGATGGAAGACAATAGCCACTGAGTTCCACAAAACATAGCTTGTTGAGTACTCTTTGGTCATCAAAGCCTTCAAGGAAATATGGCAAATGCAACCTTTACTTAAGTTATAAATTAAGTTATAAATTGTTAGTTTGTGTCTCTTCATACCAACTTTATAACTTCAAGCTAGCAATAGGATGATAATGACAATGATGGTTTATTGCTAAAGCTTCCTGTGTAAGGAAATATAGGTAGCTGTTTTCTACACTTACAGCTATCCTGCATGAAAAATTTTAGTAATTATTTTCTGAATTTATAACAGTTTGAATCCCAATATAACTGTGGCCTTTTTTTGTAAAGATTATTTTGAACTTATAACTGTCAGTCTATTCAAGACCCAAGTCTTGGCAGATTTTAGAAAAAAAATGTTCTAAATTAAAAGAAAGCAATCATTTGGTAATTTGGAAACATGACAACATTGTAATAAGGTACACATAAGCAACAGACCGTGAATTTGCCACATATCTTATGGGTGACTAACATCATTGATATTTAACTTCTTTGCCACTGAAATAGCTTTGCTAATAACTACCCTCCAGCACTGATGTCGGATACTACAATTTCAGACCAGGTTTACCCTGACAAGGTCAAGTATCCAGTATCTGTTAAAAATTATACTCATGTTCAGATATGCTTTACTGTAAATTATATTCTATTCTGATCTGCTGAGATGAGGGCTAACAACACAGTGCACGATCTGGGATGGATGAGCTGTCCTGGGAATGGTTAAGGGCCAAACTAGGCTTCATTCAATGGATATTAATGCTATTGCTATTAAGATCAAGAACAGTTTCCTATATATGTGCCTGTCTCTTGCCTGGAATTTTTCACCTTCTTTATCCAGTTTAGATGACCTGGTGTGAAGCTACCTAGAGATCGTGAAGGTGCCTCACTAAGAGCTGGATTTGCTGTCTGTGGTGCTATCAGTGATTGAAGAAAGGTGGAAAACCCACTTCACTGAGCTCTGCTTTATAAAACAGTCTCCGGGAGAACAATTTCCTCCCTCCTGACAGTTTTATTATTGCAGCTTTGATCTCAACAGGCAGAATAAACACAACCTTCATCAGAAGAGTTTCAGATAGGCCAGCAAGTATTACACTGATTTCTGACATAGGCAACACAGTTGTTATGAATGTAATATAGGTGTGTTTGCTTTTTGTGCTTAGGGAAAACCATCTAAAATATTGAATATAAAACTATGTTGTAGAAGTGTTAATTGCCTGTTAAGCTATATTAATATAAAGCAGACTTCCATCTCTCTGGCACTAGCTCTCTCTCTCTTCTTGTCTTACAAGCATGCAGGTTACAGATGAAGACTTCATTTATTGTCACATTATTGTCATGTGACTTATGGATGTTAGAAATCAGACCAATGTCTGCCTTAATATATTCATATAAAAACATTTAAGGCAAAATTTCATTTTTGAAACATTAAGCTAACCTGGCATTGAAAAAAGCTTTGCTCAAGATCATTCTTATCATAGGCTAATTTGTCCACATCCTTTATTCAACTCTCAAAACAGACTCCTAGTATTAAAGTTAGTAATTTTCAGGATGTGCACTATTGAGATAGCTGTATTATACTAGTTATAGCATGAATTCTGAGTTCTAGCCTCTTAGCCTGCCTTCTTATCTACCATGAAACTTGGAAATATCGTTGAAATTCTCTGTACTTTCTTCATTGAAAAGATTATTTTAGTGAGGCTTAAGTATGAGCTGGGTACCATTCTGATTTCTGCACATAAAAAGTAAGTAAAGAAATAAAAATTCTATGCCCAAATTATGTTTATATGTGAACAGAAAGGCCCGCCCTGCTTTACATGCCTGGAAACTTGGGATGAGTGGCTCAACTTGTGGCCTGTCTGTCCACGTGAAGGTAGTCAGAACCCCACCCACTCAATGCCTTCTCCACACTCCCAGGCCTGGCTTCCATTGCCCAGTCTGCACACTGCACTGCACTGGCCTCTAGCTATCCCTGTCAGTGCAATTAAGAATCTAAATGATTAAAAAAAAAGAATCTAAAGGATTGACCAGCTAACTCTTCATACCTGACAGGGAATGAACCAAGTTAGGATAACAACAGAAACATAATGAAACTTTAATTCAGTAAATTATAAATAAATGCACACATGTACCTGTGTGTGTGTGTGTGTGTGTGTGTGTGTGTATGAGAGAGAGAGAGAGAGAGAGAGAGAGAGAGAGAGAGAGAGAGAGATTAAGGATTGGGCTCACATGATTATGGAGCTTGCAAGGACAATTTTTTTGGGTTGACTGAAAGCTGGAGACCCAAAGAGAGCTGATTCCTGAAGCTCAAGTTCAAAGTTTGTCTGGCCTTTATCAAACTCCATGTGGCAGCCTCACAACCACCCTGGAAATGTCAAACGCTGGCATTCCCGTGTTGGCTTCTGCTATTGGGTAGATGACACTTCACAGTGACCACAGCCAGGTAATACGTGTTGAGTGAAAGTCCACACATCTGAATTCAGGCAGCGTTATGTCTTCACATAAGCTAGTCCTTGAGTTGAACGGGAACATGTTGGAGATGAGTGCTTGTGCTCTGCAGTCCCTCAGGAATATGGCAACGCGTTACTGTTCTCCACATAAAGGGCATTCTAGTGCCTTCCACATGACTTTTGCCAATGTGCTAGTCCTCTTTAGACGTTATGGAAGATATATCAATTAAAGGTTTCCAATCTAAATATCCATTTCATCTGAACATACCTTTCTAGAAACTTCTAAAATGTGATGATGTATCCTCTACCATAGACTCTCCAAGTTAATAGATAAAGTTATCATACAATAAGAAAAGACTTGCTTCATAATTTCTATCAAGAAGAAAATGAGTTTTCTTATTTGGTTGAAATATGTGACCACTATGTTTTAACTGTCTTCACCTTTGTCCTCCCTCCCTATAGATATGATTTATTGAGATAATTAATCATAAAATTGTGACCACTTTCTCAAAGGTTTCATTCTAGAGCAGACTCCCACTTCCCCCACCACTTTCGCATCCTCCAACTTGTCTACATCTGACATGATTCTACAGAGTGCATGTTCTCTATCTCTCAGTTATGAACAAGCCACCAAGTACAGTGGCTGCTGAATTCCTGATGGCCTCTGGCTGGGAGAATTTTCAATAGTCAAACTACTGAGTAAATGCACATATCTTTTGGCTAGGAAATACGTGACACGCTAGGAAACTATCTGTGATTTGTAAATTGTGCGTGATCATCTGTTCAGGAGAAACTAACAGGGGTTGTGTAATAAGGAAAATGAAGAGAATGGGCCTAGCATCCCACATTAAATATTTATATTTTATCTTAAGATGAACAGGGGAAGAAAAAAATGCTAAGAAATAATAGAATCATGAGGCAAGGAAGATCACCCAGTCATTACGGTGCCTGCCCTGCAAGAATTAGGACCTGAGTTGAATCCTTCAACCTCACATAAAGAAACTGGAATTCATGACACACATTTGTAGTTTCAGTGGTGGGGCCGCAGAGGCAGGTGGACACTGGTGCATACTGGCCATCCAATATCCTAACCCGTGAGCTACAGATGAGTGCAAGGCCCTGTCTCAAAAGAAGATGGACGGTGCATGCCCGAAGTTGTTCTCTAGCCCCCCCCCATCACCTGTAGACACACATGCATGAAAATGCATACATGGGAGAATGAACAGCATCTGCTGTAGGGTGATTGCACTAGTGACAGCTGATGCGGCTAGTTTCCTTCCTCAGGTACAGTTATTGTAGTTGCCCATGAAAACCATCACTTCAGTATTCAACTGAGTCCAGAAAGCTTATGCCCACCAAAGTCCATGGGCCTGAAACTGAGAGCAGGGGCAGAGTTGGTCAGGGAGTGGCAGGCTCCCATTTCTTCTTCTGGAGAGCTAGCTCAGTAACTGTTTTTTTAGAGTATGAAATCACTTTTTTTTTGTATCCTGCTTGATGACAGAATACCAAGTGGTTAGAGGAAGGAGAACCTTATAACTGCAGATTGCATCTTCAACAAAGAAAATCATGTTCAGAGAACTCAGAGAATGAGTTTGCTGGCAACATTTTAAAAATCTGCTTTCAAATGCTGGCCCCTACCTAGCCTTGATCTCGTCATTCTCTGCAAATGGCCTTGGTATTTTGTTCAATTCTCTTTTCTTACAATTGAGTAAGATTGTGTTTCTTTACTCCTGCTGCTTCAAAGATTAAGAGCTCTCAAGGTGTCCTTGAATTTATTTTTTTGTACTTCCTTTTTCTTAACTTTGGAAAAATAATTTATTCTTCATCCCTTTTTTCTTGAATTTTGGCATGGTCATATTGAAAAGATAAAACAGCTAAGTCATCAAGAAAGCGCACTACTATTACAAAGCAATTTTTATGACTAAGAGAAAGGCCTGAATTCTGAGGAATAATTCTAGAAATCAGTCCAAAAGAAGATATTATATAATAACTTAACATTTGTTAGCACAATGAGGGTAACTTTGACTACTTTCCATTAAGTGTCTCAAAGATTATTGCTGTCAGTATATTCTGAATATTACATGCTTATTTAATAACTTGATGCTAAGGAACTTAGATTCTTGATATTAAAACTGTAAAAGTTATGGAAGAATCATGTATACTTTAAGCAAGATCTCCTCTCAGCTCAATTCTAGTATATCAATGCTAGAAGAACATTCATGAAATATCATCCCAATATTCAGACATAGGTATCTTATGGTTACAGTTATCTATAGGAGATACACAAAAGGGGGTGAATGGGTTGTGAAGGATAAACAATAAAATGTTAAATAGTGTGCGATAATTTAGTGATAGGGCAACAAACCTTGAGAATTTGATCATGTAATTCTGACTACTTTATATTTCCAAGAGAACTAGGTTTTTGAGGTAATAGATTATTTATTTTCCAAGATTAGTAACCTGGGTCAAGGGAGTCATAGGCAAATCAGTTAAGATTCCTGTGTCCCAGCTTCATTCTGTGGAAAGTTAGGCAATTAATAATGACTCCCTTAGGAAAATGTCATATTTCAAGTAGAAAATGCATGTGTCAATTATTGTCTTGATTCAAGGACCCTAACTACAACTACATGAAATCTCTCTCTCTCTCTCTCTCTCTCTCTCTCTCTCTCTCTCTCTCTCTCTCTCTCGATTTGTGTTGTGTATGTGTGTCTAGTGTATGTACATGAGTTTGTAAGTACAATCACCCTGTGTTATAGTTTGTCTTCCATTGCTGTGACAAAACACTCTGACCGACACTAACTTGAGGAGGAAAGGGTTTATTCAGCTTACATCTCCTGGATCACAGTTCATCACTTGGGGAGCCCAAGGCAGGAACTCAGGGCAGGAACCTGGAGGCAGGAGCTGAAGCAGAGGCCATGGAGGAATGCTGTTCACTGGCTTGCTCCCCTGGCCCATGCCCAGCCTGACCTCTTATACAGTACACAACAACCTGTCTAGAGTGGCACCACCCACCGTGGGCTGGCCCTCCCACACTGCTCAACCATCAAGACAATACTCCACAGATGTGGCCACAAGCCATCCAATGGAGCCAATTCCCCAACCGAGGCTCCCTCAACCCAGGTGTGTCAAGTTGACACTAAAGCTATCCAGCACACCCTGTATAGGCATGAGAGAAGATCAAAGATGATGTTGGGTGACTTTCTCCACAGCTCACAGCATTATTACTTTAAGATGGAATCTATTGATGAACTGGAAGCTCACTGGCCAATGAGCACTCAGGACCCACCTGTCTTCAGGTCACCAATTCTGAGGTTACGGGCATACTCAACCATGAGTTTTTGCCTGAGCTGTGTAGATTCAAACTCAAGTCTTAATGCTTGTAGAGTAAATGTCCATACCCACTGAGCTATCTTCATAGCCTGATACTGCTTTTGTGGATATTATTGTAATTAAATTTATGTTAAGAAAATTTTAAATCAAGCTCATTTATATAGTATCCACAGTAAACAGCCACATTGCAAATTAAAAGGCTGATTTTTCTAATTGCACTACTGATGAATAAAGAAAGTAACATTTGGCTGGTAGTGGTAATGCCTGCCTCTAATGTCAATGCTTTGAAGGCTGAGGTAGGGGCATCTCCATGTAGTTCAAGGTCAGCCAGGGCTACATAAGGAATTAGTGCCTTTAAAAACCAAGGTAAGGGGGGCTGGAGAAATGGCCTAGCGGTTAAGAGCGCCGACCGCTCTTGCAGAGGACCCGGGTTCGATCCCCAGCACCCACATGGTGGCTGAGAGCCGTCTGAAACTCCAGTTCCAGGAGAACTCCAGTTCCAGGGGAATCCGAGTCCCTCTTCTGACCTCCGCGGCATTGCACGACACGGGTGCACAAACCTGCATGCAGACAGTACATTGATACACATACAGAAATAAATAAAAATTAAAAAAAATTAAAAAAAAAAAAACCAAGGTAAGGGATTTCAGTAAAATGATGACCAAGAAAATAAATAAATAAATAAACTTTACAGATAGTCACTTATTATGGAATAATAAGTGTATACCTTATACATATGGAATAATATTATACATATGGAATAATAAGGGTATATACATAAACAAAAAATACACTTTCAGAGAAAGATGGATCATAGATGATTAAAAAATATACCAGATGTGATGTAGGGGTTATTTTATTCTTCGATAAATGGTGATCCAGTTTCACCAGCACCATTTGCTGAAGATGCTCTCTTTTCTCCATTGAGTCTTTTTGGCCCCTTTGTCAAATATGAGTTGGCTGAAATTGTATGAGCTCAAGTTTGGATCTTCATTCTTGTTCCATTGGTCTACGGGTCTGTTTTTGTGCCAGTAACATGCTGTTCTTATGACTATAGCCCTGTAATGTAGTTTGAAGTCTGGTATAATGATCCTCCTGTGTTGGACTTTTCATTCAGGGTCGCTTTGGCTATTCTGGGTCTTTTGTTTTTCCATATGAATTTAAGGATTTTTTTTCCAAGTCTGTGAATAAACTCCTGGGGATTTTAATTGGGATTGAATCTATATATTAATTTGGGTAGAATGGACAGTTTTATTATCTTAAATTTTCAAATCCATGAGCATGGGATGTCTTTCCATCTTCTGATGTCTTCTTCAATCTCCTTCTTCAGGTACTTAAAATTTTTGTTGTAGAGATCTTTGGTATCTTTGGTTAAGTTTCTTCCTAATACTTTATTGTTTTTGTGGCTATTGTGAGTGGGAAGGTCTGCTTGTAGTTCTTCTCCAGTTGATTGTTGTTGGTGTAAAGAAAGGCTACAGATTTTTCTAGGTTAATTTTGTATCCCACCACTTTACTGAAACTCTGAATCATTTCAAGTTTTCTGGTAGAGTTTTTAGCATCCTTTAGGTAAACTATCATATTATCTCCAAAGAGGGATAGTTTGACTTCCTCTTTTCCAATTAGTACTCCTTTAATTTCCCTTTCTTACCTTATTGCCCTAGGAAGCATTTCAAGCACTATACTGAAGAGGAGTGTTCCTGCCTTTAAGGGGAATGCTTCTAAGTTTTCTCCATTTAGGATGATGTTGGCTGTGGGTTTGTTGTATATGGCTTTGATTATGTTGAGGAATGGTCCCTCCAGGCCAGTTCCCTCTAGGACTTTAAGCATGAAGGGATGCTGGATTTTATTGAAGCCTTTTCCTCATCAATTGAGATGATCTTGTGGTTTTTGTCTTTCAGTCCATTTATGTATTTTATATTTATTGATTTTTGTATGTTGAACCATCCCTGCATCTCTGGTATGAATCCAACTTGGTCATGATGGATGATTTTTTTGATGTGGGTCTGTATGAAGTTTGCAAGTATTTTGTTGATAATTTTTGCATCTTTGTTCATTAATGAGATGGGATTATAGTTTTCTTTTTTGGTTGTATCTTTGCCTGGTTTGGTATTAGAGTGATGTGGCTTAATAGAAGGAATTGGGGTGGGTTCAACTTGGATTGTATACATTTGAAAAGTTTTAGAAATATATAAGTTCCTTTAAATATCTCGTAGAATTCTGTCATAAATCCTTCTGTGCCTGGGCATTTTTTGGTTGGGAGGTTTATTGTAAACATATAATACTGTGCCTTATTACACTCAAGAATTCTATAAAAAATTATTTAGATATTCTGGGACATAGAATATCACATAAATAAAGACTTGTTCCACAGTGTCTAGGCTCAGTTTCCTGAAGTAATTAACTGTTTAATCCCTGTTAGCCCATGGATTATCACTTTGAGCATATTCCCACAATTATTTTTAGTACCAGATGCAGTGGAATATGAGGATAAATTGTTCAGCACTAGCTCTGAAAACTGGATTCATTTCATTCAGGATAACGTTGGAGAAGAAAAGACATAATCAGGTCCAATGTCTTACAAAATTAATACCTCTCCATGAGTCCATGCATATAGCAGAAAGCTATATAACAAGAAACAGTGTCAGATAGGAGAGACGCCTCTTTGAGTTGTGGGTCAGAGTAGACTAAGAGAGACTCTGAGATGTCTCTTTGAGTTGTGGGTCAGAGTAGTCTAAGAGACTCTCAAAATTACACAGGCTCTTGTCACAGCCCTTGATTGCCTCTCAGAACTTAAAGGTAAGTCTCTATTGGTGAATATAGAACATAATTCACAGACTGGGCTTGGAGCAATTGAGCTAGAACTGACCTTGAAGCCACCTCCCTGTAGGATATCATATCTTTGGATATGGAGAGCAATATTCAAGCTGTTAAGGATCATCGATCAATGATCCAGCTCCAGCTTTAAAGCCTAATAACCACATCAATGACTGGCACTGCAAAAGACATTGGTGTAGTAGTGACGCTTTTATCCTGGGGGCAATCAACAGCTACCTATTTGGACTAAAGCCCACTCAGTGGGAGGAAACTCATGTGTGGTACTGTAAACATAGCCAAAAATCAAAGCTAGAGGGGTCATGATGTTCTGTGTTAAATAGACAAAAATTCAATAAAAATTCCTTCTGAGGAGGTAGGAAGATATCCTGGTGGTTAAATCTCTGGCCACACAATTGTGAAGACCTAAGTTCAGATATACAGCTGGTCACTGTTGCATGTATCTATGACAAAAGTGTTCCTGAGGCAAGGTGGGAGATGGAGACAAGAGAATCCCTGGAAGTGTGTAAACCAGTTAGCCTGGCATACATAGTAGGGTTACAACAAGAGAATGGATCCCTGAGGTTGTCCTGTGATATCCTTACTCAGTCCATGCCATTCATTTGTTGGCACTCATACAATTGGTTATATACACACATACACATATATCATATATACCCAGAAAACAAAATAAATTAATAAATATATAATATTTTTAATATGAAATAGATACAAACTCCTGAAACAAATCAATGACATTAGCAGGTAAGACACATTCTATTCAGTCTGCTGTTTCTGACATACATGAGCATCTGAGATTCTGTCTGATAAACAATCTCTGAATCAATAATAAATGGCCCCATATAAGCTATTGTAGCTGTTTATAATGTGGGAGTATTATATACCTCCACACCTGACTAGGAAACTTATGTGTTCACCTAGGCCCAGAGAATGTTCTCATTGCTCCTGTAATAATCAACCTGAGCATCATTGTTCTAACTTGATTCCTCCCTGCCTCACCTATGGTCTCAGATGACTGGTTTCCTAGGAACTGCTAACACAGTTTGATACTAGGTATGATGAGTAATGGAGGCTGTCAAAGGGACTCTGAATTGAGGAAATTCTTACATCAGATTATCCCCATGGGCATGTCTGTGGAGCATTTTCTTGTATGCTAATTGCTGTGAGAGACACCAGCCCTTGTAGGAAATGACATCCCTGGGCAGGTAGGTGGGCCTGGATTGTATAATAAAAGTAGCTTTGCAAGCCAGGGAGAGCAGATTAATAAGCAGTGTCCTTCCATATTTTCTCTTCAAGCTCCTATCTTGAGTTCATGCCTTGGTGTCCTTTGATGATGGACTTTAACTTCTAAGGTGAAATCTTCTCCTCAAGTTACTTTTGGTCATAGTGTTAATCACAGCAATAGAAAAGCAAACTAGCATATAAATAAGGACTCTGTCCAAATAGTTAGTGTGGAAAAGTATAGGAGGAAAAATCTCTATGAATATTTTAAGAAAGAAGTATTACCTAGTTATACGCCACATGCTAAAGCTCACTCAAATTAAAAAAAAAAGTATTTTTATTGATTTGAAAATTTCAGGCAATGAATTCTTATCATACTCAGACCCTTCCCCCTTCTCCATCTCAATTTACTACTGCCCTGCATGTACTTTATTATGTCTTTTTTATGGCCTACGGATTCTAATCTGTGTTCTCTGAGTGCTCTCGGCTGTGGGTCTAGCCCTTGGAGTCCGGTCAACCTACCAGGCATCACTGTAAGGAACACTGACTTTTCCTCTCCCATTGTTCATCGAATGTCAATAAATCCCCAACTAAGCAAGGGACTTCCTACCCTCTTCTCACATGTACTAAGCCCCTGTGTTGGTGAGGGTTTCATAGTTCTTATACATTCTCTCTTAAGTGCTGCGGGTTCATATGTGATGTCCAGACTTCAGTTTGCTTGCATTTGTTCACCATCTCTGGCTCTTTGCACACACTCTTCCATCATTAGAAGAGAAGGTGTGACACAGGTGTCCCACTTAGGGCTGAGTACACCTCAGTCTCTTATTCTCTGTACATTAACCAGTTGTCCTCTCTGCCTTAATCACCGTGTGCTGTGAGAGTCTTCTCTAGGAAAGGTGAGAGAAGTGCATTGATCTATGGGTAGAACAGGAAGTACTAAGTCATGAGGAGTCAGTTTGTATTATGTCTGTTTCACTGGACAGATTCAACTATGTCCTAGATCAGGAGAGTGGGCTGGGTGGCTGCTGGGAGAGAAGGTTGGCAGACTAGCATATGTTGATTTTTTTATTGGAGTAATTCTAGTTGTAGTTTGGTAGTAACCAAGAAAATGTGCTAAAATGGACTCAACTGGGTTTGGCTGGGATGATGCACTGACTGCATATCTCCAGCTATGCTTGGGGTATGTAGATGGCTGCAAGGACAGGTGAGGCTCCCTGTGGCTGATCAAGCTGCACTGGTGAGAAACCTACATTTTCTCAGACTTAGCTAAGAGGTGAGGTGCCAGAAAGAGATCACTAGGACCAGGGTTCTCATAGGTTCTGGGGAACTTAAAGGTCTAGGCTGTGAATCTGTGTGTCCTAGGTACACTGGGGAGGCTGGGATTGGGGAACTCACAGGTGTCAAAGAACTGGTAAGCGTGGTGGGACTCACTGGTATGACAGGTGCACAGAGCAGCATTAATGTATGGACAGAGGAATCTATGGATGGGGGCTCACAGACCTGGGGGAACTTTCAGGTCTGGGGTACACACAGATCTCCATGACCAGAACAGGCCTGAGAGCTGGAATGAGAAATGAGGGTACACAGGGCTGAGGTTAGGGAATGGCCCTGGTCTGGGCATCTATGGATCATCTTGACCTGGGCAGTCCTGAGAACTGGGATGCAGAACTGGAGGGTTAGGGTTAGAGAACTGTTGATCCCCCATTCAATGTTTTATACATATATGTTTTTCTTTCTTTCTTTTTTTTTTTTTTTTTTTTTTCTTTGGTCTTTTCGAGCAGTGTTCCTGTTAGGCCCCAGGCTTCTGAATTCTCTCTGTAGACCAGGCGTGCCTTGAACTCACAAAGATCCGCCTGCCTCTTGCCTCCCGAGTGCTAGGATTGAAAGGCGTGCGCCACACGCCCCGCTTATTATGTTTTTTCTTTTCTTTTTTTTTTTTTTTTTTATTTTTTTATTAATTTTTTTTTAAATTAAAAAAATGTACTGTCTGCATGCAAGTTCTGTGCACCCGTGTCGTTGTGGCGAACGCTCCCGCGGAGGTCAGAAGAGGGTCTCGGATTCCCCTGGAACTGGAGTTCTCCTGGAATTGGAATTACAGACGGTTCTTAGCCACCATGTGGGTGCTGGGGATCGAACCCGGGTCCTCTGCAAGAGCGTCGGTGCTCTTAACCGCTAGGCCATCTCTCATATGTTAATGTTTTATTGGTTCTTTGAGAATTTGAGGCAATGTGTTTTGATCATATTTAACCTTCTGCCCCGAGTCCACCCAGACCTTATTGCCCTCCCACCATGATTTCATGTTCTCTATTATAGCTTTTCACTTTTTCAAGGCCTGCTGAGTCTAATTTGTGTTCCCCAAATGTTCTTGCATGTGAGCCATTCCTGTGGAGCCTGGTCAAATGAGTGGGTATCATTTCCAAAAGGAAAACCTCCCTCTCCCAGTAGGTCTAATTCCCAATATCGTCTCACTTCTGGCTGGGGTTTTCTGGCCCAATTGCCCCACTCCTTGCTGGTTTTGTCCAGCTGGGGCTTGTGCAGATATCACAAGGGCTATGTGTTCATGCGCCTACTCAGTTGTGTCCAGACAACACTGTTTCCTTGTATTCATCTACCACAGCTGGCTCTTATAATCTTTCTACCCCCTGTTCTGCAATGATCCCTGAGCCTTGAAAAGAGAGGTTCTAATATAGGAGTCCCATTTAGGGCTGAGCAATCAGGAGCATCTTATTCTCTGCATGTTGAAAAATTAGGAGACTATGTCCTGCAATAAAAAGCTTCTCTGAGAGGTAAGAGATGCACTAATCTATGGGTATAACTTTAAGACATTAGGATCCAGTTTAATACTATGTCTATATTGCAGAATAGTATTACTAATTTCTTGTTGTAGTTTTGCTTCTAATGACTGAGACAAAACACTCTGAGCAATATGAACTCGGGGAGGAAAGGGTTTATTTGGCTTACATATCCTGGTCACAGTACAACACTTAGAGGGCCCAAGGTGAACTAAGGGCAGGAAGCTGGAGCCAGGAGCTGAAGCACAGGCCATGGAGGAACAAAGCTACTGGCTTGCTCTCCTGGCCCATGCTCAGCCTGCTTTCTTATACAATACAGGCTCATCTGTCCAAGAGTGGCATTTCCCACAGTGGGCCGGGACCTCCCACATTACTCAGCAATCAAGATGCCCTGCAGACAGAGCCACAGGACAGTCCCCGACCGAGGCTCCCTCAACCCAGGTAGATCATTTTAATAACTAAAGCTATCCAGCACATTTCTCTACTATTGCCTGTGACCTGGTAACAGTGACAAGTATGAGTTCCATCTTGTGAATTGGGTCCTAAATGCAATCTGATAGTAGTTGGTTACTCCCATAATATGCATGCCACTTTTGCACAAGTGGGTGTATGTTACCAAGCCAGGGTTATGGAAGCTCACAGTGCTGACAGCTGGGTAAAGTTGATGATTACTTTTCTCTTCAGGAGGCAGACACAGTACCTTCTAGGAATATTAAAGCTAGCCTGCAGAGATAAATCTTCAAGTTCAGTACCAGCTCAATTTCTTCTTGTCTGTTCCTTGATTCACATAGGTAGTGTCTTCACCAATAGGGTCTTACCACCAAGTTCCGGCAGGCAAAGAAGAGTAATAGCAATAGCTGGGACGGTTGCAGGTTCTATGGGAGCCCCTGATCAACATCTCCAAAAGAGGGCGTACATTCTCAGATCTTTAGGTTGCTAGCCTGTTGTGTCTAGTAAGGCTATTGACTACCCATTATAAAATAATCACATTTAACCTTTTTAAAATTCAAGATTACTAATGAATTTGGGTAACATTAGATGAAACAAGCAATGGAGCTAAATACGATATTTTGCACTCCATGAAAATCAGTTTCATGGTCCTATTTGATATTATTCAGAGAATAAACAATCCAGAGAATGGGAGAAAATAGACCTGGGTGTGGACTGGGTAGCAGAGCATTTCCTAACATGTATGTGGACCTGGGCTCCATTGCTTTTCTCTGAAACACTAAAAATAAATGAAATGGAAAAAAACAGCTGCAGAACAGCATGTTCATGCATGTGTCTTCTTACTGAGAAAATTAATCACTTTTGAAATTTGATTAACAACCTCATTTTTTAGCAAAACCATAGCCAATGGTATAATGTTTTCCTATGACACATTTATCCATTTCTCCCTTCTTCAGGCAGATTAAAGGGTCATATTCAGTTTATTAGGAATACTACCCCCAAATATCAGGTGAATTGTTAAATAATGAATTATATTTAATTTAAAATATTCATTGGACACCATTCGTCATTACAAGACATCTCATTCCTTTGACTTAGAATGTTGGCAGAAACTTGATTTCTTACAGTGTGAATGTATCATGTTCTTTAAGGCTTAGTGTTTCCATGGTATGACATATTTAGATCGTTTCTATGGAAACACTTTCTGCTGAACCTTGGGTGTGAATGGAAGTTAATTTTATATGAGTAGAAGGGGCAGAGATGTCATAAAACTAATGTGAATCTATCCATCTGGTAGCCAGTCTTCAACCTCCAGGTTGATGAACTCTCGTTCACATTCCTTCTCCTTTCTGTCCTGTGGACTGCTCTTTACTTCCTCCTTTCTTCCTTTCTTCTCTTCTATGTCGATCTGTTTCTCTCCCCATTATGCCAGTAGCTTTTCTGCTCCCTTTATTCTGTGTCTTGATAAAAATAAAAAATAGCATGATTATAATACATAACTGGGAAATCAATGTACTTTTCTAAATTTATATACATATATATATATAAGAAGATATATCTCTATATCTCTCATATGTCGTGCACCTTTGTCCAACTCATACAATGGCTCCCAATAAAACCCACCCCCCCATGCCCCAACACCCCATTAGAACTTGTGCATTACAACATCCAAGCCAAGCCCTATCCAGGCAAGCTCCCAATCCCAGTCGACCTCTGTACAAACGGATCTTCTGGGATCTAGTCAGCAGATCTAGGAACCCTAGGTAAGGCATACTCTTCTTCATCCAACAGTACTCAGTCTCTTGCAGTTCTTAGCCTATGGTCAGTCCCCTACCCATTTCTCTTGTTCCATTTTAAGACCTTTTCTTACTTGGCCTGGGTCCTGTGCCTGATGCTTACATTGCCACAAGTTTACACGTGAAAGCTTACAGTTGATTGTCTCCCACTGCTTCTCTAAGTTCATGCACTAGCCCTGGGTCATGCTATCTTTCTACCCCTCTTCTGCAATGATCTGTGAACTGTGGGTAGGTAAGGTTTAGTATGGGGCACCATCCAGGGATATACACCCTGGAGGTTCCTATTCTTTGAAGCTTGACTAGTTGTGGCCTTCATATCCTTTTCTAATTTGGTTGTTTATGATATTTTCTATGACTGCAAATGCAGATAATTATGGGGATGTTTTTTCCCATGGTAGAGGTATCTTCTAACTTATCTCAGCCTAAAAATGGTGATTTCAGAGATCTGCATGGAAATGGGATATGATGGAGCTGGTTGGAGACAGTAGAATTAGACTCATCAATTTACACAGAGGGACTGCAGGCTCTGTCAACAGAAGTGATATCTTCCATTTAAAAATGACTGAGAACTGTCTGTAACTCCAATTCCAGGAGAGCTCCAGTTCCAGGGGAATCCGACACCCTCTTCTGACCTCCACGGCATTGCACGACACGGGTGCACAGACCTGCATGCAGACAGTACATTTATACACATGGAAAATAACTAAAATTAAAAAAAAATGACATTGTTTGCACAAATGGTAAAATAAAAATTCAGATTTCCTATGGTATATGGATGGTCAAGGAAAACCCAGGTAAGAGAGAAAAGGAGAAATAAGACACTGGTCTATGGAGCTCTAAGAGAGAAGGTGTATATATATAAAAGCAAAAATTGGGATTTAATGAGTCCTGAGTGAATACCCAAATAATTGCTCTGTTAGAGAATCTCTTGAAAGGTAGGCATCTCCCAGACTTCATAAAATCACCAGCCCCCACGAAGAAGACCACACCCAGATGTATGACTTAAAAAGATATGGAAGACACATAGCAACAAGGATTGAGGAGGTAAAAGTTTCTCTTTTGTCTTTCTTCTCAGTGCAAAGTTGGAAGGAAAAGAACTGAAGCTGAGCGAGCACAGAGGAGAAAAGTATTGAAAAGGACCTGTCTGAGCTGGTGGAAAGAAATTTTAGCATCAAAATCTTTCCAAGCTTACATTTGGCTATGAAGTATTTTCCCGAAGGAGGGTGTTCTGAAGCCTTGGTCCCTAGCTGGTGATGCTGTTGAAGTATAGGTGTATCATGAGGGTACTAACCTATTCCTATTGAATGGGCTATTCAGTGGCCAGGCATTGTTGGACTCAAGACACCGCTGGAGCTGGCTACTCGAAGGGTCTATATAACTTTCCAACACCTCTCTCTATATTCTCTACTTCCTGAAGTCCATAAAGTGAGCATCTTTCCTTTACCAAGAGCTTCCACCAGGATTTTTCTGCCTTGTATCAACCAGCCAAACATGGACTGAAATGTCTGAAACCATGGGATAAAATAAACCTTTCTTCTAGTGAGTGGTTTACCTCAAGCATTGTGCCACAGGGATAAAAATCTAAACAATAGGTCTGAATTACTAAAATGAGACCACAGTCTTATTGATAGACTAGACCAAAGGGTTGCCAACAACTTCTTTTCAGTGACTATTGTGGTTTTCATTTTGATCACATGAGCATAACTATAGAAACAGTGTATCTTGTCTAAACAGTCACTGGAAGACAGTGAGTGTTAGAGAGAAACTCAGAAAGCTACTAAAGTTGCTAGAGGGAAATGTGACTGCAGTAACCTACTCACTTCACACTTTAAATGCTCAGGATCCTTAAGATACTTCATTTCAAGTCATCTAGCCTTTGGCGATCTTCAGCAATGTGTACATAGGGTATTTTAGAACTCAATGGCTTGTTTATCTAAGCCATAACTTTGGAATTCCATTGAATGCCTAGCATGTTTTAGCACCTTTTAAAATTTGTTTATGGTTAAAGCTGAATTGCCTTTGTGGATATTGAAGTATCAAGTACTACTAAAAGGATAATTATCTTAATCTACTATTTCCACAAATACAGGTTTCTGTATAATATTTCTTTTAAGCATTAATTTTCTAACACAGCAGACATATCATATAATCAATATTACAGCCTGTTACTGCTATACTGACAAAGTGAAATGCAATATTTGTACACATTCTCAGTAAACCACTAGCATACCTAAGAAAGGCCATATTTCTAGATCAATACTTCCAAGTTACAATTTGCATAGTAAATGAATCATTGCTCTTCATAATAAACAGCAAACTGTTCAGAAATTTTAATGAATGTGGAGATACATCGCTTTTCCAGAATATGAACAGGGAATAAACAAAGACTTAGCTTAGAAGTGCATCAAGAAATTTAACAAAGCACAGCTTCTTTTTAAAAGATGTATTTATTTTTAAAAATGATGTATTTATTTTTTAAAATGATGTATTTATTTTTAAAAATGATGTATTTATTTTTTAAAAAGATGTATTTATTATTTAAAAAGATGTATTTATTTTTAAGATCTATGTGCATGTGTGTATATCTGTGTGGGTATGTGTTCATGTGTGCAGGTATCTGAAGAGACAAAACAGGGTGCTGGAGGGAATGGAGTCCCATGCAATTGTGAGTTACCCATGTGGTGCTAGGAACCAAGCTCCAGAACTCTGAAAAGGGAAGTATTCTTAGTCATGCAAAGTGATAGTCTCTTCTAAATTCTTCTATTATCTTTCCAAACCATTCCCCTGGGGGGAGTTAGAGTCCTCTTCCGTGGATAAGTGAGGAATTGTCACAAGAAGATTAGTGAAAATCTCATTCTGTAAGAGGTCTCCACCAATCAGGCTCTTTAGAGTTCTAGCTCCTGAGTGTGCCTTTCTTCCTGGGTTTTGGAACAGTTACTCTCTCCTGGGATTCTACCGCTCAGGGGTTTCTTCTCTTGGTCAGGCAGTGTTGGACATGTTGCTGAACGTTTTCCCTGAGACATAGGAAAATAAGAACTGAGTATATTTTCACTGCTTTTTACTACTGCTGTGTTGCCTGCCCTAAGAACTGTATCGTGCCAAGAAAAAAAAAGTAAAATAAAGGTCTGAGGAGATGATTCCATGGGTAAAGCTCTTGACACATAAGTGTGAAGACTGGAGTTCAAATCCCCAGAAACATGGTAATATATTCTTGCTGTCTTAGCTCTTACAGTGAGGTAGAAGGAGGATCCCCAGAAATTCAGGGGCCAGCTAGCCTGGAATGTGTGGTGTTGAACAAGAGACCCTGTCTCCAAACAAGGTGGAAAGTGAGGACCAATAGCCATGGCTGTCCCCAGAGCTCCACAGGACAGCTGCCCATGTATGTGCCTACACTCACACACAGGAACACATTATACATAAACACACAGAGAACAGTTTAAAATACATACCAATTAAAATGGACATATGTTGTTTTGTTGACCAGAATCATTATGACAAAAAGAGAACAATGCAATGCTATCAACAAATTATTATAAAAATTAACAAGCAAATGCACTAAGATTACTTTAAATAATTTATTGTGAACTGATATATGAAGAACTGATCAATTATTAGAATATTAACAAGTAGTGGTAATTGTAAGTTTAGAATAATGTGTATTATAATATATATCTAAAACAAATGACTAAGAAATTTATTTCAGAAAAGTAGAATTACTTTTCTCAAATTAATGAATCAATAAATGAACATGAATCAATAAAAAAATCTAATAAAAATTTTACATGTTTTGGGGCTGAAGAGATGCCTCAACTGTTATGAACCCTTGTTTTTCTTGCAGAAGGTCTGATTTCAGTTCCCAACACCCACATGGCAGCTAACAACCATTAGGAACTCCAGTTCCAGGAGATCTGGCCTCCACAGGAATTGTTTGCATATTGTGCAGTTATAGTCACACAAAACATTTGTACACGAAAAATAAAATGAATAAATCAAAATAGTTTTTAATGTTGTATAAGTTCTTTGCCCTGAAAACTACTGTCGTTATTTGAATAAACTAAAGTAAATCTTATTAAATATGTGAACCATTCATATTTAGAAGTTGGACAAATCCAATGTTGAATTTCTCAAACTAAGGTCTTGTCTAAATGCAAACTCAGGATCTCTCTTGAACTGGGGAATGTCAGCAGAGAGGTTGACCCATCTGAACACTAAGGAATGAGGAACATCAGACTGCCTGAGACACGGTCACTGAGCATCTCTCTGAATAATATTGGGGTTGACTGTTAATAATGGACCCTAATGCTGAGAAACCTTCCTACC
>VZQC01008136.1:1702963-1803117 GCA_009823505.1 Rhizomys pruinosus
TTCCCTTAGCATAACTGCTTTGATTTCCACCCTTTTACCAGCAAAGCTCATGATGTCTTGGTGTAACCAATTTCCCTTTTCTCTAGGCCCAGGTCCTATACCCTTTTTTTTTTTTTTTTGGTCTTTTTGAGACAGGGTCTCCCTGGAGTTCCGCCTGTCCTGGAACTCACTATGTAGACCAGGCTGGTCGTGAACTCACAAAGATCCGCCTGCCTCTGCCTCCCAAGTGCTAGGATTAAAGGCATGTGCCACCACGCCCGGCTTGTATTACTGTTTTTTATCAAAACCTTTAAACCAATGTTGTTTAATATACACATATTTACTTTTACTAAGTCCTAAAACATCATGTAACCTGTAGACAGAGTCTGGGCAAAATTGGATACTTGTTGAACTCACGTCAATTAAATATACATTAATCGAATATAGACCCGTGTCCCTCTCCCGCCCCTCCTACCCCTCCTGATTCACCATTTCAGTCAGTTTTCTGATGCAGTCTTTCTCTTGTTGTTCTTTTAATATGCATCCCTCTCCACAAGAAATATTTACAACTGGGTTATTGGCACTAGCATCCACAGATGAGGAATACCATTCATCGTTTGTTTTTCAGGGACTGTGTTATTTCACTTATATAATATCTTCTAGCTCCATCCATTTACCTGCAAAGTTCATGATGTTGTCTTTCTTTACTGCTGCATAGAACTCCATTGTGTACATGTAACACATTTTCTCTATGCATATACTACTAATAAAAAACAGAACTGTCTAACTTGAAATTTAATTAGTGACACATTCAGGAATCTTGATATACACAAAATACACATAAACACATAGATTTGTATTATATATGCACTTATGTATATACATGTATATCTTACATATATTGTTGTGTATCTTTCAGCCTCAAGATTCATTCTCTCATTGGCTCTTGCAAGAACTCTAAAGGGAAAGTGCATTTTTTAGTGTATGATGCTTGCCGTTTTCATTTTCTGGATCACAGTCCACTTGAGGGTTAGGACTGTACCCAGTCTCTAATGCAGCCCATTATCAGTACTGAGACCTCGGGAGGAGACATCTAACTCATATTCTTTGGTCTGGTTGAGTAGATTGCCTTTTAATATTGGATTTTTCAATATTTCATTTTAATTTACTTACTAGTGTTTTACTTCATCTCTCTGTCTTTTTTGCACAGACTTTAGGGCATCTCATTATTCATAACCTTTCACAATCTGCATAAGGTTAACATTGAACTACTCGGATCTGGAAAACTTGCAGGTACATAGTCATCTTTGATCATCTTCCCTATAATTTGTCTTATTACTTTTAAGTATTACAATTACATACATAAACCTTTGCCTTGAAGAACTGTGATTTTAATAATTTAAGAAAGTATTTTCTGTTTATATAAAATTTGCAATTCTTGTTTTTTATTTGTTCTTGAGGATCCAGGTTTCCCTTCAGTAATATTTGTATTTAATCTGAAAATATTTTGTTGGGCCTTCTTAGAAAGCATGCATACTGGGAAAAAAATTCTCCTACCTCCCCTCCATTTAAGAATAGCTCATGTGGTCTTCATCTCCTGTGGCTCTACTTGAAGGCCGGGTTCCTGTTTACCACAGGACAAGGGCAGTCCTAGAGAAAGTTTGAAAACGCACAACATGACTACACATGTCTCTTATTGCTTTGAAGCAGGACAATGGAAAACAGCAGAGACTGTTTTACCTTCATATCCTTATTATCTGGCACAAGATAACAATTATGTGAAACTGAAAACTATTTGAAGAATTGCATGAATGAGAATTAGAGAGCAGACATCTAGGAATTTCAAGTGAGATATATATATATATTTCAAGTGAGATATATTTCAAGTGAGATTTTATATATATATATAAATATATATATATTTATATATATAAAATATTATATATATATTTATATATATAAAATCTCACTTGAAATATATCTCACTTGAAATATATATATATATCTCACTTGAAATTCCTAATATATACATATATTTGAGATTATACTAAAACTCTATTTTGTTTTCCAGAATATAAAATATATGAACACACACTTGCACATACACACAAAGACATATATACTCATGTGCACAAATACACATAGACACAAATACACATATTCACACATATGCACGGTTGCATAGATACACAAATACATATATGTGCATATATGTAAGTGCCCACATACACACATATTCATTCACACACACACACAAACACACAAATGCAGACATACATAAATGACATACATATGTACTCACACATAAAGCACACAAACACACACACACATAAACATATAATTCTGAGCAAGAAATGCTAGGTGGTTTTAAGTTGGATCAGGAGTCCTTTATTAATAGCTGGCAGTCAGAAATGGAGCTAATGCCCCAAAGAACTCTCAACTCCCAAAAGAAGCAGGGCAGGGTTTATAGAGCTTAAAAACCACAATTACAGAATGCCAGGGGTAAAGGCAGTTACCATAGTTAGGTCAGATCACCATAGTTACACCAGACCTGGAGCAGGTCATTTGACAAAAAGTTTCAGGTAAGAAAAACAAGTTTCTCAGCATTACAGAGACAATCGGCTCCATGGAGATTCTGGTACAGCTGAGAGGGAGGACATGCTACCTTGCCATGCTACCTGACTACTTGTAAGCTTCTCAGTGTTGTAGAAATAGTGTTCTCCCTAAAACTGCCTCATGAGATGTTCTGCCTGTAAAGCAAAAGTCAGCTTGACCAAAATGGAGTCAGTTTTGTCATTTTACACACACACACACACAACACATGCATGCACACGCACACACACACACACACACTCACAAACACATGCATGCACACACGCGCACACACGCAGTGGTATTTTTTACAGTATTTTTACCCTGAAAACAATTCTTCTATCCATCCATCCATCCATACCTCCTGTTTGCAGTCCTGACGGGTCTTAATCTGACTCTGGTCTTAATCTGACATTTTTTGAGTCAAAGGCTCAGCCACATGAATTTCTATCCTCTCTTTTCACCTCTTCATTATTCCCAATGCCAAAGTCTTACTCATGCATATTTTGTGCTGAATACTACAAAATTCCTAAGTAAAAGAGTGAGGAAATAGTACTGTATAAGTATCTGATTATTGTCAAATGCTTTACTCAGCATTATTATTTCAATACTGCATAAATAGCATGTAGGTTTCCAAAGTAAAAATGGCAATTTTTAGGCTGAGAGACTTAGTGTTAGAGCCGTACCGAGTCAGAGTTAAAAATCTTAGGCTGGAGGTACCTTGCTTCCCAAGCTTGTCAAAATGCATCGGGCAGGGGTGCTGACAGGATCAAAGGAAGGTATGATTCCTAAGTTTTATTCTACATAAGGTCAAACTCAATGGGATATTTGACAAAAGTGGGAAACTGGGGAGCTCAGCTCAAGTAAAAATACAAGAATAGACATACAACATCTGAACATGAGTGCATGTGTATACCTAAACCCTACATAACAAGAGCACAGAGCCAGATAGGAGAAACCTCGCTTTGAGTTGTTGCTCAGGGAAGACCAAAAGATGCCCAGAACAACACAGGCTATTGCTGGAACCTTTGATTTTCCCCCACCCTCCCGAACTTCAACTTATTGTTGAAGACAGAGAATATTTCCAACCTAGGACTTGGAGCAATGGAGCTAGAAATGAGCTGGTAGCCACCTCCCTGAAGACCAGCTCTCATAGGTCTAGAGGATATTATGCAAGCTGGGAGATAATCAATCAATGGTTCAGCCCATTTGTAAAGGCTGCAAACCACAACAACCGGTACAGCAAACTATCTCTATTGGTGCAGCAGTGGCACTTATAACTGGGAGTAGTCAACAGCTATATAACTGCACTTAAAGCCCCTAAATGGAAAGGAACTCATAGGTGGCACTGTAAATATAGCCAAATACATATAGCTGGAGTGGTCATAAATCCCAGAGAAAACCCCATCCCTCTCTGTCTCTCTGTCTCTCTGTCTCTCTCTCATCTTTAGACAAATAAAATTAGTGTGTGCTAAATATGGATCCTTATATCTATAGATGAGTATACCAAATAGCAATAATCAACAATAACTTATTTTTGCAAAACACAGAAGCTACAACAAAGTTCCACAACTGATTACAGATAGAAAATATATGTCCGAGAGATGGCTAGCCCTAAATGACACCTCTACAGTGGAATCTCTATACCTAATTTTCATGGAACATGAGAATATTAATACATCCCCAATTCTCAACAGCAAAGCTTCCTCATACAACAAAATGCCATGAACACAGAAGGCCATAACAGGCTAAGATTGAGAGAATAAGAAAATATAGAGTCTGTGTCCCTGGATAAGACTCCTTTACTAAATCGCACTGACCTACCACTCAGGTACCATTGTGGAATAGCGGCCAGAAAGATTGTAAAAGCCAGGGTTGATGCATGGACATAAGGAAACGGATGCTTTCAGGCCTCTTAGAAGTTGATCACACGAAATTGTAACAAAGGTGAAAACATGCACAAGCCCCAGGCTGAGCCAATCAGACAAAAAACCCAGCATAGAACAAGGGGAATGGGCAATAGGCTCCAACCCTAACAAAGGAACTATTGGAAAATGATTACTGTGGGGTGAGGGAGAGTAGATTTCTTTAATAGAGTGACTCTAGATAGGCTATCTGGACTCCAGTGAATCTTGTACCAAGGGACATCTGAGTACAAAAGCTTGACTAGATAGGACTTAACACTTATGACAGAATACCTGAATATCTGGAGGGTGGCAGGACTCTGGGGGATGGGAGGGGAGAGGAGGTTCTGAATTTAACCAAGATGAATTATATGAAATGTGAGATACTCAACAAAAATTTGTCAGTCAAAAAAAAAATAAGAATGTGCTGCACACTGGGGTACAAGGCCCCTCAGAGCCAAAGAATAATGGGAACTAAGACTGAGAAATACCTGTAGAGGAATTGTGGGAACAATCACGTTCTCTTAAATGCAATGAATGGGTCCCTGGGCCCTGTACATACTGAGACTATTCAGCAGTACTGAGCTACACTCCACCATATTTACTTTTGGTTTTGTATTTGTTCATTTGTTTAGATACATTCTCCCTATAGCCCCAGCCAGCCTGCATGTAGACCAGGCTGTCCTCCATCTCACAGTGATGTACCAGTATCTGCCTCCAAAGTGCTGGGATTAAAGGCACATGCCACCATGCATGGGTATATTTAATTATTTTAGGTTTTCATTTTTATATTTTTTAATCTACTTTATTTTTTTGGCTTATTTTCTTTATTATTATTTTATTTTTATACTCTTTTTTATTGATGTTTTATGTATTTCATACATCATTTTTCATTTCTGCTCAGGTATATTCCCCTATCCCTTCCCCCCCACCCCATCTCATCCCAGATCATGTTCTCTGTCATAACTTTCCTACATCTTTCTCTCAGTCTTTTTTTATGCTTAGGAATTTACATTTTCCTCCATTAATTTCATGTTATTCTAAAATATGGATACATACTCTCCACCCATATACAGTAATTACAGAGTCTGAAAATAATTGGTGGGTGGATTCCAGAGCCCATTGAGGGATTCACATTATAACAACACAGTTGTTTTCAGATAAACCAAAAATATAACCATACTGTTGTTCAGCTTGCCTTTTGACTGGGGGATTTGGTGTTAGCATCCACAAATGAGGGAAACCATTCTCTGTTTGTCTTTCTGGGACTGTGTCACCTCACTCAGCATAATGTCTTTGAGCTCCATCCATTTACTGCAAAGTTCATAATGCCATCCTTCTTTACCGCTGAATAGTACTCCATTGTGTAGATGTACCACATTTTTGTCATCCACTCATCTGTTGAGGGGCATATGGGTTGGTTCCAACTCTTTGCTATTGTGAAGAGAGCTGCAATAAACATGGATGTGCATATATCTTTGCGGTAGGATGAGTCTTTGGGGTATATACCCAGGAGTGGTATGATTGGGTCATGTGGTAAGCTCATTCCAAGTCTTTTAAGGGTTCTCCACACTGCCTTCCATAGTGGTTGTACAAGTTTACATTCCCACCAGCAGTAGATGAGTGTTCCCCTTTCCCCACAACCCCTCCAGCATCTGTTGTCTTTTGTTTTCTTGATCTTAGCTAGCCGTACTGGAGTGAGATGATATCTGAGAGTGGTTTTAATTTGCATTTCCTTAATTATTAATGATGATGAACACTTTTTAAGATGTTTCGCAGCCATCTTTAATTCCTCACTGGTGAAGACTCTGTTCAGCTCTTTACTCCATCTGTTGAGTAGGTCATTTGTCTTCTTCTTTGCTTTTTGAGTAGTTTATATATTCTTGACATTAATGGTCTGTCAGATGTGTCACTGGTAAAGATTTCTTCCCACTCTGCGGGTTTTCTCTTCACTTCCTTGATTGTTTCTTTTGCTGTACAGAAGCTTGAGTTTTATGAGGTCCCACTTGTCAACTATTGACCTTACTTCCCGTGCAGCTGCTGTCTGGTTTAGAAAGTCTCCTCCTACATCTATGTCTTGTAGGTTGTTGCCAACTTTTTCTTTTATCACCTTCAGGGTTTCATGCTCCACATTGAGATCTTTGATCCACTTGGAGTTGATTTTTGTACAGGGTGAGAGGTAGGGGTTTAATTTTGTTCTTCTACAAATGGTGATCCAGTTTTGCCAGCACCATTTGCTGAAGATGCTATCTTTCCTCCATTGAGCTTTTTTTGCCCCTTTGTCAAATATGAAGTGGCTGAATTTATATGAGCTCAAGTTTGGATCTTCAATTTTGTTCCATTGGTCAATGGGCCTGTTTTTTGCCAGTACCAGGCTGTCTTTATGACTATAGCCCTGTAATATAGCTTGAAGTCTGGTAATGTAATCCCCCCAGTATTGCACTTTTCACTCAGGGTTGCTTTAGCTATTGGGGTCTTTTGTTGTTCCATATGAATTTAAGGATGTTTTTCTAAGTCTGTGAAAAAGCTCATGGGGATTTTGATTGGGATTGCTGCATTGAATCTATACATTAATTTGGGTAGAATGGACATTTTTACTATATTAATTTTTCCTATCCATGAGCACGGGAGGTCTTTCCATCTTTTGATGTCATTTTCAGTCACCTTCTTCAGGGTTTAAAAATTTTTGTTACAGAGGTCTTTGGTGTCTTTGGTTAGGTTTATTCCTAGGTATTTTATTTTATTTTTTGAGGCTATTGTGATTGGGAAGGTCTCCTTATATTCCTTCTCCAGTTGCTTATTGTTGGTGTAAAGGAAGGCTATTGATTTTTCTAGGTTTATTTTGTATCCTGCCACTTTACTGAAACTTTTGATTGTTTCTAAGAGTTTTCTGGTGGAGTTTTTAGCATCCCTTAGGTAAACTACCATATCATCTGCAAAAAGGGATAGTTTTACTTCTTCTTTTCCAATTAGTACTCCTTTAATTTCGCTTTCTTGCCTTATTGCCCTAGCGAGCATTTCAAGGACTATATTGAAGAGGAGTGGTGATAGTGGACAGCCTTGTCCTGTTCCTGCCTTTAAGGGGAACGCTTCCAGCTTTTCTCCATTTAAGATGATGTTGGCTGTGTGTTTCTTGTATATGGCTTTGATTACATTGAGGAATGTTCCCTCCAGTCCAATTCCCTCTAAGACTTTAAGCATGAAGGGATGCTGGATTTTGTCAAAAGCTTTTTCTGCATCAATTGAGATGATTGTGTGGTTTTTGTCTTTAAGTCCATTTATGTGTTTTATGATATTTATTGATTTACATATGTTGAACCACCCCTGCATCTCTGGTATGAATCTAACCTGGTCATGATCTTTTTCATGTGGATATGTATGCAATTTGCAAGTATTTTGTTGAGAATTTTTGCATCTGTGTTCATCAATGATATGGGACTATAATTTTCTTTTCTGTTTGTGTCTTTGCCTGGTTTGGCTATTAGAGTGACGCTGGCTTTGTAGAAGGAATTTGGGATATTTCCCTCTGTCTGTATCCTTCTGAAATGTTTGAGTAGTAATGGTTGTAAAACATCGTTAAATGTTTTATAGAATTCTGCTGTGAAGCCATCTGGGCCTGGGCTTTTTTTAGCTGGGAAGCTTTTTATTACATCTTCAATTTCCTCAAGTGTTACGGGTCTGTTTAAACTGTCAATCTCTTCTTGGTTAAGCTTTGGTGAATCCTAGAATTTCAGATATTTATCCATTTCTCCTAGGTTTTCAAATTTAGTAGAGTATAGGTTTTTGAAGTATTCTCATATGATTGTCTGGATCTTTTCTTTTTCTGTTGTGATGTTTCCCCTTTCATCGAAAATGCTATTGATTTGGAGTTGCTCTTCTTTCTTTTGGTTAACTGGGCTAGAGGTCTGTCTAAGTTGTTTTGTATTTGTTTTGGTTAACTGGACTAGAAGTCTGTCTATTTTGTATTGTTTTCTTTCTTTCTATTTCATTGATTTCTGCTCTGATTTTTGTTATTTCTTCCTGTCTAGGATTCATTTGTTGTTGTCTTTCAAGTGTTTTTAGCTGCAGTGTTAGATTGTTTACTTGTTCTCTTTCTGTTTTTTGTTTTTGTTGTTGTTTTTGTTTTGTTTTTGTTTTGTTTTAATGTGGGCACTTAGGGCTATAAATTTCCCTCTTAGGACTGACTTTAATGTATCCCACAGGTTTTGTTGTGTTGTATTGTTATTTTCATTTAGTTCCAGGAATGCTTTTATTTCATTCTTTATTTCTGCTCTGACTCACTCATTGTTCAGTATTATGTTGTTTAGTCTCCACGTGTTCTTATAGTTAGTAGGGCTTACCCTGGTGTTAATATTGAGCTTTATTGCACTGTGATCTGATAGAATGCATGGAATAATTTCGATCCTTTTGTATTTGTTGAGGTTTCTTTTGTGTCCCAGTATGTGGTCAATTTTGGAGAATGTTCCATGGGGTGCTGAGTAGAAAGTATATTCTCTGGTGTTTGGATGGAATATTCTGTAGATATCTATGAGGTCCATTTGGTGTATTATGTTGTTCAGTTCTGATGTCTCTCTGTTTATTTTTTGTCCAGTTGACCTATCCAGGTGGCTCAGTGAGGTATTGAAGTCCCCCACTATTAGCGTACTGGGATTAATCTGTGTCTTGAGGTCTTGAAGGATTGTGTTTATAAAGTTCAGTGTATCAGAGTTTTGTGCATAAATATTTAAAATTGTGAGATCTTCTTGGTGAATTGTTCCATTTATAAGAATATAATGGCCCTCTTTGTCTTTTCTGACTAATTTTACTCTGAGGTCTATTTTGTCTGATATTAGAATAGCCACTCCTTCTTGCTTTTTGGTACCATTTGCTTGGAATATTTTTTCCATCCTTTCACTGTAAGGTGCTGTCTGTCCTTCAGGGTGAGCTGGGTTTCTTGGAGGCAGCATATAGATGGATTTTGTTTCCTAATCCATTCTCCCAGTCTATGTCTTTTGATTGGGGAGTTTAGACCATTAATATTTAAGGTTATTATTGAGAGATGTGTGTTGTTTCCTTTCAACTTATTTTTTGTTTGCATTCTTGGTCTAGCTATTTATTTACTCTGTTATGCTTTTGGTAATTTTTCTCTTGGGTTGCTTAAGGATAGTTGCTCCTTTTCTCTGTTCTTTGAATTGCTTCAAGTATTTTCTGAAGTGTTGGTTTTTTTTGACATGTGTTCTTTCATTTTGTTTATGTCCTGAAAGGTTTTTATTTCTCTTTCAACTATGATTGACATTTTTTCTGAGTATAGTAATCTGGGTTGGCATATAAAGTCATTTAGTACTGGGAATACTTTGGTCCATGTTCTTCTGGCTTTCATGGTTTGCACTGAGAAAGTCAGGTGTGATTCTGATGGGTTTCCCCTTTTATGTAACTTGTTGTTTTTCTCTTGTGGCTTTCAGTATTTCGTCCTTGTTTTGAGCATCTAGTGTTTTAACTATGATGTGATGTGGGGGAATTTCTTTCCTTGTCTATTTGGTGTTCAACGTGCTTCTTGTATTTCTATGGGTTTGTCTTTTTTCAGTTTGGGGAAGTTTTCTTCTATTATTCTGTTGAAGATCTGATCAATACCATTCTCTTGGGATTCTTCTCCTTCCTCTATCCCTATGATGCAGAGGTTTGGTCTTTTCATGGTGTCCCTCATTTCCTGGTTGTTCCACTCTTGTGTTTTTAAAAATTTTTCATAATCCTTACCTGAGGTTTCAAGCTGTGCTGTGTTATCCTGTAGGCCTGATATTCTTTTTTCTGCTTCTTCCATTCTGCTTCTAAGGCTTTTTCCCATCCTTTCCTGCTGATTGGATGAATGTTCAATTTCCTTTTTTATTTCATACAAATGTGTCCATACACTTGACACTGATACAACTCAGTTACATCACTTGACACCCCCCCCCATATCTCCCCATGGCCGGTATGTCCTTAGTGCCCATTGCCACATTTCATTTCATGTCTAACATTTTACAAGGCTAATGATTCTCTTCTAAGTTGTAAAGAGTCAAATCTCAAGTTCAAAGCTTTTCCCCATTGGCTGAAACTTCTTATAAAACTCAGC
This sequence comes from Rhizomys pruinosus, assembly GCA_009823505.1. NCBI lineage: Eukaryota > Metazoa > Chordata > Mammalia > Rodentia > Spalacidae > Rhizomys > Rhizomys pruinosus. The sequence goes on from VZQC01008136.1 coordinate 1,713,527, forward strand.
ACTGCTGACAGTCACTAAATCACATGTTCTTTTTCATTCGTCTCAAAAATTTAATAAGATGTTATGTTAATACTCATGCTTTTCTTTGAAAAGATTTATTTCTTGGGCTATTCTGTCATCAAACCTTCCTGCATTTTACAATTCTCAGTCTAGCTTCCTGGCTTCATTGCAGGTACTTCCCTGCTCTTCCCTCTCTAGTCCAGTGAGTATTTTCTACTGCCCTGTTTTAAATTCTCTCTCTCTCTCTCTCTCTCCCTCCACACACACAGTTCTCTTCTGGACACCTGTTACCCATCATTTCAGCACTCTAGAGAACACCTCAGCCCTTGAAGTGAATATGCATTTCTGACCAATTACTAGATACATAACTAATCTGCTCATCATTCCTCTCACTCCAGAACTGGAAGGGGAATGAAGTAAAATCTGCATGGGAATTATTTCCAACTTCACTCCTAATCTTAATCTCTAGTTTCATATTCAATGAATGTTTTCCAAGGAGAATTCAAACTAAGCAGTGTCTACACAGGACTTAATACTGTTTTTCCCTAAAATTATTCCCATCATATCTTCTTTTTAAATTTATTTATATGTTTTAAGTTAGGTGTCTGTGACTTAAGGGGTGCTCACTTTGTTTATAGGTGCCTGTGAAAGCTACAAGAAGGGATCGGACTCCCTAAATCTGGAGTTAAAGACATTTCTGAGATGTCTGATGTGGGTATCTCTCCAGCCACAACCCCAAAACTTTGTTGTTGTTGTGATGGCATTTATTATCACTCATTCAGACTTGAAACCTCCAGCTTATCTCTGGTTTCCTTTTCTTCCTTGACTTTCCCTGCTTCATATCAATGCTATGCTCAGATACTTTATGTGGAAGGTGTGCTTCTAATACTTCAGATGCCCTGTGGTATAACTGTTGGAACTTACCTCAGGATTGGCTACTAGGGTCTGTGTCTCCTTTCTGCTGTTCTTTGCTGGCATAAAACATTTCTACACCATTGGGATGAGAGCACTTCATGAGATGGCTGCAAAACCCAGAGTTAATATAGACATAAAGCACTTGTCAGATCTCAATAAATGTTAGATTTTTATTATTAGGTAGACAATTTGATTAGTTTTCACTTGAGGTGCCTTAAATGAAGTTCTGGTCTCCATACTCTTCCTTATCCCAAGCTCACCTTCCTGGTTTGAGAGAGGAATAATTATTTCCCATACCATAAAAGTCCTTTCAGCAGCCTGAAGCCTTCCTTAGACCTCTCTTGCATGGGGCTCCATAGACCTATGATATCTGGCCATCATGTGGGCTGATAAACATATGACACTGAATTTCCGGTGGCCACGAGCATTGAAGAGCAAGCTGACTACTACATGGCCCCAATCCAATGTTAGACTGGCTGGCTATGATTTCATGATTCTAGAGATCAATTAGCAGACCCATTAGGCACTCAAATTGAGCCCCAATCAAGGATGCCATCAGTAATAATGATCATATTGTGATCCATGTCTGCCACTGTGGTATTGTTTCTCATAAGCTGGAAAAGGAAACCAGTTACCTTTCTAAGGCCCCTTAGAGAGATTTATGCATGCCATCACCAAAACTCACTCAGAAGAAAAATGAGCTAGGTAAATTGGGGCATGCCTTTAATCCCAGCAATTGGAAGGCAAAGACAGGTAGATCTCTGTGAGTTGGAGGCCAACTTTATCTACATAGCCAGTTCCAGGCAAACAAGGGCTACAGAGTGAGACTGTGGCTCAAAAAAATGAAAAAGAAATAATCAAGTCCACATTTAGCCATTCATTGTGCAAATATGAGCTAAAGAAAAAGATTGGTGGTCGAATAGGGAGAGGCATTTAAATAATTCTCAGGGAGAAGATGAACCACTCTGGACTGACCTTGAACCTCTCTTCATTGAGCCTGCAGTGTTTACTTGAAAGCTCCTTGATTTTTATGATGCTGAACTGTGTGAAAACATCAGTTAGAACCATAGCCTCAGTGTTGGCCCTTCCAGTGCATCTAGGTTACAAACTTTATATTGAATATATCATGTTCTCCCTGTGTTATCACATCATGAATTTTCAGTGCAGCTGCCCAAGGAGAGAGCAAGCAGTTTAGTGAGAGGCACTGTATTTCAAGTAGTCATACCACAACTTGCACCAATAGTAATATCAATAAACATTTGATATATAGCAAGAGTTACAACACCATCTTTAAATCAAACAGTTACATGTTTAGTATCAACTGTATCTTTCACTAAGTCTAGAAGATTACCATGATAAAAGAGTACTGATGTGAAGATAAAATAAAATATTACATGTGAATGCAGAAATCATAGCACCTGGTGGATGGCAGATGTTTATTATATGTTACTGTGTACATACATTGCCTAACTGCTGGGTGAATGTGCTTAAAATGTGAAAATTTTTTATTCTGCAAAAGGTACTAATCCATTGATTTTCATTATGAATTCTAAGTTGTACAAATCAAATGCTGGGGACTTATTCTGATATAAGTACTGTGTTCTTTTATTATCTATTCAGTACCAGCTCCTATCTGTGCTACACAATTTGAACACTTGAAACTGTCAGTTTATCAAAGAATCCATGATGCCTGATAAATGCCCAAATTATTGCAATGAGGACTCTACGAGAAGAAATGTCACTGCCTAACATCAGTGACCTTTAGCAAGGCAGCAGAGGAATGTGCATAGTGTTGACAAATCTCACGAGCAAGATGACATTATTTAGATTTTTGTTTCAGTTGCCTGGTTACCACTCTTGTAAATCTTTCCATGTTGCTTGTAAAGATTTTCCAAAAAAAGAAGTATCCACAGCTTTATATTTTACCTTAAAAAGCCTTCCATATAGACAGATGAAAAAGAAGTATTCTTTCTTCTTAGGGAGGACTTGGTTGCAGGAGGGGTGATGCAGGTAGTAAGAAGGGGTACTACTGTTCCCATAATTCCAGGATGAGGGGAAGGACAATGATCTGGATAGCTTTAGTTGTCAACTTGACACGCCCAGGTAGAGAGCATCTCAGTTGAGGAATTTCCTCCATTGGATTGGCCTGTGACCCTGTCTTTGGGGCTTTTTCTTGATTGTTGAGTGATGTGGGAAGGTCTGGCCCATTGTAGGCAGTGACACCCCTTGGCAAGTGGTCATCTATTGTATAAAAAAATCATTCTAAGCACAGGACAAGGGAAAAAGCCAGTAAGCAGTGTTTTTCCATAGTTTGTGCTCCAGGTTCCTACCTTGACTTCTGCCTTAGCTTCTTTTGTTGATGAACTATTTGGCTATAAGCGAAATAAACACTCCCCTTACTCCAAACTGATATTGGTCAGTGTACTTTCAACACAGCATTGTGAAAGCAAACTAGAAGTGAAATTGGTACCAGAGAATGGGCCATTGGTGTGACAGACCTGAGTCAGTTCTTTGGGAGAGAATTGTGGAAGTTTTGGAGCCTTGGATTAGAAAAGCCATTGATGTTTAGAGCTTAGTGAGCTGTTCTACAGGAACTTGGAAAATAATGCTGAAAGAGGTATAGAAAACGGAGGATTGTGAAGTTTCTGGGAAGCAAAGATTATCAGGAGTCTTTGTATGATACTTGGAGTTGAGATTCTGTAGTTTCTGGTCAGCTGAGGATAAAGATTCAACTGTGATTAACAAGAGGCCAGCACCACTGAAGTAAAACCTTTGCTTTACTGGGACAATTGATGCTGGTTAGCTGGGGCTGAAAAATCAGCTCTGGGTAACAAGAGGCCAGCATCATTGAGGCTAAATCATCTGAGAAGTGTTTTCCTCGGGATCAGTACACAGAAGCTGTGATCCTAAGGGAGCCCAAAGCTCCATTTCAAGCTGGAAGCAGGACTTGGAGATGTGTAAGAGTCTCTTATATGGTAGAGGTTTTGAAGGCATGAAGAGTTCATGGAGAGCAACTGAGGCTTGGCAATGTGAGAGGCCAGGAAGCACCACTGAGGAAGATACAGCCACAGACTCGGGGAAGATACACAGGGTGGATGGGCTGGCTCATGGAGAGAATCTGAGGCTTTGCACCCTGGGAGGACAGAAGAGGCCCATTGGTGAAGGCACAGCCTCAGTTTCAGTTGAGAGTCCAGCATATTGGAGATGCCAGGACCGTGGGACGGCCACCAAGGGTATAGTAGGTGAAGAGTGGAGTGGATCTGAGCCTGAGAGAAAAGCTGTGTGTGTCCTGTGGATGGCAGAGGCAGAGAAATGAAGCTGCCCAAGTCCTTTGGAGCCCAGAAAATTGTGTGAGTGAATCCCAAGATTCAAATAATGTCCGGCCTTGAGCTGCTTTGCTGGACTTGGTTTTCCTAAAGTGTGCTCTGTTCTTTTCTTTTGAAATAAAACAGCACATAACTTGTTTTGGATTTTACAGGATCCTACAGTTAAGAGATTTTTAAGAAAGACTTTGATTTTTTAAAGCGTTTGAATTGTTAAAGAATGTGGGACTTTTAAATTTGTATTGTTTTATATTATAATATTAATATTAACATGAGATCTTGGGGATAAGAAAAGGAAGATTTGTTTAAAGTGATGTTTTTGTGTGTCAACTTGACAAGGGTCAATTGTGCTGGGTGGTTGTCAACTTGATACATCTGGGTAGAGGGTCTTTAAATTGAGGGATTTCCTGTATTCAATAGGCCATGTCCGTGGGGCATTTTCTTAATGGTTGAGTGATGTGGGAGGGCCCAGCCCATCGTAGGTGGTGTCACTCCTGTATAAAAATCCAGGCTGAGCACAGGACAAAGGAGCAAGCCAGTAAGCAGTATTCTTCCATGGTCTGTGCTCCAGGTTCCTGCCTTGAGTTCTGCCTTGGCTTCCTTTGATGATGAACTATGTTGTAAGCCAAATAAGCCCTTTCCTCCCCAAGTTTGTTTTGGTAAGTGTTTTATCATAGAAATAGAAAGTAACTAAGACAGATAAGCTGGTAGATATAGATCATAATGGAAAATAAGTTATTGAACATCATCACAATGTTAATACAAGTAAAAGTAGAGTAGGTTTGCTAACAATAAAAGATAAACTTCTATCTGGGGGCACTTTGCACAGTCACTGTTTGTGGTTTGATTTCTCCTCTCTGACTTCTCTGGAAAGCAGGTACGGATATTTCTAGGGTCCAATAAGTAATTTGTGTCCATGAAAATGAGAAAGAACTGAAGGGATAACTTTGATTTCATTTTTGGCTCTTGAGACAAACACCAACATGAAAGGAAAGGTGCATTTTTTTCATTATGTTATTGTGGGAAAATAGGTCTGACATAAAATTGACCATCTTAACCATTTTGTGTGTGCATTTAAATGGCAGTAATACTCACCATGATGTGCATTCATGGTCGCCATTCACTTCCAGAGACTTTTCATCTTGCAAAACTGAAAAGTTGTACCCAGTACACAATAATTCACTCTTCTCCCTCCCTTGCAGCAGAAATATTCTAAATCCTTTCTGTGCTATAATTCTGGCTAACACAAAAGACTTTGTCTAGCCAGAATCTTGAGAAATCTGCCCTTTGATGACTAGCTTATTTCACTTAGCATGCTTTCCTCAGTTGCAGAAATGCAAGCAAATGACAGGATTTTCTTCCAGCTGAATCACATTATATCTTAGGTATGTATTACATTTTTCTCATTCATTCTTCTGTTTTGGAAACAGGGTTATTTCTAGGTTGCAAATTAACACTACTTGGAATATTGGCATGTAAAATTTCTGCAAACTCCTGTTTTTATTTCTCTTCAGTCTATGCCCAAAAATGTGAGTTTTGGATCATGCAGTAATTCTGTCTCTGTTATTTTGAAGAACCAATAAACTATTCAGAATTACTATTAGGGACAATGTATAAATATTGTCACATCCTTCTAACACAGGTGGTATTCTGCTTTTCTAAGTATATTGTAGATAATCTTAATTGTATGAGGATGTGGATTTGATTTGTACTTTTCTAATATTTTAGTGGTTTTGAGCATCTTTTCTATGAGATTGTCAATTTGTGTGTCTTCCTTGGAGGAAAGATCTGTGCAGATCTTGGCTAAATTTGAAACTGCTTCTTTGGTTCCTGTTGTTGTTGTTAAGGTATAGGGATTATTTACAAATTGTTGGTGTTACTCTATTTCAGATATAGTTGCAAATATTCCCCTCACTCAGTTGGCCACTCACCCATCTTATGAATTTGTAAAGCAAAATATTATCAAGCCCAACTGGTGTTTATATACTGTTTGTGGTCGTCACCATTTCACATGCAGTCCTCTATCGAGTTTAAATTGGGCGGAAACAATGCTAAATCAGTGCAAAGTGTGCAAAGTGACTTTCAAGCATCCAAACTTCACTAGTTTGTTTCTTTCTTTTTCCTTTTCTTTTCATTCTTTCTTTCCCTATTATTTAATTTTTTTGATAGAGACTTGCTGAGAAGCCCAGGCTAGCCTTGAATTTAGTATGTAATCCAACTGTTCTCAAATTCTCTATCTTCCTGCCTCAGCTACCAGTCACGTGCCATGTTGAGATGACATGCACTACAACCACCTTCTTTAGGTAAAGTGCCTTCTTTAGGTAAATGCTATTTTGGATTTATTAAAGGCTAGAACATCATCTGCTGGAAGAAATATAATTGAAGACAAATGGTACTTTTAAAACTTGGGGTAGGAATTGAGACAAGATCTCTCTGTGAAGTCCAGGCTGGTATTAAACACAAGATCCTTCTGCCTAAGCCACTGGAAAGGTTGGATTGTGGTCTTGTACCAACACAGTCAACTCAGTGGTTGATCTTAAACTGCAGTTGTAGTTATTATACTGTAACTGTGAGTTTTTCCCCCCAGAATTCAATTTTCTACATCTTTTTTGTTTTGAAAATCAGTATGCAAATGTCAAGATTGCTATTTTGGGGTGTTCAACTTTAGAAATTTTGATTAGCCCCAGGGGACTATGCATAGAGGCATCTCTTGAAATGTCCTGCAAATGTGAGTCAGCAGTCTTCCTGTGCAAGGAGGTCTTGGGGATCCACTAATGGGACTTCAGCCAGTGTCCAGTCTATAAATAGGAAAATCCACTCACATGGGCTCCCTCCCCCTCCAAAACCTGAGTGACCCCTAAGGACCAAATCCTTCAACTGACCTTGAGAAAACAAAAATCTTGGTTAATCTGGGCTAACTGTGTGGTCTTAAACATCCAAAAGGAAAGTATAACCAGAAAACACACACACACACACACACACACACACACACACAAAAACAAAACAAAACAAAACAAAAAACGTATCAGGCTGCTGTAACTTAGCCTTTCTAGATGCTTAACAACCATGCTTAATGCCCATACCAATTTGGCCAATGGTCTTAAGGGATAACTTTGTCCCTTGTCCTCAGAGGTCAACTAAGTCCTAGGAGACTATGCATGGGAGCATCTCTTGAAATGTCCTGCAAATGTGAGTCACCAATCTTCCTGTGCAGGGAGGTCTTGGAAATCCCCTAATGGGATCATTCAGCCAGCGTCCAGTCTATAAAGAGGAAAGTCTGCTCATGCATCAAAAAGGGAAGCCTGGTCTAGCAAGACCTAACTTTGTCCTCAAGTGAATGGAACTGGTGATTGAAAAGCCAAAAGGAGCCAGGGGCTCCCTCCCCCCAAAATCATGAGTGACCCTTGATGATTAGATCCTCAAGTGACCTTGAGAAAACAAAATCCTTGGTTAATCTGGGCTAACCCTGTGGCCTTAAACATCTAAAAAGAAGGTATAACTGTAAATAAATAAGTAGTAAGGGCAGAGAAATTGTACTTCAGATATAAAATGAGATCTTAGTAAAACAACAAAAAGAAGAAAAAAAGCACTGTTGTTTTGTCTTCAATTCTTGCTGGCAATTGCAGCTACTCTGTGGCGGCCACTGCCTTTGCTATCCTTCAAAGATGTGAGACACAGCTTTTCATCCTTCCAATATGGACTGAAGATTTATGTCTCTCCAAGAATCCTCCAGACTTTCAGTGCCAGATGCGGACTGCTGAGAGATCCAGTTTGTGGACTGAGCAACTACTGGGGTTTCAGCCTCTTCAGAGTATAGACTGCCATTGTTGGACTACCTAGGCTGTATCATGGAGACCAGTACAGGAAGATCAAAACAGGATGAGGTGCTTGTTGGACCTCATTTGGTGACCATGGGAAGGGAAGACCCCAGTGTGGAGCACAAGGGCAGAACTGAGGGTTGTTTGGCTTTGCCAAGGAGGAGCCTTCAAACAGTTCCTTAAGGAAAACATGAAATCTTTCAGCCTAATAAAGAAAACAACAACAACAACAACAACAACAACAATAATAATAATAATAATAAAGAATTCATGAGCTGAAGATGCTAAACCCTATGACATCATAATCTTGACATATGTGTGGTATGCATATATGCATATTTTGGAGTGATGCAAATTGGAAGGAACAGCAACAACAACAACAACAAAGACTGGGTCAAAGAACTGACTGAAATGGTGAACTTCTGCCTGAAGCAGTAAACTTCTGCATCGAAAATTTTAAAAAGAAAAAGAAGAAAAAAATCTTTGGCAGAACGCATGAGCTCTGATGGGTAAGGAGGCAAATAAGAGGGAATGAGTCTATATTTGATTGTGAAATTTTGTTTGACATGCACAAAGCTTCAATAAAAAATAGGCTTTGAAAAAAAAGAAAATTTTGATTAGTCATTTTGATGTATCACTTATTATGATATTTGAATTTTATTACTGTATAAATTGCTTTTGTATTCTTTTGATGAGATGCACTACATTCATAAATTTTAATGTGTTGAACCATACTTGTATTCTGAGCATAAGTCTTCCTTGGTCATTGTTTATAATCCATTTTTCAGTGTGTTGCTGAGTTAGTTTACTAGCATGTTGTTGGGGGATTTGTGTCCATAGTCACATGGTTTTGGAACTATAGTTCCCTAATTGGTGTGGCCTAGGAGGGTCTGTTTCTATGACTTTCTGTATTTTATTAATGCTCTCCAATCCATTGGTGTAATGTTCCTCACAGAATTATCTCTTGAATGTTTCTACTCATGTTAAATTGCTAATAATATCTCCATATCCATGTACGGTTTTTACTAATTTGAATCTTCTGACTTTGTTTATGATATCGAGCTAAGTGTTTCCTATGTTTTTCTTGTTTTGGAAAGGTTATTTCTAGGTTTCATTGGGGTTTCCTGTTGTTCTCTGATTCTCTAGTTTTTAATCTCAGCTTTGTCTGTTCATGGTTTCTTCTGTGATAAGGACAGGCTGCGTGGCTGCAGTTGCCTGAGCAATGGTGGCTGGCGAGATGGCTCTGATGGTGATGGAATGATGCCCAGGACATCATCATCATCCAGTGGTGTCCCTGATGGTGGTGGAATGATGCCCCAGGACATCATCATCATCCAGTGGTGTCCATTCCTAGCTGCAATTCTCAGCAGCAATAGGAACCAAAGAAGTCTACAGATTTCAAAAAACAGCCTAGAAGACACCGGTATAAAGCTGCTGTGTGAAGCTGTGAAACATCCCACCTGCCACTCAGAGAATCTTGAATTGGAGGCCTATGAGCTAACTGCTGCCTGCTGTGAGGACACAGCTTCTTCTTTTACCCACAGTAATACAGTGTGGGAAACCAAACTGTGGGAAAATTTCCTGGACCTCAGTGAGGTGAGTGTGCTGAGCAAGGACTTGGAACGGCCAAAGTGTAACTTGTATGTATTGCGGCTGTAAATCAATGACATTGATGAGAAACCCCAAGCATTTCTGATTGCAGAGGAAGAGAGACCTCAGCAGTTGTCAATCCTAAGCAGTAAGAGAAACAGAAAACAAGTGTGACAGCAAAACAAGCATCCATTCCTAGAAACCTGGGCACATTTTGACCCCAAATCACATACAAGGGAAAGGGAGTGGACATTATTTTGGTTGGTCCATCTGTGTGAAGGAATTATAGATCATTGATATTCAAATGAGACACAATTTCTCTGGCACCACCCAGCTCAGGTGTGTTGTATAAAATGAAGGTGTTTTTATTTGCTAGCAGAGTACATGAAATCTGGTGGTGGGGTGGGGTGGGAGTAGGAGGTGGGGGTAATATCTGAATAAGATCAAGATACATCATATGAAGTTCTTGAAATAATAAAAGTATTTAAAAGGAAATACTCTGAATGGATATACATTGTCTATAGATAGAAAACTCCAGAGGAAATGGAGAAATTGTTAGACATAACCAACTTTAATTGGTCTAAAATAAACAATATGTTATTGAAGCAGTAATCATCTCCCAGTAGAGAAAACCCAAGGATTTGAGGTATTCAACACTGAATTGTAGCAAATATTTAAAGAACTGCCAATGTCTCCTCAAAATAGTCCTTAAACCAGAAAGACAAAGATACTATTGAATTCATTCCATGAAGGCAGTCTTACCTTCATACAAAACCCAACCTAGAACATGAAAGAAAAAAGAAAGAATAAAGAAGTATAGTGTTCTAGAATGAACAATGGCACCAAAATTGTCAGTAAAAGGAATCCAACAGCACATCAAAATATCATGTGCCATGCTCCATTTAGTTTCATTCCAGGGATATAAGGATGGTTCAACATAGGCAAACCAATAAATATAATAGACCACAAAAGGTAAGAAAGAGAAATCACATGACTACTTCAATAGATCTTGAACCCCCCCCCCCATTTTTTTGGTGTTTTTGAGATAGGATCTCCTTGTAGCCCCAGCTGGCCTGGAACTTGCTCTGTAGACCAGGCTGGCCTTGAACTCACAGAGATTCACCTGCTTCTGTCTCCTGAGTGCTGGGATTAAAGGTGTGCACCATTATGCCTGGCTCAATTTAATTTTTGTGGGCGTGTCCATGCCAACAATGCACACGGAGCTGTCTTCTATTATGTGCGTCCTTAGGCTCCTTCAGGTCCTTGGACTTATTTTTTTTTGGTCTTTTTGAGATAGGGTCTCCCTGTAGTCCAGGTGGCCTGGAACTCACTATGTAGACCAGGCTGGCCTTGAGTATTTTTTTAAATTTATCTGTCAGCTAAAATAAAATAATATTATTTATCTCATGTTTGTGGAATGAGATTAATAGTTTTTTAAGATTTTCAAAATATAATTTAAAACTATTTTGTACCAGTACAATATATTAAGCAGCAATATAATAGTAGGAATGTTGAATAGCTCAATAAATATTAGCAATAATATGTTGTTTTGGGGAAAATCCAAATTAGTTAAGGAATTTATAGAATGTTAACATTCCAGATAGCCACACTAAACTCTACCAGATAGACCAAAAAAAAAAAAAAAAGTACTCTCAAAGGGTGGGAAAGGGCTAGAATTGCCAATTAGAGAATTAAAAGCTGTAGTTAAGAGAAGGCAAGAATAAACCCCAAATGCAAAGTGACAGAATCAGATAATATGAATTTTACAGCCAACTCTACTTCAGAGGTGCTTTCTGACCTGGACTGGACATCAGTCATTTAACCACTCTCATTCTCTTGCTGCCCTCTGCCACGTTTCAGGTTTGAATGTCCCTTGATGTAAATATTTTGTCATCCTTGGAATTCTTTGACTAGTATGAGACTGTGGACCCCTAGGATGAGGAAGGCAGAAGGATATTAATACCCCTATTCTGAAACACATTTTGTCTTTTGTCTCTAGCAACCAGTTTCCATTTCCCCTAAATTAGACCATTTCCTCTCACATGTGGTGGGTCACTGTCCCTGTTATGCCCCAACGAGCAGAGTGCTCTGAAGGCCCTGTTCTGCCCCAGTCGACAGTTGTTCCCATTCCCATGCACCAAATCTATTCACCTATTACAGATGCTTCCATGCTCGTGCACCCAGACAGACATTTTCATTACAATTCCCTCCATGTTCATAAACAGAAACGAAGACACAATCCCTGCACCAGAAGGAAATTATGAACACCTTAGGTACAAGAGAGGACGGAGAAGAGAGCATGAGCACGTGCACCATCTGAAATCCACATACAACCCAGGCACTCACAGCCCTCCATGGGCAGGTTCCCATGCTTGGAGCCTTTCTTCATGGATTGAAAGAGTTGGTAGCACTTCCCAATAAACTCTTCACTCACTTGGCTCTTAGCTATTTTCATGTCTTTTAATCTCTAATTGACAGTGGACAAGAACCCCACTTGCTAGCCAGTATCAAGTACTTGTTTTGCTGTAAGGCAGCTCTTTAGTGTGAAGTGAATTTGGAAATTATTTATTTATTTTTATTTATTTATTTATTTCTGTATGTGTACGAATGTATTGTCTGCATGCAAGTCTGTGCACCCGTGTCGTGCAATGCCGCGGAGGTCAGAAGTGGGCGTCAGGTTCTCCTGGAACTGGAGTTTCAGACGGTTCTCGGCCACCATGTGGGTGCTGGGGATCGAACCCGGGTCCTCTGCAAGAGCGGTCGGCGCTCTTAACCGCTAGGCCATCTCTCCAGCCCCGGAAATTATTTTCTTGTAACTTAAGTGCCCATGTATCTATGTTCCAGATACTTGGAAGTTCTGAGAATTCATATCAGTTATTTAAACCCCTACAACCATGTATGATTTGGAGTGGGGTTTTATTGGTGAATTCCTTTCTGCAATCTCGTTTCACTTAGTTAGTACCCTGGGCTGTACAGAAATGAAGCCAGCCTGAATATGATGGTGTTTCATTTATTTTTCCCTCATCACCAATACCTAATAATTATTACTTGTTCAGAGCAAAATAAAATGGAAGATTGACTAACCCCTCTTTGCCAAGCAAAACAACATTTTCATTCTCTGATAAAGAAACTACCAAGGTGCAGCTGGGCACATGGCTACAAAGTTATTGGAGGATTTATTTCTTCATTTCTCTCACAGTGAGTGTTGCCATGTGAATAAGATCTGGCCAAAGAAAAAAAGTGAAATAAACTATCTTTACTGCTCTGAGACATGTTTTCTCCTTTCTGTGGTGTCAAGAATCAAACCCATATTCTTTTTTTTAACTTTTTTTTTTATTTATTAATTTTATTTTATTTCTGTATGTGTATGAATTGCATGCAAGTCTGTGCACCCGTGTCGTGCAATGCCGCGGACGTCAGAAGAGGGTCTCGGATTCCCCTGGAACTGGAGTTCTCCTGGAATTGGAGTTTCAGACGGTTCTCGGCCACCATGTGGGTGCTGGGGATCGAACCCGGGTCCTCTGTAAGAGCAGTCGGCGCTCTTAACCGCTAGGCCATCTCTCCAGCCCATCAAACCCATATTCTAAGCCAATGTTGTTCCACTGTATGTGGAAGATGAAGTAAATCAAGAAGTTGGTGTTCAAGTGGAAATACAAGCCTATTTTAAAGCCAGTGTGAATCACCTCATAGTGAGGAGCCCAAGTGTATGGCCAGGCATAGTTTGCAGACAGAGGACCTCCCCCGTGAGGACTGGTACCACCTAGAGATGGTAGAGCACTTGGATTCGCATGTGGGTGGCTGAGCTTGCATAGAGGATCTTCCACATCTGTTCCTTCAGTGAAATACATACAAGGGCATATACTGAGAGTGGAGATGAGGATGCAGGACTGGTGATATAATTTGGCTGGCATATTTTTACTTTATGTTTCCATTGTGGGAAGAGTTGGTTATTAATATCTTGACTCTGAGAAAAAAGATATGATGTATTAATAAGTGTGAGGTAGGTAAGTTTATGATGGATACATTCCAGACAAACAGACATATTTTCTGAAGCTATTACTCAGAATCTAATGCTGATCATATTGGAGAAAGCTGATTCTCAAGACTGGTAGAAACCCAGCATGCAAGACAGGAGACAGGGAAGGATACCCAAGAGAAGGAATCTATTTACAAATTCATGTCCTCACTTTTGTATATATGGGAGGAAAAAGAAAATAGAGGCAGCCATATGGTCTTTAACAGCAGTGAACGAATATGAAAGTATGACAGTCCCGTAACAATTTTCCAACTCATCTCAGCATCATTCAATTTGTTAGGGACAAGTTGTTCATCTATCTCAGATGATGAAAGATCACAGAAAGATTTCTAGGCAGAGAAGGGTTTTCAGTTAAACGATAAACTCCAGACTCTCTTTCAAGGTAAATTACCTGAAATCTATTCTGTAATTATGACAAATAGGTGACAGCAGCACCTTGCGTGGAGCTCATCAGCACCCTGCACCTCTGCTACAGACGGATTCAAGGGACCATCCATCATTTCAATTGCATCAACCACCATTTTCCTGCATTATTTTAACATTAACCTTTTTCACCTAATGTCTTTCAACAGAATTGACTTTAAATAACCCAGAAAAAGACCTAAGTGAATTTGTCCCATTTATGTGTGTGATGAGGAAATGAGAGCCACATCTGAGTGGATACACATTCTACAAAACACTCTTGCAGCGGAAAGGCAAACAACCAGCTAAATTATTCTCCCATCATCTGCCTCTTACACTCTTTCACTCCTTTCTTTCCACACTGTTCCTTGAGCCTTAAAGAGGACTGGATGAAGTCGTGTTTAGAACTGAACACTCATCTGTCTCTTACCCTGCAAGCTCCTGGCAGTGTTCCCCAACATTAACAGGAAAGAGAGGCTTCTCTGATGAAGCCTGTATTTGTCTAGGCCATAATCATAAATATTTACAAATCAGCTTGGCATTATGTAAATGTAACCAAACAATAGTATTTCATTCCTCACTAGGGCCCAAGATCTTCCCACCATAGATTTTACTTTTGTGTGTATGTGTGTCTTTTTGAGACCCTGGCCAGATTCATGCTTGGATTCCTTACTGTGGAGTGGACCTAAAATCTGATCATAATGGAAATGGATACCCCTCTAACGGTAGTGCCACTATTGACAGGTGGGCACATATTGTCTGTCAGGTTGGTCTCCTGGGTCATACAAATCATAGCAGGGCAAAACTGGTGGTGTCTTTTCTCTCCCAGAAGCCTGCGCAGCACCGTCTGGGACTGTAAAGGAAGCGATCTAGCAGGGAAGAAGATTCCAGCTTGATTCCAACTTGTCTTTTTCTATACTGTGCATCAAAGTCCATGGTGTCCTGAGAAAGGGGGTCTTATCAACTTGTTTTGCTGGCCAAAAGGAATGCCAAGAACCTGTATCGTTTTGGGAGCCCTTAGGGCTTCCCTGATCTCATAAGAAGATGACTCATTCCTGGAACCAGAGGTATATTCAACAGCTTAGTTCTCTTTCCCAGGCATGCAGGTTATCGCCGTTCAAAATTTCCTAGAAACTAGAAAGGGGCCATCTGTAGGAGGATGCATTAAGGTACAGAAGCTCAAATGCAGGGAACATGAAAATAGAGAGGTAAGCACGAGAGGTGGAACGGAGTAAATAGAGAAGAGTTGGGGAGGTAGGGGAGAGGTTCACACAGGGATGGGAAGTTAACCAAAATGAAAGAGACAGGAAAAAATGTGGAAATCTCATTACCAAATCTAAATTGCCTGTTTTTAAAGTATTTTTATTTCAAAATGTGTATTCCTATTGTTTTTTGTGCATTTCATACATGAGATCTTATGTATTTATGTGTATATATGTGGAGTTTGTACACACATGGTACCCATGGAAATCAAGGTGGTTGTGAGATGCTCAGCATTGGTGTTGGGAACTGTAATTAGGTCTTCTGCAACAGTTGTGCATACTCTTAACCAATGAGGCATTTCTCCAAGCCCCTAAATAACTTTCAGTCAAAGAAGAATTAATTTAAATTATTTAAATTCACGTTCAAATTAAGAAAAAATTAAATGATATCCATCCAAACTTTAGAAATAGAGAAACTCTGAAGATGCTAAAACCTATGATATATGCGGCATGGCTATGTGCATATTTTGAAGTGATGGATATTGGAAGGAATAACAACAACACTACCACCAACAACAACAATAGAAAATTTTCCGTCAAAGAATTGAGTGAAATAGTGAACTTCTGCTTAAAACAGTAAACTTCTGCATTGAGAATTTTGAGAGAGACTGAGGAAAAGATGAAAAACGTGTTTGGCAGAATGCATGAGCTCCGGTGGGGTGGGGGGACAGGGAGGGGGTCACAGGTCTAGATTTGATTTGTATGAAATGCACAGAGCTTCAACAAAACATTGAAAAAAAAAAAAAGAAATACAGACAAACTTCAAATGGTAAGTTGCACTGGTGAAAAGAAAAAGTGAAAGTTTAGTGGCCAAAACTTCATCCCCCCCCCCCAGTTACAAGAATGAAACACAGGGCTGGAGAGGTGGCTGAGTGGGTCTTGTAGACCACCCACATTTGAATTCCACCTCCCACAATCCCAGAGATTTGACTCCCTCTTCTGACCTCCACAGGCATTACACGACATGGTTGTATTTACACAAATTCAGGCAATACAGTCATACACTTAAAGTGAAAATAATAAAATATTTTAAAAGAATGAGATCCAATCGAACATCTCAAAATAGAAATAAATTAAAAAACATGAACACCATTAGAAACAAATAAATCAGAACATTAACATACAATAACATAAATTCCAAGTTGCTAACAAAATCAGATTTCCTTAATTAATCAAATCCCTAAGATCCTGGGAATGTTGATGAAAAATCAGGTGGTGATGAACATTCCCAGATGAACTTATGGCAGTAGTATCTGCAAGCACAAGACCCGTGCATATTCTATTAGACAAAACCCCAGCATAGAACTGGGGGAAAGGAAGCAGGCTCCAACCTTAGCCAAAGAACTACTGTGAGTGATCACTGTTGGGAGAGGGAGAGCTGCTCTTTAAGGGAGAGACTCTAGACAGACTGACTAGAAGACTCCACTGGGTGAACTTACACAGAGGGACATCTGGCTATACTAACTTGACTTGATAGGTCTTAACATGTATGAAAGCATGCATGAAATCCTATGGAGGGGACCATAAGGAGATATAGATGGGAGAGATTGGCATAAAGATGATTAAAACATTTTGTATGGAATGTCAAAAATTCTATGCAGAATACATATTGACCAAAGAGAATAGAAAAAGCGATGTCATAGCACAGAACTTCTGACATCAAACTCTGGCTTTGCCTGCTAAAACACACTAACAGGTGCTTATACATACACATATGCACATACAAACACACTGACCTTTAATCACTTTGAAAAGAATTGAATCTCATTATGGAAACCTGCACAAATATTCTTATATTCTAGCATATAATATTCTTGTTTTAATTGAATAGTTTAAGTTCTAATAAATGAGATCTATAATAGACATAGATCCATAGTAGAACAGAATGAAAATTGTCCAGAAGTTGTGTAGAAAATCTTTAACAATCTATAACATCAGCCATCACAACTAATCATAATCAGATTCCATAAATTAGTTAAAAAATAAAATCATTAGTATTCTTATATATCAGGAACAACTAATATACAAATTAGTCATATTAACAGTTTTTCTTAGAACAATGTTAATGTATTTTGCTGTTTTCTGCAATGGTGAGTTCTATGTTACTATAACAAAATGCCTGAAATAACTTAAAAGGAGGAACGATTTATTTTGTTGAAAATTAAGAACCTTCAGTCCAGTTGCAATTCCCCTGTTATTTTGGACCTGTAATTAAGCAATAAAACATGGAGGTGGGGAAAGCGACAGAAGAAATTTAAAAAATAACAGGCATAAAGGAGCTGGAGTCTCAAAACTTCTTTCGGTTGTGTACTCCAGTGACAAGCTTCCTATCCTCAGGTGCTACATCTTAAAGGTTC
This sequence comes from Rhizomys pruinosus, assembly GCA_009823505.1. NCBI lineage: Eukaryota > Metazoa > Chordata > Mammalia > Rodentia > Spalacidae > Rhizomys > Rhizomys pruinosus. The sequence goes on from VZQC01008136.1 coordinate 1,731,230, forward strand.
CTCCATCTCCTAAAAGCACAAGGGTCTGAGGAATCAGTCTTTAACCATGGCCTTTGGAGCATAATTATAAAAAAAATTTCAATTTGTTATAATAGCCATTTTATTTTTTTTTCATTTTTGCTGAATTTTTGTGAATTTCATATATTTTGATCATATTTAGACCACCACGCCCATCTGTACCCCCTTATACCTGAACATCCAGTTTCATGTACTCTGATATATATATGTTTGTGTGTGTGTGTGTGTGTTTGTATGATTTTTGTGTGCTAAGGTCCATGAAGTCAAAACTGTGTCCCCAAATGCAAAACAGTCATATACATAAGAAATACAAATAAGTATATCAAAACTATTTTAAAAAAAGATATTTTTTAGACCAGGCTGGCCTTGAACTCACAGAGGTCCACCTGCCTCTGCTTTCCGAGTGCTAGGATCAAAGGTGTGTGCCACCATGCCCAGCTTAAAGATGGTTCTTAGCTGCCATGTGGATGCTGGGAATCGAACCTGAATCCCCTGGAAGAGCAGTTGGTGCTCTTAACCTCTGAGCCATCTCTCCAGCCCCTAAATAAAGAATTTTTGATTCAGTAAACTTCCAATCATTTAAAACAAAATGATAACAAATCCTTCATAAAATCTTTCTGAAGGGAAGAGGTGAAAAAAGTTCTCTTTCTCACTTTATGCAGCCAGCATAAGTCAAACCTGACATCCTAACAACAGGGTCATTATGAGACAAGAAAATAGCAGGCTGATAAATCTCAGGAAAACAGTTTCAAATGAACTACACAAAATATCACAAAATTATGATGAAAATTAAGCAAAACATGCAATCTATATGTCAAAACATATAAAGTGAAATTTATTCCCAGAATTCAAGATTGAGTTTATAATTGAAAAGTGATCAGTACACAAGATAAAACAGAAATAAAATCAACTAGTGATACAGTCCTATAAAGGTGCGTGATGAACAGCAAAGTGTTGAAAACACTCTTTGTGAACCATACCAGAACCTTGAAACTCCCCCTCATTCCTTGGAGTTGCTAGGCAACACTTAGATTTCTATAAAACTCTACAGCTTCCTGAAACCCCATTGGCCACAATGATCCCACAGAATATTCAGAGGGAGCACATAGGTGTGTCTGGTTCAGTTCAGTTCAATTTTGAGAGCATCCCTTACCAACTTATGTGGCAGTTCTTTCAACAAGATGGTTTCTGTCATCTGTGTGAGAAGAACCTTGGGAAAATTTTAACAGATAAAATTCTCTGCTGCCTCCTGTGATCCCAGACCTTGAGAGACTCCCTGAGAGTGCCTGACTCTGGACTTCAACGGCGAGCTTCCCAAAACGTGCTGTGCCCATGCCCCTACTTTGGGAGCACCCACTGTCCATCCAACTACCCCAGACCCAGGCTTCTTTGCTGGTTAGTAGGGGCCCAGACCTTGGAAGACTGCCTGAGAGTGCCTGATCCTTGCCTCCATGTGGTGAGCATCCCAAATCCTGCCCTGCCCATCACCCTGCTCTGGAACTCTCTGCAGCTCCTCCCACTTTTCCAGGGCTTAAATTTCCCTACTGACCAATAGAGAAGAGCACTTCCATCTCCCATCTCCTATCCTTGGACTTTGTCACTACTCATCTAAAGCTTCTGAAGTGCTCCTAACCATCTAGAGCCACTGCCCCCCCATACCCCTGTAGAGCTCCTGAGTAGGCTAACCAGAGCCATGTGGTTCCTGAAATATAAAATCAAAAGATAGACCAATAAGCCTTTTATACTCTATGAGTAAGCAGCCAAAGTACATGAAAATAAAAATAGAATCAGACTTCAACTCAACAAAGGAAGGCTCAAGTTTTATATCAAAATCACAAGCAAAAGATCTACATGCAAAAACTGCAATGAAAATATAATAACATGAAAAACTAAAATAATATGTTACCACCAAACACTACCAGTCCTCTAGAAGATTTCTACTGAGAAACCTGTAAAGATAACCCAGGACACAAAATTTCAAAGAACAATCATCAAAATTATCAAATAATTCAACAAGTTTGAAGAACATACAAGCAAATTCAATAAGTCAAAGAAGATAAGGATAAATTTCTGACTATATTAAAAAAAAGAGACAGACTAAAATGAAGAAAAAAAACACCTAAATAAGCCAATTTGAGACAACAAGAAAAAGCCTCACAAATATAATGAACGAAATGGTAAGTAGAATATCAAGATTGGACAACAAAGTTGAAAAATTGGATTACTCTATCAAGGAATATGAAAAAATTACAAACGCAGGAAAAAAGTATGAAGAAAATTTGGATACCACGAAAAATCTAATTTATACAGCATAGGCATACACGAAGAATGAGAATTGTTGAAGAAAATCTCCCCAAAGGAAAGAAAATAAAATACAGGAGGCACATAGAAGACCAAATACGTGGGATCAGGTGAGAATTACCCCACAGCACATCTTAGTAAAAACACTGAATTTACAGAACAAAGAGAGAATATTTACTGAAAGCTGGAAGAGAGAAACAAGTCACATATAAAGGAAAATCCATCAGAATTGTGGCCGATTTCTCATTGTAAGCTATGAAAGCCAGGAGAGCCTGGAGCAAAGTTCTCAATGGTCGTAGATGCCAGCCCAGAATACATTACCCAGCAAAACAGCCTACTATTGTTGAAAGGAAAGAAAAATCTTCCATGACATGAAAAAGCTAATAGAATTCATCATGTACACCAAATCAGCACTTCAGTGAATACTTGAGGCAATACAAAAGACTAAAGAAAGGAATAACTACACCCGAGGCCAAAAAAAAAAAAAAAAGTAATAATTTAAGGTATAATTGTGGAAACACAAAATTAGACCAAGAATAGAAACAGGAATATAAATGACAGCAGCCAATACACACTTTCAATAATAAATGTCAATGGCCTAAACTCCCCAGTCAAAAGACCCATTCTAGTTGAATGGATTAAGAATCAAAATCCAAAATTTGTTGTCTGAAAAAAAAAATGGATCTCACCTTCATGGATAGACAATACCTTAAGGTGAAATGATGGAAAAGCTATAACAAGCAAATGGCACTAAGAAGAAAGTAAGAAATGCAATTCTAATATCTGACAAATTAGATTTCAAACTAAAACTAATCAGAAGAGGTAAAGAGGATCACTTCATTGTGATCAAGGAACAATTGAGCAAGAAGGTATTACAGTCATGAACATATATGCACCAAACTCAGGTGTACCCGATTTTATAAAGTTCTATAAGACTTTAAGACACAGATTAGCCGGGCGTGGTGGTGCACGCCTTTAATCCTAGCACTTGGGAGGCAGAGGCAGGCGGATCTTTGTGAGTTCAAGGCCAGCCTGGTCTACAGAGTGAGTTCCAGGACAGCTGGGACTACAGGGAGACCCTGTCTCGAAAAGACCAAAAACAAAATTAAAAAAAAAAGACACAGATTAACCCTAACACAGTAATAGTAGGGGACTTCAGTATCCCACTATGTCCAATAGACAGGATGACCAGATGAATAATAGACAGCTGAATTAAATGATACGGTATATCAAGTGGACCTAACAGACTTCTACCAAATAGTCCACCCAACCACCAAAGAATATACATTCCATTCAGCTTCCCAGGGATGGAATTTTCTCTAAAACTGACTACAAGCTGGGGCACAAAATAAAAATTAAAATTAACAATTACAAAAAAAATTGAATTACTTCCATGTACCTATAGACCATTACTGCCATCTAAAGCTTCAATCAGCAGCAAAAACTCTAGTAACAACACAAACACTTGGAGATTAAATAACATACTCCACAAATATGAATGGGTAAAGGAACACATTATAGAAAGAAATAACAATATTCTAGTATACTAATGAAATGGATTAAAACAACAGATTCTGGTGAACACTTTTAAAAACAGCCTTGGGGCTGGAGAGATGTGCCTAGTGGTTAAGAGCCGCCGACCGCTTTACAGAGGACGCCCGGTGTTCGAGCCTAGCACCCCACGTGAGCGGCCGAGAACCGTCTGAACTCCAATTCCAGGAGAACTCAGTTCCAGGGGAAATCCGGATACCCTCTTCTGACTCCAGCAGCATTGCACGACAACGGGGCCAACAGACTCATGCAGACAGGTTACCATTCGAACATACAAACATAAAAAAAAAAAAATTAAACACAATAAAACATAAAAAGCAGACCTTGGGCGGTCCCTCCCCCCCTTCTTTCCTTGGGTGAGTAGGTGGATCTCTGTGGTTCCAGGTTCCAGGCCTGTCTACAGGAGCGAGCTACAGGAAGCTGGGACTAAAGGGGACCCTGCCTCAAAAATACAAAAAAAAAAAAAAAAAGCAGCCCTAAGAGGGAGGTTATAGCTCTGAATGCCTAATTAAAAACTGAGAAAGAAAGCAAGTCAATGACTTAATATTGAAAATAAAGAATATGAAAAGGGAAGAACAAGTGAAACCAAAACCCAGCATATGAGAAGAAATAACAAAAATCAGAGCAGAAAATAATATAGAGCAAAGGAAACGACACAAAGAATCAATGCCCTCGGAGCCTGTTCTCTGAAAAGATAAACAAGATAGACAGATCCTTGGGGTAGAGAACCAAAAGAGTGAAAAAAAAAAAAAAAACACTGGAAATCAACAGAATTAGAGATGCCCAACCATAAGTGATGCATCTATAATGAAACCCCTATACCTTAGGTTTAGGAACATGGTGGAACAAGGGATTGAGAAAATACTACTGCAACTCTCAGCTCTCATCAATGAAGGTCCAGAGGGCAATGAACACATAGAGCTACAGGTTTAAAGAGTAAGTGTCTGAGGGACAGGACTCCCATATTAAACTTTACCTTTCAGGGCTTAGAGACTATGTGGAAAAATGGACAGGAAAGTTGTAAAAGCCACTGGAGGAGGTGGGGGACCACGTGGTTACAGGGTCTTACAGGGTCCTGGGACCTTGTTCATGTGAACTTACAGCAGTAGTGACAACATGTACAGGACTCATGCAAACACAAGCAGATGTCAACCCAGCATAGAACAAACTGTAACAATGGGCAGCAGGGCCCAATCTCAGCTGAGACCTACTGGACATCTGACTGCTGCTGGGTGAGGCAAGGGTGATCTTCTTCAAGGGAGTGACTCTAGATAGGCTAAATAGACCCCACGCGATGAATGTGCACCGAGGGACGCCATGGGACACTAATTTGACTCGATAGGCCTAAACATAAATGAATGGATGCATAAAAACAAGTGGGTGGGGCTATGAGACTGCTCTAATGGGGAAGGGCTTATGAAGATGATTATTTTGTTCTGTATGAGATACACAAAAATTCAATAAAAATTAAAAAAAATTATATAAATGTTAGTTGAAACTCAAGGCTTTGAAAAGGTAAGGACAAACAAAACCCAAACCTAGCAGATGATAAGTAATAAAAGTCAGAGCAGAAATCAATGAAACAGAAGCAAAGAAAGCAATACAGAGAATCAGTGAGCTGAGAGCTGGTTCTTTGAAAAATAAACAAGATAGCCCGACCCTTAGCTCAGTGCAGAAAAGGAAGAAAGAGCACGTTCAAGTCAATAAAATAAGAGATGAAAGGGGAAACAGACACCAAAAATATACAGAATTTATCAGGGAATACATTGCAAACCTATACTCTATGAAATTCAAAAATCTAAAATAAATAAATGAATATCTAAAATCACAGGAATCATCAAAGCTAAACCAAGAAGAGCTCAATACCATAAACAGACCCATATAAGGAAACTGAAACAGTAGTGTAAAGTCTCCTGACTAAATAAAGCCCATGGCCCAAATGGATTTACAACAGAATTCTACAGACATTTAAAGATCCACAAACTGATAGAAACACAGCGAGGAAGCCCAAACTTCTTTTATAAAACCAGTATCACTCTAAATCAGGAAAAGCAAAATCAGTTAAAGACATGACCAAAATAGACAACTGTAGACTATATTTTTAATGTACATAGATGCAAAAATTCTCAACAAAATATTTGCAATCCACACGCAGACACACATCCACCATAATCTAATGAGTTTTATTCCAGAGATTCAGGTATAGTTCAAGTGGTGCTGTACCAGTGCTATGCGGCACTGCGGTCAAATGTCCCGCCACCCCATCCCGTTTCATCTTCATGTCCTTCCTTGCCGCCCTGTTGGCCCCCTCAGGCAGAGGCCAGTGCCTCCTGGTCTCGCCTCCTTTGCAAGCAAAGGGACCAGGGATGGGTTGAAGCAGGACATTCCCCCTTCGCAGGCTGGGTGGAATTTTCCCTCACAGGAGAACTGTTCCTCACCATCAGCACCTCCTGTCCACACTTTTCCAGTGAACCTGGTACCAACACGGCAACTTCCGTTGCCATGGTTGGTCATGGAGCTAAGAGCTAAGGAAGGTCATCAAAGAGGATGAGGTTCATGCTCATTGGCCACATGACCTCCTAGAAACCCTTGACCAACATTTCTTGGCCCTGGGAGACAGTGCCCTCCCCATGAGCCCCCACCTATTAGGAAACTGACTCAGCACCTGGTGGCCCTTCTTGGCATGGTGGGGTGGACTAGATACCCCTCTTCTTTGCTCTTAAGATGTTCAGCACTCCCCCTTCATCTTCATCTGCTTTAAAACGCTCTTTTGAGATAAACTTAATAATGTAGGATTTAGTTCCAGTGCTCTGGAGGCAAAGGCAGGTGGACATCTGTGGGAGTTTGAAGCCAGATTGTTCTATGTATTGAGTGTCAGGACAGCCACTGCTGGGGGACCCTGTCTGAAATAAGTTGCCAATAAGATAAGCTAAAAGTCTTGGTCTAATTTAAATGGAGACGTGGGAATGATTTTGTGTTTTTCTTTATATTTCAAACAGTCCTTAGTAATGTGTATAAATGTGTAATAAAGAAAAAAACAAATTAGTCCAAAACTGCAAGTACCTGTGTCCTATTTCTGCCTTTGGACCTTCTCTAGCTCTTGGCGAGAGAGAGAGAGAGAGAGAGAGAGAGAGAGAGAGAGAGAGAGAGAGAAAGAGAGAGAGAGATACAGGTCATCCACGAACAGGGATAGATTAGGGATAGGTCAGGGACAGGTTAGGGACAAGTGGTCAGGTCAGGGTCAGGTCAGGGCGAGGTCAGGGTCAGGTCAAGGACAGGCGGTCAGGGTCAGCTAGTTAGGGTCAGGTAGCTGGGAAGGGGCCTAAAGGCCAATCCTTTTTGACAGATGGATCTCAGGTGTTGTATGTTACTGAGGACACCCGTTCTAATTATGTAAGAACATCCCTACAGCAAGAGAACCTGGAACAGAATTTTGAAAACAAAACAAAACGATGGGTCACCTCCTGCAGGGTGTAGGGCCATTTCTTAACCATCAACTTCTCCTGCCATGAGAGGTCAAACTCCAGCAAGGCCACTTCTTTCTCTACCTGCTGCCCCTTGGTTTCTTCTTTCTTGTTCCCATAAACATCACCAACTGCTTTACTAACCCTGCCCTCTGAGAAGGGAGGTATGTTTTCTTTCTAGATGGCTATCAATCAGACATGGGACTCCTGCTTACCGGCCTCCTGCATTGAGCCAAAGGAGCTGATTGGCTCAGCTGTGACTGCTGGAGTCACTATTTCCAACCAAACAGCTCAAGCCCAAGCCCTTCATAACCCGTCATCAGTGACATCAGAAGGGTGCAACACCACTGCCGCATCCCTTGAGTAGGTTATGTTGGGCATCATAAATTTACAGACCCAAGTGGACATTCATGCAGCCTAATTAGAAGCCATGTTTCACATGATGGAACTCTCAGTTCAGCAACCCCTTCAAACTCCTGCTTTGGGTAACTGTGTTTCTGTTCTTTCTCAGTTACATCAGGTTACTTTGATCTAGGGTAAGGGCACAACAGCAAGAGATAGCAATATTGGCCAAAATTGTCTATGAACATGTCCCAACTCAGGCCCCTGTCTGGGCCCATTTGGCCCTGACACAACTGGTTGTAGAGACCCTAGTTGTTCAAGCACATAATGTGTTATGAACAGGTTTCCATTTCTCAGGGGGATATGTAGGCCACTCCTGGGCCTGTTTAGTAAGCCACATTGCTGACTTTCTTGCTGCACCATCAACATAGCACCCTTCCTGGCAACAGGTGCATGCAGCCCCCTTGTTATGATTAATTGTCCCCTGTGTTGGGCTTGTGAACAATATGTGATCATCTATAGGAGCATGTGTAGGCAGAGGACTATGTAACTGCATGATTAGGTTGATCTTTTCAATGATTGGATATGCTCTGATGATCTCTATGCTGATTAGTAGAAGCTTCCTATATACCCTGTACTGGAAAACAAAGTTTTGAGTCTCATCCTGATGTGATCCCAGAATGTTTTTTTCCTTTGTCACATTTACCCCTTGGTAGAGAGGGGACCAATGACCGGTTGAATGAAGGTCCAGAACCACTTATCAAGAAGTTTCATTTGTAATAGATATAGTCTATTATAGAGTTCCATAACTGGTCACCCACAGAGATTGCTTGTGAAATGCCCAAATCTGTCACACATCTACAATGGAACCTCTACACCTAAAGCTCACAGAATGTGGTGGAGCAAGGGGTACAGAGAATCCTAATTCGTCTCTCAGTTCTTATCAATGAAGCTCTGTCATGCAACAGTGGGCCATGAACACAAAGGGCAACAAGTGGCCAACCATAGAGAAAGAGTCTGTAGAGTGGGTTCTTGGACAGGACTCCTATATTAAACTTAAATCGTACAGAGCACATTCACCACTGTGGAAGAGGAGGTTGGAAGACTATAAGAGCCAGGGAAGGAGGTGCATGACCATATGGAACCTGAGGCTCCTGGGACCTTGCCTTATGAACATACAGCCATGGTGACAGAATACACAAGACCCATGCAAAATCTAATAGACAGCATCCTAGCATAGAACCATGAAAATGAGCAGCAGTCCCCAATCTTAGCTGAAGGATTTGGGGGCAGCTAATTACTGCTGGTGAAGTAGAGCTGATCTTAAAGGTAATGACTCTAGATTGGCTGTCTACATCCTAGAGGATGAACTTGCACTAATGGATGTCTGGGGAAAGTAACTTGACTCAATAGTACTTCACACAGAGGACAGAGCACATGAAATCCATCAAGGGGGAGGGCAATAGGAAGGTGCCAATGGTGAAAGAGGTGTAAAGATGAGTAAGAAGTTATATACGAGATACACAGCAATTTAATACAAATATGTCAATAAAGTTTAAATATTGTGTCAGTGAAATGCGTCAGAGTCATGGTGCTTGTCACCCATGCCCAGACCAGGGTTCAACTCCTGGAACTCATGTAAAGGTATAAGGAGAAAGCCAACTCTGCACCGTTGTCTTCTGACCGCCACACATGTTCCATGGCACATGTACATACAGACATGGTAACGCCTTTTAATTAAAACTGTTACATCCACACATATATGTAACAATAATAATGGAGAGGACAGGAAATTGAGATTGAATGGGGAGGTCATGAGAGGCAGTGGAAATGATGCAAACACAATATTCATGCAGGAAATTCTCAAAAAATAAAAAAAAAAAACAAATGTAATTTAAAAATGTTCTGTAGAGTGCCTGGGAGACAGCTCAGTTGGTAACTCACCTGCTTTGCTAACACTGAGATCTGAGTTCTGTTTCTAGAACTGACTTCTTTTTGTTTTTTAAATATGGAATTCTTCACCAATTTGTGTGTCATCCTTGTGCAGGGGCCATGCTAATTTTCTCTGTATCATTCCAATTTTAGTATATGTGCTGCCGAAACGAGCACTAGAACTGACTTTTTAAAAATCCTGGGTGTATTGGAATGTGCCTGAACTCCCAGTGCCAGAGGTGTAGACATGCACAGATCCCTGCTGTTTTCTGGCCAGGTAGCTTGGCTGACTTGTTGAGTTCAAGTGAGATATCTGCCTCAGAAACCAGGTGGGCACTCCTGAGAACCGACACCCAATGCTGTCTTCTGGCCCTCCACATGCACAGATGTACACATGTGTGTACTCGAGAGTGAATCTACACTCACAAGTACACACATATACATATGAACATAAATTTGTTCTTCAATAGAAGCTATCAAGAAAGTGAGAAGAAGCCAGGTGTGGTGGTGCACATGTTGAATCCTAGCTTGTGGGATGTAAAGGCAGGAGGATATTTGTGAGAATGAGGCCAGCTTGGTCTACATAGTCAGTTCTAGGCCAGCTGGGGTTACATAATGAAAAAAAGTAGGGAAAACATAACACACGGAATGGCAAATGACACATCAGAGTGAGGATTTGTACCAAGAATATGGAAAGAATGCAGTTCATAATGAGGAGGTAAATAATGGCTTTAAAACCTATAAAGAATCTTAAGAAAGAATCACCCAAATGATATGTGGCCAGCAATCTCCTGAAGATGTGCTCCACAGGTTAGTGACATGCGAAGCAAAAATCAACTTCATTGAGATAAGGGAATGTAAACTTGATAGACAGGGGAAGTAAAAAATCAGATGGTGCAGTGTGTCAGTAATCACAGCACTCCTGATTAGGTGGGGGAAAGGTGCAGAAGAGGTGTGTGGACCACATGGTCTGAGCCCCACCACAGTGACAATTAGAGTGCCTGTCTGAATCAAGGTTGAACTCCAGGCCCGACTTTCAAGGTTGCCTTTCAATCTACACATACTCCACATAGCATGCACATACTTGGACTCACACACACACACATCACACACATAACATACATGCACACACCACACATGTATACATCACCTTCACACACATTCCTCACACTTCCATACACACATCATATAACACATATAACACACACTTACATATATAGACACATAATAACATCACATATATATAAATCATACATTCATACATTCAAGGACATACATGGCACATACTCATAAACAAATATGCTTATAAACACATACACATTACACACATATACACAATACATACACATATTAAAGACATACATCCCCACACACAACACAAATATACATATCATGCACAATTTAAAAATACAGAAGCATTTATACATATACACTCTAAAACACATACACCATGCCCATATATCAGACACATACATGTATACCCATATCACAAACATATGAATATAACAGACACATGCATGCAGTTCACATGTATAAGATATGGAAACACATACACATGTGGATCACAGACATACTTCAGATACATATCTCAGATGCATATATCACACTCATACAAACACAAATCACATACATTTCTCACACAGACACACATATGCATTCTACACACATATTGCACACACACACATATATATATATATATATACATACATACAGAAATATACAAACACACACCACATACATATCCACTAATCACATATTCATAGATATGTGGAGTCAACCACATATGTCACACATATATGCACATGGATGCACACATTTAAACACAGGACAAACATACATACACACATACCTACACAATGTACAGATACATAAGCATACAGGTTCCATGCATACACATACATACACATATACACATGTACACTCATAAACACATATACCACATATATATATAATCACATATACATATCACAGACACATATAAGTACCATGACACATAGACACAAACACACAATGCACATTCTGACTCCATGTGTAGAGCACCTGTGGCTTAACTTAAAGGGTTTGTGGGTGCCGTCATACTTCTTGACCAGAGTCTCTGATGCCAATTTCTAGGTGGTCCATGTTTGGGGATGAGTGATCCCATGCCTTCTCTTCACAGACAGCCATTTAGTTGGGTCTGAGAGCCTCAGACCAGGACCAGCATCTCATTCAACATTCAGTGAGACAAAGTATTCATGACCAGAATGAAACGTGTTATTTAAAATGCATTCGATTGTTGAAGATGCAATAATAAATCCCAAGTGGTTTAAAATCATACACATCTCAAAATGTCTTAAAGAACACATCATTTAAAAAATGACTAGCTAAGACTCTTCAAATAAAATTGGTTATTTCCAAATATTCTGGACAAAATTATAACCATATTGGGGATTCATTTAGAAAGACAAGGAGTGAAAAGCAAGTGCAGGTATCAAATATTCATTGTGCTATGTCAGGCAAAGGTTTCTTTTGCAGTGGCATAATATTGTAATTCCCCTCTTGTGACTACTCTGAGTATAAAAATCTGCAGCAATTCCATGAGACTCTCCTTTATAATAAGTAGATGATGCCCTGTGCATGCCTTTGAAAGAACGCTTAATGGTAGTGCTTCAGTTTCTATCTCTCCACGCTGTCATAAAAGCATATTTCAAACCCTTGGGGGCTGAAATGCACAAAGACACCTAACATCTTGATGCAAACACATTTTAAAACATTCACACCCGATAATACCCAGCAATAATGAAATCCCAAGCCCAAGGTCACACAAATCTCTGTACAAGTTTTCTTTCACTGTGGAAGCTGGAAAATAATCTTGCAGAAAACTGTTCTCAACAGAACATTAGAAGTGTATTAGCCTGGATGTATTCTAAGCCTGTCATTTCCAACAGGATGTCTGCATACATATTAAATTATGTGTGTGTGTGTGTGTGTGTGTGTGTATGTGTGTGTGTGTGTGTAGTATATAGTAGGGAATGGATCCATTAACTAATTGACTTGCTTTGCATGTTATCATTTTACATTCTTACCATTAACTTCCATTTTTCCACAGGCATGTCATCTCTTAACTACATCTACAAGTTAAGTTAGTTTTGCTACCTTGCCGCACTGGACTGATGTGCTCGAATTCTGTCTGCCGTGTGTGCTGGCTGCTGATGACCCTTCTCATTAGGGAGAATTTTCCTCAGATAATGGAAGGCGCCTCACACTGGAAGTCATAACCTTCACTGACCTAGGAGCCCAGTGCCTGGTAGGTTTAGGCCACAACTTGGGCTTCGCATGTCCAAATCCAAAGGAAACCCAATACACACTTGATGCTTCAGAGACTTTCCTAGGTACGGCCAAGGCTGTCAGTCATCTGTACCTGCTTGCTCTGCCTCTTAACTTTCTGTGTCCATCAGTGGCAACCAAATCCTTAACTCAGATTGATTCTGCTGAAACTGACCATCTTCATGATACCTTTATACCACCAATTGTGCAGTTTTTCCATGCTTGTTGAGACTATTCTGCAACCAAGAACTAACTTAAGAGCTTCACTTTATCTTGCTATTGTCCTCACAACCCCACCCCACAAGGTCAGCTGTATGTCTTTGTATCTTTCCAATCATGTATCACTTATAATGAAGGAAGACAGTGACCTCCTAATTAATGTGCCAGCATACATGTGACACAAACTTCCATGCAAGGCCCCATCTCTGAACATATTTCTTGAATGCATAATCACCACTAACATAATCTAAAACATAAGTTTCCTATTGTGCAACATAGAGCAGGCTAACCATTTTCTAGTTGCTGAGCATTTCATTCTGCCATTGTGGAATGCCCGTATCGTGTGACAGACACAGAATAGGCTTGCTGGAAGCAAAAAACACACACTTTGGTTATTTATACTGTATACTTAGGTCTGTGGCGCTGTCCGTGCAGCACAAGAGCAGAGGTATACGAGATATAAAGTGACTAGATAGAGTTCTACGTCAAGGCAATATCAGAAGAATATTTATGAGGACATCTGGTTGAACAGGAGTCAGTTGGGTGAAGAAAAGGGACAAAAGCATTCCAGGAAGGAAGAGCAGAATGTGTGGGAAGCCTAAGACAAAGGGGATGCAGGAGGAAAAGGAACACATGGAGTGAAACAGCTTGTGAAAATAATAGAATGGTTTGTGTTTAGCTTGTTACTTGACATTTAAGCACACTTCTCTATACAGTTTCTCTGGAGAGAAGAAGGTGTGTTGGAAAGAGTGTGGACAGACAGGATGCAGACATCTGGGATGGAGGGCCTCCCTCTGCATTCAGAGCATAATCCTTTTCTACGCTGACCTGCAGACTATGTCTTGGGGCAGCTCAAAGTCATATATTGAACAAGTATCTTATCCTTCCTCCCCCTTTCCTTTTTTTCTTTTTCTTTTCTTTTTCTTTCTTTTTTTTTTTTTTTTTTTTTTTTTTTTCTTTTTGAGACAGGGTCTCCCTTTAGTCCCAGATGGCCTGGAGCTTGCTATGTAGACCAGGCTGGCCTTGAACTCACAGAGATCCGCTTACCTCTGTCTCCCAAGTGCTAGGATTAAAGGCGTGCGCCACCACGCCCAGTCTTTTCTTTAAATAAGGGATTAAACCTATGGCCTTGTGCATGGGAGGTTAATAATCTACCACTAAGCTACATCTGCAGCCCCAGCTCTGCCTGTCAGCAGGCAGTTTACAGTTCACTTGCAGAACAGAACGTTTGTATTTGCGGCCATGTTTGCAGTTTTCCGTACATAAAATAATCTGGTTTTCAATTTGTATTTTGGTCGACTGTGAATTTGAAGGTTCAGAACAAGTCAAATATGAAATAGCACAGTGATTTATCCTAGAGGTCATGGGAGCTTTGTTTAACAAAATAAGAGGAGAGATGTAATGAAAATAACTGAGAGCAAAATTAAAAATGATAGCATTGCTGAAGTAGCATCAGACTTAATGCCTTTGCTTAAAAGAGAAAACGACTGTATTTTAAAGATTTTTTTTACTGAAGTTTTATGCATTTCATACAACATTTCTTAGTCAAATTTAGACCCATTCCCCTTCCTGGCCCCTGACCCCGAAGAGCACATGAATTCTGCCATATATTTTTTTCATCTTTTTCTGTCTTTTTTTTTTTTTCTTTTTGAGACAGGGTCTCCCTGTAGCCCCAGCTGTCCTGGAACTCACTCTGTAGACCAGGCTGGACTTGAACTCACAAAGATCCGCCTACCTCTGCCTCCCGAGTGCTAGGATTAAAGGTGTGAGCCAGCATGCCCGGTTCTTTTTTAAAAAAAATTTCAATGCAGAAGTTACCATTTATAAGACAAACTGAATAATTATTTTCTTTCTTTCTTTCTTTCTTTTTTTTTTTAGTAAATATAATACCTGATGTTACTCATCAACTTGCTATGTAATGGAGGACTGTAAAGTAATAGTTTTTCTTTTCTTTTTCTTTTTTATTTATTTATGTGTCTGAACGTACTGCCTGCATGTAGGTTTGTGTACCCATGTCGTGCAATGCCGCGGAGGTCAGAAGAGGGTCTCAGATTTCCTTGGAACTGGAGTTCTCCTGGAATTGGAGTTACAGAGGGTTCTCAGCCGCCATGTGGGTGCTGGGGATCGAACCCGGGTCCTCTGCAAGAGCAGTCGGCACTCTTAACATCTAGGCCATCTCTCCAGCCCACATTTTTTCTTTACCTGCATACAACTCTACTGTCAAAATGTGAATCCCTAAACATGTTTTGGAATTATAGTTTATTTTCAGACGTCCCAATTTTGGTATATGTATATGTGTGGCGTGTATATATGCATGTTTTGGAGTGATACAAACTGGAAGGAACAACAACAACAACAAAGACTGGGTAAAGATGATTTTTAAAAGAATATAAAATATTTTTTCTTATGGATTCTATTATTATAAGATAAATTATGAATCATTCCATTCTTAGAACAAATATCTAGATATGATGGGAGTCAAAATTAATATAAATTTGAGAGGAAATTTTAAGACTATGTCAAAACTTAAAATGCACATATACAATGAACCAATTCTTCTACTTTCAGTCTTGTATCTCAGAGTAACACCTCCTCCATATGTGTGTATTAGTACCCCCAGTACTTTGCACAGTCTTGTGAAAAAGACATTCCAATAGCATCATATGTAATTTTTTAAGAAATCCATTGGAAACCACACAAAGGATCCTCAATAAAATATAGAAAAAACAAACTATAATATATTACAGAAGGTTCTTTAAGCTTTCAGAGAAAGATCAATATGAGCTGCCATGAAAAGGAACTTAAGACATATATTATGTGAAAAAACATAAATATGCACAATACACATTTGTATGGTAAACATTATTTACACACACAGTGGTTATTACAAAGCAAAGAAAATTCTATTTTATTGCTTTATATACTCTAGACTACTTAGACATTTGAGACTTGTGAATACATAGTGTTTTCTGAACTTGAAAACAATAAAGGTAGAAAATTTGTCTTGAATCAACTTAATTTGAAGTAAAACCGGTCTGTGGAGCCCCTGATGCAACCAAATGTATATGTATGCGTATACTCCTTGGAACAACTACCCTTTGCCCCAAATTTATTTTATGTACCATTTTAATAATGTCCCAATCTTATATTAATCTTTATTAAATTATTTTCTGAGTGTCTGTAACTGGTGACATAGGAGAAATATCAGATGATGTCTGTGACTTTATGAACAGATTCAGGAGTTAATACCTAACTTGCTGAGTTTGAAACTGCTTTAAGTTAATGAGATTAGCAGCTGATAATTGTTTTCATTGGGTTTCTCCTCATTATGCCTCAAAGCTAATTTAAAGGTATGAATTATTTTTCCACTCTGTTCTGAAGCAGTTACAAGGTGTCCTATCCCCTTTACTTCAGGTCTTTGTAAATGCATTCCTATTTATGTACAGATGGATCAGTGGAAAATGGCTTGTCTTCGACTGCTTGGTGAAAGCGCTGAGGTCACTAACTTGTTCTGCAGAATGACTCTCCTATGTGCTCTTAGACCTAGACCAATAGTGTCTCTTTGTAGGTGTGGGTGCTGAATGGGCTTACTACTTACACAAGACTTGTAAATCTGGAAAAGCTCCTGGGGATGATAATTAACCAAAAACCTATCGAGGAGAATGCTACAGTATACTTTTTTATATTAGGTATATCACACATTTAGAATCATTTCACAGATGGATATGTTTGCTTGCGTAATGAAATGTGGCGGATTCTACTGTAACTGAATATCACTCAGCATGCTGAAAGTTTAATATTTCTGACTCATGAGTTAGATTTTCATGTTCGTAGATGTTGTGATATTTTCTTTTTTTTTTTTATTAATTTTATTTATTTCTGTATGTGCATGAATGCACTGTCTGCATGCAGGTCTGTGCACCCGTGTCGTGCAATGCCGCGGAGGCCAGAAGAGGGCATCGGATTCCCCTGGAACTGGAGTTCTCCTGGAATTGGAGTTTCAGACGGTTCTCGGCCGCCATGTGGGCGCTGGGGATCGAACCCGGGTCCTCTGCAAGAGCAGTCGGCGCTCCCAACCGCTAGGCCATCTCTCCAGCTCCCGATGTTGTGATATTTTTACTTAACCAGTGGCTTTGACAAGTAGTTTTCCCGTGATTAAAGAATATATAGATTCGAACCACTCCCTCAACAGACTGATTTACTTATTAATTTGTATATTTTCAGACTCAGTGTGTTTTCAAGATCTATTTGTCCTCCACTATGACATGCAAACAATACATATTTCCCGTGACAATTCTCCTTTAGGGAAAGGCAATAAAACCAGTAATTATTGGAGGTGGGGGAAGTGGGTCATTTGGAAAAATACCCACATGCAAGCACGTGGACCTGCGTTCATGAACCCACAAAAAGCCAGGTAGGGAAGTCCCTGCCTATAACCCTAGCCTTGGGGAAAAGGGGACCATGACTGGTAGATCCCTAAAGCTCACTGTCCACTCATCCAGTCGTTCCAGCTTAATTGATGGGCTTCACTTTCAGACAGAAAAGGAAATAAATAAAATAAAAGTTGACAGTAATGGAGGACAGACACAGACATCCATCACTGGCCTCCAAAAGCAGATGCACTTGTAAGCACATGTATTTATGTATAGACACACAGACACACAGACACACACACACACACACACACACACATACACAAATAGTAAGTATTGATCAAATGTTAAACTATGATTGTCAAAATAAATTCTGTGTAAATGATTAGAAATATATAATCATTCTGCAAAACGCTGCAAGTTTTGTGAAAAATTATATGTGAAATACAGCTCCACAAATCTGATTTTTTTTCACAAATCTGATTTTATGACTTGAGTTTATAGTTACATAAGATGAGATCATTTAATGGAGACACCAAATCTAATATGCCAATATACTTGGAATAAAGGTTTACACATAACTTTCCAAGTATTATAAATAAAGAAAAATCTCTCTTTTTATAATACAGAGACTTCTTTTTATTTTATGCATGTGTGTCTGTGCCTGTGTGTGTATGCCCCTTGTGTACAGAGACCCATGGAAGCCAGAAGAGGGTGCTGGATCCATTGGGGCTGAAGTTACAGGCTGTTGTGAGCTGCAGAGTATGGGTGCTAGGAGCAAAACTCAGCTTTTTAGAAAAGTATCCACTCTTCAACTCTGAGCCATCTCCCCAGCCCCAGAAATCTCTTTCTGTAAAACATTGCTTAAAAGCAGAATTTGGGAGTCATAAGTAAATACATAAGCATATAAATATAGGAAAACTTTAACTCCATAATATGTATAAATGATACCACTATATTACATCTTTTAAGTCAGTATAAAACAAATGCAGAAAAATAAATATGGAAATGGAACAAAACCACAGGGATCTGTCTACGTTGGAAATCATTCAACATTTCATTACACAATGCCCACTTATAAAATCCTACATTGGGCCATGCGTAGTGGTGCACGTCTTTAATCCCAGCACTCGGGAGGCAGAGGCAAGTGGATCTCTGTGAGTTCAAGGCCAGTCTGGTCTACATAGCAAGCTCCAGGCCAGCTGAGACTAAAGGAAGATTTGTCTCAAAAAGACCAAAATAAAATAAAATAAAATCCTACATTGATAACTTGCTTCCAAATCAGGCAGGAAGATAGCTATTTGAATGATTGCTTTGAAATCTCTTTTTCTCTTTGGTTGCTTTGGTAAAACACTGACCAAAATCAATTTTAGGAAGAACAGTTCATTTTCTCTTACAACTTCCAGGTCCATTGCTGAAGGAAGCCAGGACAGGAACTCAACACAGAAACCTGGAAGCAAGACTGAAGCAGTGACCACAGAGGATAACTGAGTGCTGCTGTTTCCCAGACTCCTGTTTCACAGTGGGTTGAAAACATGCCCCACAGATAAGTCCAGTCCTGTGGAGGAAGTTCATCAGTTAACATTCCCTCTTCTCAAGTATGTCTAGGTTTGTGTCAAGTTGACGAAAGTAACCAGCACACTTTCAAGTGAGAAACATTGGTTTCCTCCTTTACCCTGATTTCCAGAGCATTTAGATCTAGATATACCCAGTCATATTAACCATCACATTAACTATGTTTGCCTGTGTAGGTGCCACCTTTGGGACATCCTTCTTTATTATGTATCACACTTTTCCATAGGTCTCTGTGCAGAGCACACCTGTGATATATGGTTATCTAGTAAGACACTACAAAATTTTCTCATTGAAGATTCAAATATTCATTAATTAAAATTCAAGAAATCTGACATTTCTGCCTATATATTCACTATAGACTTACTTAAACCCTAATGGTATTTAGAATTAGGTACATATCTTCTGACATTTGTACAATTCATACAATGGTTCCCCTTCAAACCCAGACCTCCCCTATACTCCAACCCCCCATGAGAACTCATGCAGTACAACATCCAAGCTAAGCCCTATCCAGTCAAGCTCCCAAACCCAGACAGGTCAGTTCAGGGTCAGCCCCCAACCATTTCTCTTTGAAACCTTTTCCCAGGTTGCATAAGTCCCTTGTCTAACTGACATTGCCACAGGTTTACATGTGAAAGCTACAGTGGATTGTCAGTCACTGTGTCTCTATGTTCATGCACCAGCCCTGGCTCTTGTAATCTTTCCACCCCCCTTCCACAGTGATCTCTGAGCCATGGGCAAGTAAGATTTACTACAGGGCCCCCATCCAGGGATACATACTGGGGGGGATCCCATTCTTTGAAGCTTGACTAATTGTGGCCTTCTGTTTGCATCACACATACAGAAGCTTTACTGGTGAGAATTGAGGGGTGCACTCGTTTTCTCTCTGTTCCTCGTTCTGTTTGTAGAGGTTCAGTTGTAGATGTGTTTGTTTTACTGGGACTGTGTTAGTTCACTTAATATAATATCTTCTAGCTCCATCCATTTACCTGCAAAAGTTCATGATGTTGTCTTTCTTTACCGATGCTTAGAACTCCATTGTGTACAAGTACCACATTTTCTCTATCCACTCCTGAGTTGAGGGGCATTTGGGTTGGTTCCAGCTTTTTGCTATTGTGAACAGAGCTGCAATAAATATAGCTGTGCATGTATTTCTGCAGTAAGATGAGTCTTGTGGGTATATACCCAGGAGTGGTATGACTGGGTCAAAGGGCAAGCTCATTTTGAGTCTTCCAAGGGTTCTCCACACTGCTTTCCATAGTGGCTGTACAAGTTTACATTCCCACCAGCAATGGATGACTGTTCCCTTTTCCCCACAACCTCTCCAGCACTTGATATCGTTTGTTTTCTTGATCCTGGCCAGTCTTATAGGAGTGAGATGGTATCTAAGATTGGTCTTGATTTGCATTTCCCTAATTATTAATGACATTGAACAGTTTTTAAGATGTTTCTCAGCCATCTCTAATTCCTCCTCTCTGAAGTCTCCATTCAGTTTTTGCTCCATCTTTTGAGTGCTTCATTTGTTTTCTTTCTTCTTTGTTTTTTGAGTAGCTTGTATACTCTGGAAATTAAGGCTTTGTCAGATGTATCTGCAGTGAAGGTTTCCTCCCACTCTGTGGGTTTTCTCTTCACTTACTTTATTGTTTCTTTTGATGTACAGAAGCTTTTGAGTTTAATGAGGTCCCATTTGTCAATTGTCGACCTTAATTCTTGTGCAGCTGCTGTCTGATTTAGGAAGTCTTTTCCTACGCCTATGTTTTGTTGTCTGCTGCCAAGTTTCTCTTCTATCACCTCCAGAATTTTGGGTTTCATGTTGAGGTCTTTGATTCATCTGGAATTGACTTTTGTGCAGGGTGAGAGGTAGCAATTTAATTTCATTCTACAAATGGTGATCCAGTTTTGCCAACACCACTTGCTGAAGATGCTGTCTTTCCTCCATTGTGTCTTCTTGGCCCCCTTGTCAAATATGAGGTGGCTGAAATTGTATGTGCTCAGGTTTGGATCTTCAGTTTTATTCCATTGATCAACTGGTCTGTTTTTGTGCCAGTACCAAGCTGTTTTTATGACTATAGCCCTGTAGTATAGTTTGATGTCTGGTAGAGCAATCCCCCCTGTATTGTTCTTTGTGCTCAGGGTTGCTTTGGCTATTCGGGGTCTTTTGTTTTTCCAAATGAAATTGAGGTTTTTTTTCCAAGCCTGTGAAGAAGCTCTTGGGTATTTTGATTGGGATTGCATTAAATCTGTACACGAGTTTGGGTAGAATGGACATTTTTACTATATTAATTTTTCCAATCCATGAGCATGGGAGGTCTTTCCATGTTCTGATGTCTTCCTCAATTTTCTTCTTCAGGGGTTTAAATTTTTTTGTTGTAGAAGTCCTAGGTGTCTTTGGTTAGGTTTGTTCCTAGGTATTTTATTGTTTTTGAGGCTATTGTGAGTGGGAAGTTCTCCTCGTAATCCTTCCTCAGTTGCTTGTTGTTGGTTAGCTTATACTTCAAAGACCCTAAAGACTCCAGTAGAAAACTCATGGCTGAAAATCGTTTTCACTGAAGAAACAACATTTAAAACATCACAAAAAAATCAGAAGAAATTTATATGAACAAGTCATGAAAGAAATCATGAAGAAAAGTCTCTTTCTTGGTAGCTTCACAGAATGCACAGGACCAAACTTAACTAAGGAGGCAAATGACTTCTCCAGTGAACACTTTGAAGCAATAAAGAAAGTGCAATAGACAGTAAAGAATGAAAAGGCAACCTAAATTTATGGATTGGAATAATTACTCAATCAATTTAAAATCTAGAGTGATATTCTTCACAGACTTAGAAGTTCCTAAAATCCACATAAATTCACATAGAGGCACAGAAGACACTGGAGAGCAAAAGTAATATTAGTGGGCAAAAAGCAATGCTGGAAGGTTTCTGATTTGAAATTATGCTACAGAACCATAGTAACAAAAACATTGTGACATCGGCCACATAATACTATTGGAATAGAGTGGAAAATACAGACATGAACTGGCACAGCCACAGCCACCTGTATTTCAACAGGTTTATTTTCTCTGATTTTCAACAGACATTCTAAAGCACACATTGGACAATGGACAGCCTGTTTAGTGTTGGAGAAACCAGAAATGCACATAGGAAAGAATGAAGGTAACATTCTACCTACAAAATGGATTGAAAATCTTAATGTAAAATCTGAAACTTGGAAACTTGAAAATATAGGCCCAAACATTCTGAAAAGGATTTTGATGCAACAGAAATAATTGCAAGAATTAGTAAATGAGATTGAGTGAAATTTAAAGTTCTGCTTAACAAAGGGAACATTCATCAGAGTGAAGGGACAGAATGGAACGAACTCTTCCAAGTATACATTTGACAGAGGACTCACGCCCAGAATATACAAGTGCTTGGGAAATTAAATATCAAAATAATCCATTCAATAAATGGGAAAATGAGTTAAAAAGTTATAAATAAAAACATAAATAAATAAATATAACAAATGAATACACAAAAAACATCTTTAGCCACAGAAATGCAAATTAAAACTACATTTAAAATACATCATTCCAATTAGAATGACTAGCGCTAAAAAAAAAAAAGCAAATGACAATCAAGATGAGTGAGAAACCATCTCAATAAACACATTTTGGATAAAAAAAAAAGCAAATGACAACAAATGTTTGCAGAGATGTACAGAGACAAAGGAACATTCATAAAAATTAGTAGCAATATTATTACTGAAACTGTTTAGAAGTATACAGAGGGAATTCTCCCAAATTCCTTCTATGAAGCCAGCATCACTCTAATACCAAAACCAGGCAAAGATCCAACTAAAAAGGAGAATTATAGACCCATCTCCCTCATGAACACAGATGCCAAAATTCTAAACAGGATACTGGCAAATCGCATACAGACCCACATCAAGAAGATCATCCATCATGACCAAGTTGGATTCATACCAGAGATGCAGGGATGGTTCAACATATGAAAATCAATAAACATCATCAAACACATAAACAGAATCAAAGACAAAAACCACACCATCATCTCAATTGATGCTGAAAAAGCCTTTGACAAAATCCAGCATCCCTTCATGCTTAAAGTCCTAGAAGGAATTGGATTGGAGGGATCATTCCTCAATGTAATCAAAGCCATATACAGGAAACCCACAGCCAATATCATCCTAAATGGGGAAATGACAGAAACATTCCCTTTAAAGGTAGGAACTCGGCAAGGCTGCCCCCTATCACCACTCCTCTTCAATATAGTGCTTGAAACACTTGCTAGAGCAATAAGGCAAGAAAAGGATATTAAAGGAGTACTAATTGGAAAAGAGGAAGTCAAACTATCCCTATTTGCTGATGATATGATTGTTTACTTAAGGGATGCAAAAAACTCCACCAGAAAACTCCTAGAAACGATTAACAGCTTCAGCAAAGTGGCAGGATACAAAATTAACCTTAGAAAATCAATGGCCTTTCTTTACACCAAGAACAAGCAACTGGAGAAAGAATTCAAAGAGACCTTCCCACTCACAATAGCCTCAAAAACAATAAGATACCTAGGAACAAACCTAACCAAAGACACCAAAGACCTCTACAACAAAAATTTTAAACCCTTAAAGAAAGAAATTGAAGAAGACCTCAGAAGATGGAAAAACCTCCCATGCTCATGGATTGGGAAAATTAACATTGTAAAAATGTCCATTTTACCAAAACTCTTGTATAGATTTAATGCAATCCCAATCAAAATCCCCAAGAGTTTCTTCACAGGCTTGGAAACAAAAGTTCTTAAATTCATTTGGAAAAACAAAAGACCCCGAATAGCCAAATCAACCCTGAGTGAAAAGAGCTACACAGGAGGGATCTCTATACCAGATTTTAAACTATACTACAGGGCTATAGTCATAAAAACAGCCTGGTACTGGCACAAAAACAGACCTGTTGACCAATGGAACAAAACCGAAGATCCAAATCTGAGCACATACAATTTCAGCCATCTCATATTTGACAAGGGGGCCAAGAAACCACAATGGAGAAAAGACAGCATCTTCAGCAAGTGGTGTTGGCAAAACTGGATCACCACTTGTAGAAGAATGAAATTAAACCCCTACCTCTCACCCTGTACAAAAGTCAACTCCAGATGGATTAAAGACCTCAACGTGAAACCCCAAACTCTGAAGGTGATAGAAGAAAAAGTTGGCAGCAGACTACAAGACATAGGCGTAGGAAAAGACTTCCTAAATCAGACAGCAGCTGCACAAGAATTAAGGTCGACAATTGACAAATGGGACCTCATCAAACTCAAAAGCTTCTGTACATCAAAAGAAACAATCAAGGAAGTGAAGAGAAATCCCACAGAGTGGGAGGAAACCTTCACTGCAGATACATCTGACAAAGCATTGATTTCCAGAATATATAAACTACTCAAAAAACAAAGAAAAAAGAAAACAAACGACCCGCTCAATAGATGGAGCAAAGAACTGAACAGAGACTTCACAAGCGAGGAATTAGAGATGTCTGAGAAACACCTCAAGAACTGCTCAACATCACTAATCATTAAGGAAATGCAAATCAAAACCACTTTAAGATATCATCTTACTCCAGTAAGACTGGCTAGGATCAAGAAAACAAATGATACCAAGTGCTGGAGAGGTTGTGGGGAAAGGGGAACACTCATCCACTGCTGGTGGGAATGTAAACTCATACAGCCACTATGGAAAGCAGTGTGGAGAACTCTTGGAAGACTTGGAATGAACTTGCCATCCGACCCAGCCATACCACTCCTGGGCATGTACCCTCAAGACTCACCCCACCACAGAGATACATACACGACCATGTTTATTGCAGCTCTCTTCACAATAGCAAGGAGCTGGAACCAACCCAAATGCTCCTCAACTGATGAATGGATAGAGAAAATGTGGTACATCTACACAATGGAGTTCTATGCAGCAGTAAAGAGAGACGACATCACGAGCTTTGCAGGAAAATGGCTAGAGCTAGATGACATCATGCTGAGTGAAGTAACACAGTCCCAGAAAAACAAACAATGAATGGTATCCCTCATCTGTGGATGCTAGTGCCAATTACCTAGTTGTAAGTATTTCTTGTGTAGGGCCCCCCTGAGCTCTTGTCCAAAGCAGTTGGGCATAATGCATATTGGAAACAACAACAACAACAACAACAACAACAACAACAGAAAGGACTGCGTCAAAGAACTGACTGAAACAGTGAACTTCTGCTCAAAACAGTCAACTTCCTCATGGAGAATATTGAGAAAGACTGAGAAAGAGATGCAAAGCATGTTTGGCAGAATGCATGAGCTCTGGTGGGCTGGGGGAATGGGTGGGAACAGGGGTCTAGAATTGTTAAAAAAAATAAAAATAAATTCTTGTGGAAAAAAATTAGTAGCAATATAAACTTATGCAGCTGAAAATCAGCATGGAAGTTTCTCAGAAAATACTTGGAGAATAAAACCACATGACTATTAAATCACTCTTGTGAATATATACAAAAGATTTTAAGTCAGTACACCATAGAAATATCTTCACATCCATGTTTACTATTGTACTATTCGTAATAGCCAAGTTATGAGAGCAACAAAGATGTCTTATCATTGGATGAATGGATAAAGGAAATGTGGTATATGAATACAATAAAGTACTCAGTAATGAAGAAGAAGGAAGAGTGGAACTGGAAATCACAATGATAAACAAAGTAAACCAGGTTCAGAAAGACAAATAAATATTGCATGGCTTTGATTGGCAGAACACAGATTTAAATTAGATTCTCCATATCATTAAAATCCAAGAAAGCTGTGTGTGGGAAGATTATTAAAAGGGTAAACAATTAGGGTAATGGTGGTTGAGTATGGACTACGACCTGTACGTCAAAGTCAAGTAGACCTGCTATCATTTTTCTGTGGAAGTTCTGTGCTCAACTCACCTGAATCCCCAGTGCAGAGCAAAAGAAGACTAGGAAGTAAGAAGAGATAGAGACACCTTCCCTCATCTGACATCAGAGCATTCGTTCTTGATCCTAGATTCTGTTCCCAACATTATCATACTACAGAATCCGCACTTGAGAGGGACTGTTTTTTTTTTTTTTAAGTTCTTAAATCCTTAAGTAACAAGGGAGACCCTGTCACTCATTCATTTCATCTGGTGTCATTTAGCAGAATAGAGCCTGCAAGGAGATATAGTCTGCTATGTAGAGTTAAATTTCCTTCAAGCAAGGATCCCCAGTGTGTGTCCTCTGTTTCTGCTTTGTAACAAAATCAAAGACAAAATGGGAAATATCACCATAGACACTAAAAAGTCCAGAACATTGTAAGGGAATACTTTAGAAATCTATACTCCATTAAATTTGAAAACCTAAATGAAATGGATGAATTTCTAGAGACATGGACACCACCAAAGTTAAACCAAGATGAGGTCAACAGTTTAATACTAGAAATCATTAATACTTTCTGTAAAGTGGCAGGTTACAAAATCAACTTAGAAAAATCAGTACCCGAACAACAAGCAATCCGAAAAAGCATACAAGGAAACATTCCTATTTGCATTAACATAAAAAAGATCGAATACTTAGAGCCAGGCATGGTGGTGGATGTCTTTAATCCCAGCACTTGGGAAGAGGAAGCAGGCCAATTTCTGTGAGTTCAAGGCCAGCCTGGTTTACATAGTGAGTTCCAGGACAGCTGGGGCTACAGGGAGACCCTCTCTCAATAAAGAGCAACAACAACAAAAATAATAAAAATAAAATAGAATAGAATAGTTAGGAATAAACCTAACCTAAAACATTAAAGATCTCTACAATGAAACTGCAGAAATTTAAAGAAAGATATAGAGGAAGATACTGGGAGATGGAAAATTCTACCATGCTCGTGGATTTGTAGAATCAGTATCGTGAAAAATTACCATTTTACCAAAAGCAATCTATAGATCCAATGCAAGGCCAATCAAAATAGCCACAACATTCTTCAGAGAGCTAGAAAAAGTCGGCCAAAAATTCACATGGAACCACAAAAGACCCCAGATAGCCAAAACAATTGTGAGAGAAAAGAACAATGAAGGAGGCGTCACCATGCCAGATCTCAGGTTATATTACAGAGCTGTAGCTATAAAAACAGCATGGTACTGGCACAAAAATAGATATGTAGATCAATGGAACAGAATAGAAGACCCAAACATGAGCTCATACAGTTTCAGCCATTTGATATTTGACAGTGGTGCCAAGAATACACAATGGGAGAAAAACAGCATCTTCAACAAGCAGTCCTGGAATAACTGGACCACCACCTGTAGAAGAATGAAGTTGGACCCCTATCTTTCTCCATGCACAAAAGTCAACTCCACGTGCCTTAAGGACCTCAGTATAAAATCTGAAACTCTGAAACTGCTAGAAGAACACATAGACAGTACCCTCCAAGATGTAGGCAGCAATCAGTAAGTGGGACCTCATTAAGCTACAAAGCCTCTGTATAGCAAAAGAAACAGCCAAGGAAGCGAGGAGGAAACCCACTGAGTGGGAAAAAATCTTTACCAGATACACATCCAACAGAAGATTAATATCCAGATTATGCAAAGAACTCAAAAAACAAAGTATCAAGAAAATTAGAGATCTAACAAAAATATGGGCTTCTAATATGAACAGAAAATTCTCAAATGAAGAAATTAAAAATGGCTAAGAAACATGTTAAAAACTGCTCAACATCCTTAGTACCCAAAAAGTGCAAATAGAAACCATTTTAATAGTCCGTCTTACCTGAATCAGACTGACTAAGATCACTAAAATAAAGGACACAAGAGGCTGGCGAGGGTGTGGAGAATATTCGTTCACTGTTGGTGGGGATGCAGATCAGTGCAGCCACTATGGAAAGCAGTATGGGCAACTTTCAAAAAATTAAAAATGAACCTAACGTACTACCCAGTTACACCAGGATAGTACTCAAATATGCAGAAATCAAGTTAGCATATATTTTACAACTATTGAGTTATAGAAAAAATGGAATAGATTTTTTAAAATACGATGCAGTAAAAGACATAGAAACAGGCAAACCAAGATTGATGTTAGGCATCAGAAGGAATCCTAGCAGGAACATTGATTACAGAAAATGTACATATTTCTGTAAAGGTGTAAAGTTCTGTGAGTGATGCATTTAGGCCAAATTAAGCCAAATTAAATGCACAAAAGCCAGGTTTATTTAGAGACGCAACTCTTGGGTGTGTCACCTATTCCTGGGGGAAATGGGCCAGGGAAGTTATGGTCTTGGGCTAGAGTTGGAGGTTTTTAATAGGGCAGGGGAGGGGAGATGGTGACATGTTAGTATGATATAGGGATGTTGCCCTATCTGGCCAATTTAGAGGCCCATGGGTGGGCTTTAGGGCTGTGGTCAGTTTGTGATCTGGAACTAGGTGTTGGCTTTATCCTGTATCTTATTTGGGGTTTTGTAGGCAGGGGTTCTTGGCAGAGAGAAAAGGACCTCTGACCCAGGTCATCTTGTATTTTTTTCCCCCTGAGCCCTCTGGCCTAACAATTTCTAACAAACATTTGATGATTATGTCATCCAAGATGTAGAAGAAATGCATCCTACAGTTAGTAGGAAAAGGCCACTAAAAGCTAAGAGCTGAAATAAATGAAAAAGGGACTGAAAAGGGATAGAAACAAAT
Organism: Rhizomys pruinosus; assembly: GCA_009823505.1. Classification (NCBI taxonomy): domain Eukaryota; kingdom Metazoa; phylum Chordata; class Mammalia; order Rodentia; family Spalacidae; genus Rhizomys; species Rhizomys pruinosus. Next base: position 1,759,984 of record VZQC01008136.1, read on the forward strand.
CTATAAAATCAAAAGTAGTTTTTAGACGACTAAAATTGATAAAAATTGAGTTAATATAACATAAGAAATATAACATAAGAAATAAAATGTAAAGATATATAAAATCAGAATTTAAGGATCAGTGTTTGGGGGAGAGAAAAAAGCCAGAGGCCCCAAAATGTGAAACCACCTTTGTTGGGAACAAAAGAGGGGCTAGCTTCCAGCTGGGGAATGAATATGCCATTAGTGAAAAGTCTGGCACTCAGAGAGGTTTTGAATGGGGTATGGCAGAAATTAATTGGGCGCTGACAATGAAAAAAGGTGGGCTTGGGGGTTTGCCCAAGATTGTCTGCTGAAACTTTTTGAGTCAGGGAAAACCTTTTTTTTTTTTTTTTTCCTTTCTGACTTTTCCTGATGAGGAAGTCTCTCTGTCAGGGTCTGGAGTAACTGCTTATTTCTCTGGTCTGTCTGGTCTGTGATGCAGAGAATAGCCTTTAGTAAGGCACAGGCCCAGAAACAGGACGTTTTTGCTTAAATTTGAGGCACAAGATATCTCTGCTTAGGATCTTGGTTCTGTGAGTCCTGACAAGAAAAATATGGCTTCCACAAGAGACAAAAAAATTGCAGAAATACGAAGGATCATAAGAAATAAAGAAAAATCCATATGCCAACAAACTGGACAATCTAAAAAAACTATAAATTTATAAAAACAATTTACTAAGAATAAACAATAAATAAGCAAAATGTCTGAGCAGGTCAATAGTAAGTAGGGAAATTCAATTTGTGATAAAATATCTCCTCTCAAAGAAAATTCCAGGACATGGTGACTTTACTGCTGAATTCTACAAAATATTTAAGAAAAAATTAACACTATTTTTATGAAGTTTTTCTATAACACGAAAATAGAGGGAATACTGTAATTTTATGACCTTCTGATGCCAAACCTAGTCAAGGTCATTGAAAATAGAGAAAATTGTTTTTAATTGTATTTAATCTGATGAAGACGGATTAATATATCACTATCACGATATCTGAAATTAAGTTAATGGTACATATGAAGTGTCAGGGACTGATGAGCTGGCTTAGCAGGTAAAGTTACTTGCTTTGAAGCCTAATGCTCTAAGTTTGATCCCTGGGAATGACATGGTAGCATGAAACCCCACAAGTTGTCCATTGTGGAATACGGGGCAGAAAGATTGTAAGAGCCATAGTTGGTCCGTGAACATAAGGAAACAGAGGGTTTCAGGCCTCTGGGAACTTGCTCATATGAACATTAAACAATGGTGACAGCTTGCACAAGACCCGTGCTGACTCAGTCAGACAAAAAGCCAGCATTGAACTGGGGAAATGGCCACCACCCTAGCCTAGGAACTATTGCCAGCTGATTACTGTGGGATGAAGAAGAGTAGATGTTCTTTTTTGTTTTATTTTGTTTTGGGTCTTTTTGAGATAGGGTCTCCCTGTAGCCTCAGCTGGCCTGGACCTCACTATGGAGACCAGGCTGACCTTGAACTCACAGAGATCCACCTGACTCTGCCTTCCAAGGGTTGAGGTTAAAGGGATGTACTACCATGCCCAGCTAGAGTAGATGTTCTTTTTTTTTTTTTTTAATTTTATTTATTTCTGTATGTGTATGAATGTACTGTCTGCATGCAGGTCTGTGCACCCGTGTCGTGCAATGCCGTGGAGGTCAGAAGAGGGTGTCGGATTCCCTTGGAACTGGAGTTCTGGAATCGGAGTTTCAGACGGTTCTCGGCCGCCATGTGGGTGCTGGGGATTGAACCCGGGTCCTCTGTAAGAGCGGTCGGCGCTCTTAACGGCTAGGCCATCTCTCCAGCCCCAGAGTAGATGTTCTTTAAGGGACTGTTTTCAGATAGGCGGACTAGACTCCAGTGGATGGACTTGCATCAAGGGACATGTGGGTACAAATGCTTGACTAGATAGGACTTAACATATGTGACTTAACACATATGACAGAATGCAAGAAATCTGGTGGGGGAGTATGAGGGAGGATTGTAAATTTGACTAAGAACTATTATACTAAATGACTCAAAACTCAATAAAAATATTTTAAAAATCAACAAATGTGATACATTTTATTAAAATGGGAGAAGAGGCTGGAGTGACAGTTCAGGAATTCAGAGCATGTACTACTTTTGTAGAGGACCTGAATTTTGTTCCCAATATGATGTCCAGGGACTCATGATGACCTATAACTCCAGAAACAGTGGATCCAGTGCCCTTTTCTGGATTCCACAGGTACCTGCATTTATGTGCACATAACCACTCACAGACATGATTACACACACATATTTAAAAATAATAAATCTCTCTTTAAAAAAGAAATCAGAATATGTTAATATCAATGAATACAGAGTACAGGATTTCTCAATATTTAAAATGCTTTCTTAACAAAATAGCACAGGAGAATACATTTAGAAGAAATGAGCTTCACCAAATCAAACGCAAAGGTTGCCGGATCTGACTCATGTTATACTCAACAGTGGAAAGATGTTTCTTTATGGCCAGAAACAAGATAGAATAGTTTCATTTTACCACTTCCTTTAGCATACTGCTGGAAGTCATAGTCAAAGCAATTAGGCAAGAAAAAGAAAAAGTAAGAGAAGGCTTCCTGCTAGCAAATAAAGTAAAATTGTCTCTGTTTCCTTATTTCATAAATAAATGTCAACTTATAGTGAATATGTATGTCTGAAACAGTAGAAATATCAGAAGAAAACTTAACTTCATTCCCCATGATTGATCTGGACCATAATGTTTCATATTTTTTTCATTTATTAATTTTTTATGATTCCCCAAAGCAAAGATATAAAAAGTAAAACTCTAGGCAAATGAGACTGTATCAAATTTAAAAGCTTTTCACAGATAAGAGACAACTAAGCAAATACAAGAGCAACTCACAGAAAAAGGAGGAAATAATATTTTTAAACCATACATCTGATAAAGTATAACAAAAATGTCTAAGAACTCAAATTTTAATATCAGTCTTAAATCCCTGTATTTTACAGAGGGTAAAATATTCAAATGGATTTTTTGAAAGAGTAAACAAATTGCTAACATGTACATGTAAACATTTCTGCATAACTAAGTAGGGAAATGCAATTTTAAACCACAATGAGAATTTTGCTTCACACTTATTAAAATAGATTTTATCAAATGGATGAAAGACAGGTATTAGTAATGATAGTAAGAAAAGAGTAGTCTTGTAGATTTCTGGAAGGAATGTGAATTTGTGCAGCCATTATGGAAAACAGCTTGGAGTTTCTTCAAAGAATTAACAATGTAACTACTAATGACCCTGTTAATCTCAGTTTTGTGACCTGAAGTCATTGTGCTCATATTTACAATCCTATGTACATTGCAAAATTTTACCCAATAGTGGAGATGAGAGGATTAAGGTAACATGATGGATGTACACTGGAAAATTAGTCAGACTTAATGGGAATAAAATTTCCTCATTTGAAACGGTGTGCACTAGTCCATAGGACACCATGCTAAGTGAAACAAACCAGAGGCTTTGTGATAGATACCCTGTGGTCTTACATACTTGTGGAATCTAAACAATTGATCTCACAGATACAGACAGCAGAATGGTGGTTTCTAGAGGTTTGGGGAAGGAGAATAATGTGTAAGGATTTTGTCCAAATAATATAAGGTTGTAGTTAGGATAAACAACTCTAAAATATACTGTACAGCAGGATCACTCTAGCAAATAATAATGTATATTTCAAAATAAGAGTAAAAATCAGCTGTGCTACTACAAAATGATGTGAGTTGATGAGTTTGATAAATAGGTTTATTTAAATAGTACAACTGGCCTCTGAAATGCTAGAGAGCATTACCAAAGGCCACTAAAGCAATACAGCAAAATATTGGTCTCCCTGAGACAAGCAAGACTCCTCCATCAATGTCAGCTACACCTCAACAGCCTGGAGATACTGTGCAACAGTGGCAGCCAAGTGTCTATATATATCCCAAATCTATTTGGCTATTAGCTCTCTCCTTGGAGGAATAACTCACAGTGGATGCCACAAGCTTATGTCCTCTAGTGGTTAGGAGATGTTATAAGCCACAATAAGAACTTGTCACCCTTTATAGAGAAACCACAGTTTGCGGATTAGCATACCATCCAAGCATCTGTGTCTATGCTCACAGCTTAGCTTGACATAATAAGTGGTACTGCTTAAATGCCTGTACATCCAATAGCTTGTGCTTTGTTAGTATGACTAAAAAGGGTATCACTGGGAAAGCTGTCAATCCATGAAGGGAAACAACCTGAACAGACTGGAGTCCAAAATGACAACTCCAAAGAAATTAGACTGTTTTCTTCTCACCCACTTGTGCCCCTTTCCCAAAGCCCAGGGAACAAACTGCGGAAGAGGAGGCGTGGTAGATTGTAAGGGCTGTGGAGAGATAGGGGTGAATCATGAGACTACAGGAATATAGTCTGGACTCCTGATTGATCAACATGCCTGTGCATACAAGCTTCTCCAACTGGACTATGGGAACCGTGGGTTGTTCAAAATTTGGACATAGATACTTGCAAAATGCACCAATTACCTAATTGTATGACATACTGAGTAACATCAATGTTATCTGCAAACAACTGTGTTATTATATTGTAGAATCCCTTAAGAATAAAAGAAAATAGCCCGCATTTAAAAGACATCATTGTAGCAAAACATTCAATAAATATAAACAATTATATTAGGTAGAACATTTTTTTAAATCATAAGATAGTTATTAATTTAACAGAAGTCAGTTAAAACAGCACTGGCTGCTCTTGCAGAGGATTCAGGCTCAATTCCCAGCACCCACATGATGGCTAACAACTGTCCATATCTCCAGTTCCAAGAGACTTGATGCCCTCTTCTGGGCCCTGTGGATACTGCATGACATAGTTGCCCTTACCTATATGAAGGCAATAATTTATACACTTTAAAATAAAAATGTTAAATGAAGTACTTCTTTAAAAAATACCTCTAGCTGGGGGTGGTGGTACACACCTTTAATCCCAGCACTTGGGAGGCAGAGGCAGGTGGATCCCTGTGAGTTCAAGGTCAGCCTGGTCTACATAGTGAGTTTCAGGACAGCTGAGGATTCAGGGAGACCCTGTCTCAAAAAGACCAAAAAAAAAAATAAACAAAAATTTTAAAAGTCCTCTTAAATGGAAATATTTCAAATACTGTTGAGAAATTAAATAATATAGGCAAATAATTGTAAGATAAACTTATGAAATTATAAACTATTCTTAATAAAAATATTAAATAAAATTTATTTGCAAAGTATGTATCTAATTAAAAAATGCTATCAAATGTACAAGATTTTTGAAAACTACTGAAAATAAAAGTCAATAAATGGGAAAATATATAGTCCTTTTACCAAAGATGGCTTATGTAAACTTGTTTGATCTTTAAACTTTATAGAAACAACAATCAAATCCCAAATGAAAGACCACTGTACACATTAGAGAATGGGTAGAAATCTAAAAAATAATGACAAATATTTCTACAAAATTTGGTTGCAGTGTAAAATGGCCCAACTTCTTTGCTTAAAAAAACAACACTGAGCCAGGCATAGTGGCTCACGCTTTTAATCCCAGCACTTGATAGGCAGAGGCAGGTGGATCACTGTGCATTCAAGGCCAGCCAGGTCTACACAGCAAGCTCCAGGCCAGCTGGGACTAAAAGGGAGACCCTATCTCAAAAAGACAAAAAAAGTATTGCCTTCTTATTATATAGAAGTTCTTTTCAATTTACTGGGGAGCTACATCTTAATAAATCCATTGTCAAGTTTGAAATATCATCAGTCAAGATGTAATTAATTCACCTAACCTATCCTGGCTTGGCAACATTGTGTTCTTTATGTATTGGGTGTCCTGCAGTTATAGATGACTGATGTCTCTACCTGTACAGGCTTTTACAAGGTACTGCCAGTATTAACGAAGAAAAGTACTCAAAACTCAAAATACAGTGTCCACTGATAGTTCAGTGTCTTCATGTGATTATAAAGTTGAAAGCCCATCTGTCAAATCATTGTAAGTCAGGGAGTGTTCATTTGTTGAATCAGACTTGACATCACATGTCAGGGAATATGAAATTTAATGTTTTCACCTCAAAAGTAAAAAAAGGTAACTGTGAAAAATTAAACTCTCAAATATGCAAAAGATAAAAAATGATAACTGAAATTTAATGTGAGATAGGTTAAAAAATAACATACCAAGGGTTGATAGATCTGCTTGTTATAAAATGCCCCCAGTATATTTCTGTCCTAGGAAGTGGTCACAGAAATGCCCCACCTCGCAGTTCAGGAGAGCAAAGCTCTAAAACATTGTGGCCTGCAGCATCATTCTCTAGTCTCTGTCTCCATGGTCGTATATGTTTTCCCAGATCCTTCTTTCCACACTAGTCCTATTGGAATAAGGTCCATCCTACTTCATGTCTTCATCTTAACTGGAGGCAACTGCATTTACTGTTTCAAGCAGAGAGTACAATCTGACATACTGGGGCTTAGGACTTAATGTTCAGATTAGTGGAGGTATACTTCAACTCATGAAATGCTATAGACGGGATGGAGAGATGGCCTAGCAGTTAAGATCGCCGACTGCTCTTACAGAGGACCCGGGTTCGATCCCCAGCACCCACATGGTGGCTGAGAACCGCCTGTAACTCCAATTCCAGGAGAACTCCAGTTCCAGGGGAATCCGACACCCTCTTCTGACCTCCACAGCATTGCATGACATGGGTGAATGCAGACAGTACATTCATACACATAAATATAAATAAATAAATAAATAAAATAATTTTAAAAAAGAAAGGCTATAGAATAGTATCGAGAGAAACCAGATGGCAGACATATGGATGCTCAGAAAAACTTATTCAGAACTTGCTGTAAGCGAAAGTTTCACTTAATAGCATTTTTAAAGTGATATCATAAGCTGGGTGTGGTGGCACACACCTTTAATCCTAGCACTTGGGAGGCAGAGGTAGGTGAATCTCTGTGAGTTCAAGGCAAGCCTGTTCTACAGAGTGAGTTTCAGAGCAGTTAGAGTTACAGGGAGACCCTGTCTCAAAAAGACCAAAAAATAAATAAATAAAAGTGATATCATGCCAAGCATGGTTGCATAGACCTTAAATCCCGGCCTCTGGAAGGCAGAGGCAGGTGAATCTCTGAGATCAAGGCCAGCCTGGTCCACATGGTAACTTCCAGGTTGACTGGGGCTATAAAGACCCTATCAAAACAAAACAAACAACAATCAATTTCCAAATGTGATATTCTGGATGTAACCAGTGATGATCATATTAAGCGAATTTCTCAGTCTCAACAAAATAGTCATTTATGTTTTCTCTCGCTTGTTCTAAATTTTATATAAAAGCATAAAATCATGTATGGATATCTGACATGAAAGCATAAATACAGCTTCTAGGGTAATGAAAGAGACGACTGGAGGGGAAGGAAGGGAAAGCAGGACCACGCCTACCAGATGATGTATACTTTGATGAAAATTTAAAAATGATTTTAAAAAACTGAAACTTTGAAAAGGAAACTGTAAGTAACTAATTAGTTATGTGGTAAATAAAAACAAAACAAATACAAAGAAATCAGTGAACGGTACAAAATTTTTCTAAATCTGAAAACTAAATATAAAAATCTATAGGAAGCAGTGTTTTCCAGACAGCAGGTTGGTTGCAGAGTTGCAAATCTGAACTCAGAGCATTGGAACACCATGCGAGACCTCCTCAAACTCAAGCCAGACAAAGTTTCACCATGAGTAGGGAGATGGGCATGAACTCTCACCCCTAACTAAGAGCTACAGTCACAGGGCAGCTTCTGAGAGAAGGATAGTGGGTTGTTTTTAAGGGTGTGAGAGCTGTTAGTTTGAGCGTGATCCAGGGTTGATGCATTCTCAAGAATACTTGGGCAATTGAAATAGGATTCATCGGGGGCAAAACAGACAGGAATATGGAGGTGGGGACAGATCTGTGAGGAGCTGGGAGAGGGGAGAGAATATGATCAAAGTACAGTATATGCAATTCTCAAAGAATGAATTGAAAAAAAAGACATCTGGGCTCCTGTAAAAAAGGAGCTCAAGAGGGGGAGGAGCATATGAGACAAGAATTATCACAGGAGAAATGGGGAAAATAGGGTATCTAATCGGGGAGGGAGGGGGAAGGGTTAAACAGGGAGAGATAGAGAAGAGAGATAAACAATGCATAGCTGATGTAAAAAAACAGAATCATGTTAGTTCAGAATCTTACTGAAAAGTTATACATACAATGTATATATGAGCCCATGTGTATACCTGAAGGCCATATAACAAGAAATAGTGCCAGACAGGAGAAACCTCCCTTTGAGTTGTTGGCCAGGGTAGTCGAAGAGACTCCCAAAATTACATAGGTTATCACCATGGTATTACATTTATTGCCTCCTGGCACTTGAAGGTAAGACCCTATTGCTGAAGATAAGACTTACTTGGGACACAGGACTTGGAGCAATGGAACTTCCCCTTAAGGGAAGCCATGTCCCCTTAAAGCTAGATCTCAAGGCTTTGGAGAGCACTATGCAAACTGCTAAAGGAGAACAGCAATTGAAGATCCAAACCCAGATTTAAGGCCTAACAACCATACCAACAACCACAACAAACTACATTGGGGTAATAGTGACACTTTTATTGGGGGGTAATCAACAGCTACCTAATTGAACCTAAAGCCCACTCAATGGGAGGGAACTTCTGTGTGGTACTCTAAACATAGCCAAATACAAATGGCAGGAGAGGTCATAGATCTTAGAGAAAAATCCCAAGACTGGCACATCTTTAGACAAAAGTAATTTCTTACTAAGTGCTAAATGTGGATCATTACATTTAAAGACAAGTATGCCAGTCACCACTCAGCAAAGAAGCCTTTTTTTTGTGACAGAGACTATTACAGAGTTCCACAACTGGTCAAACACAGAGGTTTTCTATGAAATGCCCAACTCTAAGAGACACATAAACAATGGGGACCACTACAGTACTCATGGAACATTGTTGAACAAGGTGGTAGAGAGAATACTAATACAACTCTAAACTCTCATCAATGAAGCATGGTCATACAACAGAGGGCAGTGAATCCAGGCCTTAGGGATCATTGTAGGAGAGATGGCAGAAAGATTGTAAGAACCAAGGAAGGCATATGACCATATGGAAATAGAATCGCAGGCTCCTGAGACCTTCCTCATACAAATTATATCAATGGTGTCAGCATGCACAAGATCCATGCAAACTCAAGCAGACAAAAAATTCTAAGAAAGAACTGTACAAATGGACAGTAGACCTCAAACTTAGCCAAAGAATTGTTGGGCAGCTGATTGTTTCTGGGTGAGGAAGAGCTGATCATCTTTGAGGGGATTAATTATAGAGAGGCTGACTAGACAGTGGAGGAACTTGCAGTGAGATATTGGGGGGGGCACTAATTCCATTCCATATGCGTTAACATGTTACAGAATTCATGGAATTCAGTGTGAAAGGCTATGGGAGGGCACTGATGGTGAAGAGGAGATAGAGAGGACTACAATGTTGTGTATTAAATACAAAAAATCCAATAAAAATATATTTCAAAAAAGAAAAATCAGAAGCTGACATCTGCCATGAAGTTAAAAATTATGTTTGTACATCAATAATACATTTATAAAGCAAAATCTGATATAATATTAAAGATTCTACAACTTTAAAAACTGAAAATAGCAGCAAGGATGGTTATGGAGCTTTTTGCAGAAATATTATAAAACTCTCTCTCTCTCTCTCTCTCTCTCTATATATATATATATATATATATAAGTTTGAGCAATAAATTACATGATTGTGAGAAATATAATATATATATTTTGAGACAGGGTCTGCCTTCAGTCCCAGCTGGCCTGGAGCTCACTATGTAAACCAGGCTGGCCTTGAACTCATGGAGATCTGCCTGCCTCTGCATCCTGAGTGCTGGGATTAAAGGCATGCACCAGGCAAGAAATATAATATTTAACACATACAAAACAGAGTCATATGGCTAAGGAGATGACATACTGAATAGAAGTGTTTCCTTAAACCTGAGTTTGTTTCCAGGGACCCATGTAAAATGCCGTGTGTCTGCAGTTCCAGAACTCCTACAATGAGATGGGAGAGAGGAGAATCTGTTGGCAGCTCAAGCGGGCTAGCAGAGAAGATGATTCCCGGCAGCAGAACCAAGAGAGGCTCTGCTTCAGGGGGTGGAGAAAAGAACCAACCCTCAAAAAGTTGTCCTCTGATTTCAGCACCCCTTGGCACCTATATACCTGAACTTACACATATTCACACACACACACACACACACACACACACACACATACACCAATAACTTAATATTAAAATAAGAAGATAGAAGCTACCCAGTCCTACCATTTGGGTGCTGTCATTTGTTCTCATTTCAACTCAATTTGAAATAAATGATTTCAAAAGCCTCCTATCCCTTCGGTTCTTCCCCCACTGTGCTTGGGAACTAAAAAACACTTAGCAAAATAAGAGTGAATAATGGCAGAAAATAAAAGGAAATAGATAAAAATATTTAACCATACATGCTGACAAACATTCTTCATTTCAGAATTGGTAGTTTGATGCTAAAACATTAATTAAAGGGACATTTTTTACTTGAATTTTAAAATGAAGCTGACAGGGCAGCACTTCTGAAATGACAGAATAATGAGCTTGATTAACCATCTCCCCAGTGAAACAGAAACATAACTGGTAAAAATTATAAAAATAACCAGTAATTTAATTTCTTGAATTTGTCCCCAGGACATAAAAGAGAAAAGAACATTCACTGGAGAAAATCTCCCATATTCAATAAGACTAGCAAAGGCCTGTGTCATTGCTGTCCTGTGTAGGGATGTGAGCCACAAGCTTCTCATAGCTGTATATTGTAATGGTTACACTGTAACACAGAGAGAAGAGAGACACAGAGAGATCAGAGAGACAGAGAAAGAGAGAGAGAGAGAGAGAGAGAGAGAGAGAGAGAGAGAGACAATTCCTCCTTCCAATCACCATTTACATCTCTACTTATGCAAGAAATGGCTATCGAGACTTCTTACATATTTGCTTACTGTTGAGAAGCTCCTTGGCAACTGTGCATTATGTGTTTATCTTCACTCTTCCAGCCCAGAAAACTTGGGCCCCCAATCATTCCTGTCATTCTGCCTTGTAGTCCAGGACAGAGTTTTCATGGGAGAGGCATGAAAACCTAAGGGACCGAGAGTGCTTAAACAGTATCTTCAACTAGGAAGTGTCTTGAGCCCACCCAGGGGATTGCTACCTGGTCAATATCAAAGATAAAAATAAGAGGAAGAAAAAAATCTAAGAGGAAGAAATCTAGAAAGGAACATCAGGGGCACACTGCAAGATATATCAACTTCACACAGCCATTTCACCTGAGCAAATCAAATAAGCAATAGTTTAAAAAAAGTCCAGGGTAGCTGATAGGTAAGTCAGTGGCCAGTGATGACAGAATTAGTTCTCTAAAATCTAATTTTTAATGATATTCTTCAAAAACAACATTACAAAAATACCCTTTCCTTTCAAACAAATAAAAACAAAGGAAAATTATGGGACCCTTGGATGGCTTTGTTGGTATTGTGCTTGCTTCAGAGGTGTGAACACATGAGCTGGATTCTCAGAACCCATATAAAAAAAGTGGAACATAGTAGTCATATATGAAATCCTAGCACTGGGGAGGTAAAGACAAGAAGTTCCCTGGGGCTTGATGGACAGACAGTCCAAATATGTGAGTTACAGGTAAAAGTGGGAGACTCTGTCTCAAATACAGTGTGGAGAACAAACTGAGGAAGACACTCAAGGTTGAGTTCTGGCTTCCAAGTTCACATGTACACATGTGCAGGTGCACCTTCACATACATTTACACAGACACATGCACACACACAGGAAGGTGTAATGGTCTGTGAGGTGGAGCCAATAGAGGAAGATTTCAAAGCAGTTATTGCAAATATGATCAAGAACAGAAGAAAATAGTGGTCATAAAGTGAAGGTAAGTTATGATGATAGTTGTCATGAAGCAGAGAATATTAATGCAGAGGAAGGAATTACCATAAGAGTCAAATTGATATTCTGGATCACAAAATGCATTCACGAGCACAAAAATGAATTATTGGTTAAAGGGGTCTGGGAGTAGATTTCAGCTGGTAAAAGAAATAAACAGTGGATTTAAAAATAAATCAATAGAAACTATGCAATCAGAAGAAGATCCCAATTATAAAGAAAGGAAGTTTCAGAACTCTATGGCTCAGCATTGGGTTCATACAATTCCCACTGATGGGAGTAAGAAGCAAAGAAGAGGTATTTGAAGCAATGATGGGTAGGCATCTATTAACTCTACGCAAATAAAAAGTAGAAGGGTGGCATTAATTGAATGGTACAGAATGCTGAGATTGATTAATTAGAGAAAAAAAACTAAGTCATCCACAAGTTTCAAGGAAGTCTGCTCAGTTGTAAAAGTACAAACCAGAGCTTAAATTTTCATGTCTTATATATTTAATATCATTTTCAAAAAGAATTAATACCTCACTAAACTATGCTTACATTTTAAATGAAATATACAATTTCTTAAAAAATGTTATTCAGGGCTGGAGAGATAGCCTAGCGGTTAAGAGCACCGACGCTCTTACAGAGGACCCGGGTTCGATCCCCAGCGCCCACATGGCGGCTAAGAACCGTCTGTAACTCCAATTCCAGGAGAACTCCAGTTCCAGGGGAATCCGAGACCCTCTTCTGACCTCCGCGGCATTGCACGACACGGGTGCACAGACCTGCATGCAGACAATACATTCATACACATACAAAAAAAAATAAATAAATAAATAAAAAAATTAAAAAAAAAATGTTATTCATGCCGGGCAAGGTAGTACATGCCTTGAATCCCAGCACTCCGGAAGCAGAGGCAGGTGGATCTCTGAGTTCAAGGCCAGCCTGGTCTACAGAATGAGCTCCAGGCCAGCTGGGACTAAAGGGACACCCTGTCTCAAAAAGACCAAAAAAAAAAAAGTTATGAATTAAGGAGACCTAAGAAATAAAGTGGAATTTCTACAAAGACTAACAAATACTATAGTTAAAAAATCTTATGTTTGTTTCTTTTAATAAGGCAACAAAACAAGGAAGACACATGCCTACGTTGTAGCAACTGTCAAATTCTTATTTTACACAAAACATGCACTTGTGCACTTGTGTTTTATCACATTTATTTATGCACTTGCTTGTGTTTTTGCATGTTTGCATGGGTGTGTGGCACAGTGCATATCCAAGGGGACACCTATCAGAGATGGTCTATTCTTCCACCTTGTGAGGCTTGGGAATTGAACTCATGTCACCAGGCTTGGTGGCAATATTTTTATTCATTGAGCCATTTCACATGCTCTTGTGTTTTTAAATGCTTCAGAAACATTAACATGCTCAATGCTGGAGAACCGCCCACCAGCTAGTGAAAGAACAGTATCAAGTATGATTACTCATGCTTGTTGGGAAAAACAAACATGCTTTGTCCCCTCAACTATCTATGCTATTACTGCATGTTGTATAAAGTCAAATGCGTTGGTAATTTCTATTTTCAAGAACAGACTCAGGTCAGGACCAAAAATGACCTCCCCAAGAATCTCTCATCTGCAAATCTATTCAGTAATCAACTTGACACAATCTACCGTCACCTGAGAAGATAGTCTCAATCCCTCAAAGAGATTTTCAACATCGTGTTAGCCTGTGGGTGTGTCTGGGATAGTATCTTACATTAATGATGTTCTAAGTCTCAGCCCACTGTGGCAGCACTATTTCCTTGTTACGTGTCCAGAACTACTAAGGGTGGGGGGAATCCAAGAAGAGCTCTTGACTGTGAATGTGATAGGACCAGCTGTCTTGAGCTCTTGCCGCTGTTACTTGCCCGCAGTGATGGACTATCATTTGGAGTTGTGACCTAAGATAATCCTTTTCCCCCTAAGTTGTTTTCTGTCAGAGTATTTTATCCCAGAAATAGTAATGAACTAGAACAGTTGCTTTCTCACAGGTGGGAAATTAACAATATTTTTAGCTTTCCTTCCAAGGTCAATTTTCTGAGGAGAGAAGTCAGCTCTGAATCCCTAGAAGACAAGATTTCCAGAACCTGGGGGGAGTGTGAATGTACTGAACCTCAACAAAGCATGTGTGAAGGGCATTGTAGAATTTACTAGAAGCCATCATCAGATTTTTCTATGTGAAAGAATATTCCTGTGTGCAAACGTTGTTTCTTTCCTTTCAAACAGAGGATGACCTTGGAAAAGCACTAAGATTCTCAATATACTTTGAATATAAAGGATATAATGGACAGTCAAGGCATCATAATAATATTAAGAGTTTTCCAGAGAGAGTCAAGATGATTATTATAGTACAATGAAATATGAGAGTATTCTCTTTTGACTGAAAAGAAAATCACTCAAAACTATAAATTAATCAAAAGCAAAGCTTTCAAATCATCACCCAGTATTAACACTAACTATATGAAGAATCTGACCAATTATACATGTTTCTATGAGTAGCTTTAAAGAAATGATGCTACTGGCTTGTATCACTGTTTTTGTTTTTCAACAAGATTGTGATTTTGCTGGGTAAATTGATGGATTGATTAAGGTGTTATGCTGTATACATTATGTGCCTATAAAACTTTGTTACCTTCTATTCCATTCAATAATTCCATTTGAAATTAATTACTTCTTAGCACTTTGAGGGGTGTGTGTGTGTGTGTGTGTGTGTGTGTGTGTGTGTGTTTGTGTGTGTGTTTGTATGTGTGTGTGTGTGTGCGTGTGTATGTGTGGTTTCCAGACATGCATCCTCTTTCATCTTCAACCTTCCAAACCAAGATAATTCTGGTGGTTCAACTTCAGCCAATTGTATTTAAACCATTATTTAGAAACCTAAAGAGGTGATAGAGATATTCGTATCCTCAAGATACAGAAATGCACAGGTGTTCACTCACTTTAGAATGAGGTGACCACAGAAGTTTAGCTATAAAAATGATTACATTTCTTAGTTTAATTTTTTCTCAAAAATTGGCTTCAAAGTTCTTGTACAAGTGAACTCACAACATCTTTGGTTGTCTGCAATAAAATCAAGCCAGTCAACATTCCAACATGCATGGAAGAGGATGCAAGGCCCTACCACTAGCTGAGGAAGTATTGGCCCTTATTGACTATTACAGGTAGGAGAGTGCATTGTCTTCAGCAGAAGAAAATGGTGAGTTGGCCAGGGTCTAAGTAGATAACCCTTCACCCATGTACATAGGATATTCAAAATATACATAAGGGGGTGGAGAGATGGCTCAGTGGTTAAAGAATAAGGTTCCAACCCAGCACCCACATGGTGTCTTACAACCATCTGTAACTCCAGTTCCAGGAAATCAAATATCCTCTTCTGACCTCTGTGGGCATTAACAGGGGCACTTACATACGTGCCGGCTCAAAATGTAAAATAAAAATAATATGTCACCTAGACTAAACATCTCTCAGACCTATGTTCTTTGTGTGTGACCAGTTGAAGTCCGCAGTGGCATCCATTTTTTACGAAAAGAAGCTTTGTTGGTGACTGGTCTATTGAATACTTGTCTGTAGATATAAGAATCCGTATTTACCATATGGTAAGAAATTTCATTTATTTAGAGATATGACAGAGATAGGGATTTCTCTAGGATCTCCAGCATGTGTATTTGGCTGGGCTTACAGTGCCACCAGTGAGTTCATTCCCACTGAGAAGGCTTCACGTCCAATTAGATAGCTGTTGATTACCCCTCACTCCCCAGAGGACAGTGTTACTACTGCACCAACAGAGGTAGTTCGTTGTACCAGACATAATGATTGCTATTAGGATTTAGGGCTGAGATGGACCATAAAAAATGAATAAAATACTTTAAAAGTATATTAATAAATAAGAATACATGAAATTTGGGGGGGATGTAGGGAGAAGGGGATTGGGAGGAGCAGGGGAGGGAGAGTAACATAGTCAAAAATGCATATATGCATACATGACGTTCTCAATGGAACAAAGAAATATCAAAATATGGTCACAAAAAGAGAAGGATTTTATTTTACTTTCTCACTTATATTTCCTACTTTAGCCATTTAAATTTGAAAACTATGTTTTACATCCAATTACTCATTTAGTGCCTTGGGCTCCTTCCCTTTACAGTTATGTTTTTCAATTACCTACTGTCTAAGGAATTTATTTTAAATAAATAATTACCCAAAGGATTTATCACTGGAGTTGTCCACAAAAGGAATCCAAGGTCTTTATTCCCTATTGTTTCACTTAGTGCCAAAAAATGGTGGCATTTGTGCTGGAGATATGTTAACCTTTTGTCAACATGCCTATATTTCAGTTTTTATTACCAAGAATGGATTTTATTTCCACCAGTATTAACTAGGATCATTGAAAAACCTGAACTCTGAGTGAATCTCCTGTGTGCTTGTTTGCATTGGAAGTTTGTAGCTTCAGCCATGACCCTTCAGGCTAGTGCATTAGAGGCCTGACCACCCTAGTGATTGTCTGAAAAGAACCTATTGGGTTAGGCAAATGCTTTGTCTAGCTTCTTCAACTAATAAAGCTTAGCATGTTCTCAGTTCCCTGTAACCATAAAGGCAATGGCTTTGTCTTACTGACTAAAATGGGCATATAAATACATAGCACAGTAAGTATGTAGGCAGTAACTCAACAGAGAGACTCCAGGCCATGCCTCTGTTGCCCATAATCTAGATTCTTATGTCTTTTCCTGTGTCCAGATTTTGGAGCTGAAACAATTCTAACTGGAATCTAGGAAGAGATAGCCTAACCCACCTTTGCAAAGCCCTCATAGTTCTTCCTATAGTCATTAATGTCCAGAACTTGATACTTCATTGTAATTGATTCCTGGGGGAAGCTAGTTGTCATGTGTCCGTTGTCTTTAGATCCTCTAAGAGAAAACCAAGCAACATCAAAAGGACTCAGGAACAGACTGGAAATTTTCTCACCAGTCAAAGATGAACTAATTTCAGCACAAATTGAATACTGAAATTTCCTATTCCGACAGAGCTGAGATTCATTTTCCCTGCTCGCCACATCTACATGCAATTAAATATCCTAGAACTAATTCAACTTGTAATTATGAAAGGATACTGAACACTAGAGAGGAGACTGGAGAATAGCCACGTAGAAAGTTCTTTGGAGTTTCTTTTATTTTCTACATGTTAGGTTATAAAGTCATGAACCCCCGATAAAAGGCACCTGAGACTTAAGTCACTCCAGGAACATGGTTTACTTCCATCGGAACTGCCAGAGCGGGCCACCTGCTGGCACATGGTGGAGAAGTGGCACAGGAGCAGGAGCAGCCACATGGCGACTGGGGCCCGCCCATATATAGCCATGGGGTGGGACCTCAGGTACAGGGGAAGAGGTCAGAAGATTGACAGTGTCTGGAGGAAGTAGACAGCTGTGTATCCTTTGGAATTCTGGGAAGCCCAGGCCTAACATTCCAGCCTTTTGATTATGATAAGGAAATGGGATGCTGTTCTCTCTGTATCTGCTTCAGAGTTGAGGGGGAGGGAGGGAGGGAGAAGTCTGGGGGAATGGCTGTCAGGCTGGAGGGTTAGAATTTGGTTTCCCATCCTGGCTGCTTTGGGTGCTCTGCCAGATGGTTTGGGTCCAGATGATAGTGGCCAATACTGAGTGGACATTTTCTCTGCAACTGAAAAGACAAGCTGGTCGAGTACTATATGAGTATACCAGTGCAGGGAATTACTTGAATAGTACCAACCGGGATGGGGGTGGGGGGCTTCTGGGTGCATTAGCAATTGTAGGGTCCTGGTCTAGGCTCTCCAGAGGGAGAGAGGACCTGTACACTTTTTCTGAGGAATTGGAAAAAAATGTTTTAGTATACAGGTCTCTAGAATGAAGGCCAGCTTAACCATGAGAATATACAAGGGTATTTTCTGGCATGGCATAGCAAATCTGTCACTTATCTCTGAGATATTTTCTAACATGACAGTAGGTTTCTAACTTAGCACAGTAGGTCTCTCACCTATCTTTTTGGTAATGAGTTATTTCATTTTCTCTTCTTTTAATTATAGTTTCCTGTTGGGGTGTTTAAAACCAGACAGTTAGGTCAGATAAATTAGTTTTGGGTCGGTTGAGGTTCTGGTCCTTAGGGGGTCATTCAGGCCTTGTGCCTGGCTCTTTTCACCAGTTTCATCTATGTGAGGACAAAGTCAGGTCTTGCTTGGCCAGAGCTTCCCTTTGAAGAGTGAGGAGTTTCTCCTTTATATGGACTTTCCTCCTTTGACTGGACACTGGCTGGGCTGGATGAAGTCCTTTTAAGTGATTCTCCAAGACCTCCCTGGCCTGGGATGACTGGTGACTCACTGCCATAAGTCATGCAGAAAGGTGCTGATGCAGGACCCTAGGACTTAAGTCAACCTTAGAGGGTAAGGACCAAAAGATTGTCCCTTCAAATCCCTCTTGCCAAATTATATTGGAGCTTTAAGTATGGTTGCTAAACCTCCAAGAGGATCAGTTGAATGAACCTGGTATTTTAATTACTATATAACACCTAAGTAAAGCTTGAACATTGACTTAAGCATTCTTAATACATTCTTAATTGCTATGGCAAAACATTCTGACTAATAATAAAAGCTCATGGTAGGAGCCTGGTGGTAGGAACTGCAGTACAGGCTAAGAAAGGATGCTACTTACTAGCTTGTTTTGCTGGCTCATGTTCAGCCTATTGTATACAATATAGAAATATCTGGCCAAGGATGGCATTGTCCGCAATGGGGATAGGCCAGTCCAATGAAGACAATTATTGAAGTTTCTTAGCTCAGGTGAATCAAGTTGACATTAAACCTACCCACTAAGGCCTACAATTTGTTCTTTAAGGTCTATAAAGGTGATTTAGGTACTCAAATTAAAATGGATTTAAACCATGCAAAGCAAATGTGGACAATATACTTCCTACATACACTCATAAATAAGGTTCTAATAAATTTGGTGATGGCAGTTTATAAAGGTTGTACTGAGCAGAGGCACATGTATTGCTGTCATACACAGACAGATCTTAATATGCTGTCACTATATTACAGATTTGTTAACATACATACACACATTATCCACACATTCATACAAGAGATTTTTATCCTAGTGTTTGTACTGAACAGTCACATACATTAAAAAAAAAAACCTTTAGAAATATTATTTAAAGCATGCAGCTCTAACTAATTGCACAGCCAGGGCTGAGATGGTTAATATAGTTTTCTTATCATGCTGGCATTGATGTCTTGCACCTTTGGTTCTAAAACTATGAACTTATTTAAATATTTTAACAAGCGATGGAAAACAGAAATATATATCTAGCCATAACTAAATTTACAATACAAAAATTAAAGAACTGACAATAACAAAGGTATTTAGGTTGCTTCATTGAAAGGAAGAGATTGCAGGGGAAGCCATGTGCCACTGTCCAAGTGCCAGAGTATGAATGAATTAATCCAGGGATGTTTAAATTGGTCTCTGGTCAGAGGGAGGGTGGCACAGCTGTTAGAAGCCTGGTTAAGTAGGAGAAAAGAAAAAAATTGTTAATGAACCCCTAAGGGCCAAAAATCAGGTCTTCAGAGGTCTGGAAACAAAAAAACTGAAAAGGAAATTTTAGTTATAATACCTGTGAAGAAAATAATTTGGACATATAAGAAATAAAATCTTCAGATAACCAGTGTAGAAACTTAGGAACCCGCGTTCAAAACAGGTCTTTGAAAAAATTTAAGAGGCATGCCAAAAGTAAGCTTAATTTATTTTTTTTTGTTTTTGTGCAAATATATAATGAAAGAAGTTTGAAGTGGCTACTTCTTTTGACAGAAATTAACACACAGGAGGACATGGACACATGTTACAAAGGCACATTGGAGAACAGTCATAACACACAGACAGGTTGGACAGACACTTGACTTATTAGTGACTTAATTGTATCTGTTAACTCTAGACAATGGGAAATTCCTCCCTCCCCTTTTCTTTTTCCTAAAATGTCATAGGTAAGTGTTGGTACCCAGAATAACTTGATGTCAAAGCACAGAAAGTTCTCAGTTCCCTGATCAACTGCACATATAAGTCTGACATTGTCCATTGTTGAGCAGGGCTGAGGAACCACTAATTTTAATTGTCACATTTATAGATAATCATTTAGAGTTTAAGACATCTACTCAGGTGGGAACAGCCTGTCTGCTTATACTATGCTTTGCAGCACAGGCTGTGTGTGTGTGTGTGTGTGTGTGTGTGTGTACCTGTGCAAGGTGGCAGACAGGTGGGCAGGCAGGCAGGCAGACAGATCTGGCTCAGGTAGGTTACCTGCTAATTTAATGAGTATAAATTTATTGTTAGTGGAAAAATCAAAAGTCCCTTAAGGGGAGGCAGCCAGGTGAAACTTTAGTGCCTGAAGCAAGAGCTGGATGCCTGGTGGGATGGGGTGTGGTAGACACAACTAAATATCAGATACAGAGGCTTGTATCTTGAAGCAGAAACTAAAATGTATTTCTGAATAAAATGGGATTTATAAAGAAAACTAATAAAATGGAAAATGCCAAAATCTGAAATAATCCCTTAAAATTAAGTAAAAATCTTGTAAATAAAATATTAAAAAAATAAAAAAACAAAACAGTATTTGTTACAAAGCCAGATGATGTAAAAATCTCAAACAAAAGCCTGTAAAAAAATTAACTATCAGTACAAAAGTAAAAATGGAAAATTGATTTTATTTTGAAACAGATGAAAAACAGTAAAAACAAAACTAAGTTTAGGTACCATGGAAATGGTAAACATAACTAAGATGGTCACTGTGAAGAAGTGGGTGTGATTTAGCACAGCTACCATGGAAACAGGGCATGCACACACACAGTTTCACTCCACCTATTTCACTCTTATTTGAATGTGTGTGTGTGTGTGGGGGGGAGCCATAAAAAAAAAAAAAAAAAAAAGAAAGAAGAAGCAGCCGAGATTTAGGGTGAAGTCTTACTGCAGAGTCCTGAAAACACATGGGTAGTCAATTAAACAGGACTCTAGCTGCAGTTTCAGCATCCCTAGACTGCAGAAAGGGGTTGGAGAATGGCAGACTTGGGAACCCAGGGAGATACTCTGCAAATCTCAGTGGGTTCAAAATGGCAGTGGTGGGCTAAGGCTGAGAAGAAAAGCAGAGAGAAGAGAGAGAAAGCCCAAGAGGCAGAAATGGGGAGAGAGAGAGAAGGAGGGAGAAAGAGTGCAGGAAAGCAGAGAGAGAATGGTAACTTTATGGTGAAATGTGGAAGATGGTTCTCCCGAGAAATATGCTGCTGGTAAGTCCCAGGGTTTGCAGAAAAGGTTAGGTTCCTTCCTAGGGGAAAGCCTGCAAGTGCTTCACCCAATCCAAAACATCTCAGCCCTCAACAGAGTCACAGCACCATTATGTTAGGTTATAAAGGCATATAAAAAGCACATGAGATTTAAATCACTCCCGGAACATGGTTTATTTCCATTTGAACTGCCAGAGCAGCTTACCTGTTGGCACAAGGTGGACTAGTGGAGCAGGAACAGGAGCAGCAAGATGGCGACCGGGGCCCACCCATTTATAGCTGGGCGGGACCTCAGGTACAGGGGAAGAGGTCAGAAGATTGATAGCTTCTGTGTGTCCCTTGGAATTCTGGGAAGCCCAGAATATAACCCTATATATTACATAGATCTCACAGAAGACCCAGGTCTGTGACTCAATCATGTCAGAAGAATACTCTCAGCCCCAATACGATACATGGTGGCAGGTGTCATAAAACATCCTGGCATGAGAATAGATAGATTTCAATTCAAAATGATTGAGGTTTAGCATGTAGTCAGTCACACTGTGTGACTTTAGTGTGTGTACATGTATGAGTGTGCACATGTGTGCATATGAATGTGGAGGCTACCAGGTGTCTTTTTCAATCACTTTCTGCCCTATTTTTTGTGCTCCCAAATTGTACTTTCCTGCCTGGCTAGCAAGCTGATAGGAATCTTTGGCCTCTAGATGTCCAGTACTGAGATCAAGGTTCACATCAACGTGCTTTCCTTCTAGTGGGCTCTGAGGATTGAACTCAGGTCCCCATGCTTGTGTGGTAAGCACTTTACAGACTGGCCCATACTCCTCCAACCCCCTTTTTTTGAGAAGGGTCTCCCTGTAGCCACAGCTGGCCTGGATCTCACTATGTTGACCAGGTTGGTCTTGATCTCACAGATGTCCATCTGCCTCTGCCTCCCAAGTGCTGGGATTAAAGGTGTGTGCCACCGTGTCCTGCTGGCCCATCCCCTCTAAGTCCCCACATCTTATGACTTTCTGCTTTTTGACTAAAAAAAAACTGTGACATTTTGAAAAGTACTTCTTCAGAAATACATTTTTGGACCTTAAAATAACATGTTTGCTGTTCTTTACTCCCCTATTAACCTGGACTAAAAATGTACTTGTATATTTAGGGTGCATCATTTGTACACAGTATATCAGTGGATCTTGTCTTCTTTCCTGTTTCCCTCCAATATTATAATGGGCAAACAAAATTTGTATATATTTGTAGGCACCAATTGGATATTTGGCTACACATTTACAAGGAAAAAAAGATAAAAAGCCAATTAGCATAGGTATCATCTCCTTGGGTGCTTTATTTTTTTGTACTGGCAATATTAAAAAAAAAATCCCTGTTGGCAAATTTCAGCATACAATGTGCTACTTTTAACTACTACCTTGCCTTGCCTTCCTATGATTGCCTTCCTATGCAGTCTGATGATCTCTGCTTCTAATAGGACCATATAGACCACTAATACTAGACCACCAATGCACAGCCTAATTATTTGCTCCACTAGAACTTGGTCCACCATCTTCATTATTGTATTTTTGCCTATCCAGTTTTGTTCTACTATACCTGTTATTCAATTTATTTTGATTATTTAATGTATTTTCATTGCTACACTTTAATGTATCTTTCCTTGTCTTTAGGCAGATATGTTTGCATTACTTTAGCCCTTTTCCCTGAAAATCAAAGAATTCATGCACTTTTAAAGTGTACAAGCTATTGGAAGCTGATTACTGCTAAGTGAGAATGGGAAGAACTGATCTTCTTAAAGGGACTCTAGATAGTTTGACTAGACCTCAGTGGATGAACTTGCACTGCAGGATGTCTGGAGACACTAACTTGACTAGATAGGCCTTAACACAAATGACAGAATGAATGAAATCCAGTGCAGAGGATGGGGTATGGGAAGGTGCCAGGAAGAGGGTGGGTATAAAGATAATTAAGATCTGGGCTGGAGAGATAGCCTAGTGGTTAAGAGCACCGAATGCTCTTGCAGAGGACCTGGGTTCAATCCCCAGCACCCACACGGCAGCTGAGAATTGTCTGTAACTCCAATTCCATGAGAACTCCAGTTCTAGGGGAATATGAAACCCTCTTCTGACCTCCGTGGCATTGTACAACATGGGTGCACAAACCTACATGCAGACAGTACATTCATACACATACAAAAATAAATAAAATTTTAAAAAAGATAATTAAGATCTTCTATAGGAAATACACAAGAATTAAATTAAAATGTAAAAAATAAATAAAAGTTTTAGAATGTGCACAACCTATTAATAGTATGACACTTTTACAATAATACATAATAAAACCATGTGTAGTGGTTTGAATGAGTGTCCTCCATAGGTTTTAAGTATTCAGACATTTGTCTCCAGTTGGTGGCACTGTTTTTGGAGGTCTTAGAAGGTTTGGCCATGCTAGAGGAAGTATGTCACTGGGGGCAGGCTTAGTGAGTTTAACAAGCCTAGTGGTCTCCAGTCGCTCTCTCTCTTGGCTTCCTGTACTCATTGCAAGATGTGACCCTCTGCATGCTGCTCCAGCTCCAGCTGCCATGCCTCCCGCCACAATGGACTCTAATTCCCTGGAACGGTCAGTTGTAAGCTCAAATAAACTCTTCCTTTTATAAGTTCCTTTGGTCATGGTGTTTTATCACAGCAACAGAAAAGTGACTAATACAGTTATTTGGTACCAGAGAGTGGGATGTTGGCTGTGAAGAACCTACCATGTGGGTGTTTGGAGAAATGTGGAAGACTTTGGAACTTTGGGCTAGAAAATCTGTTGGCTGCTGTAAGCAGAGCTTAAGGGGCCATTCTAGTAGAAGCCTGGAAGAAAGCATTGCTGCAAAAATTGTAGTTCCAGAGGATATTTTGATAAAGAGTCTGGCAGCAGTTTGCCCACAGCCCAAATGCTTGCCTGATGCTAAATTGAAAAACAATGGGCTATTGTCTTTGGTGGAGGATATTTCAAGACAGCCTAATGTAGAAATGGTGGCATGGCTTTTAATGGTGAATATTACACATATCTACAGTGAAAAAGAGCAAATGGGGCAGAAGGAAATGCAGAATGTACAGTTTGGATCTGAAAAGTACACTAGGAAAATTAAAGGTGTGGCCAAGGCATGTGAAGGAGAGGCTCCCTTTCAAAAGGAGACTAAAGTGATTAAGGAGAGGCCTAGATATTTACAAGTAAACAATGGGAAAGGTGAGATTAAAGTGATTAAGGAGAGGCCTCGAGATTTACAAGTAAACAACAGAATCAATACCTTCAGGGCAAGTCCACACCCAGCTAATCCTCCAACAAGTCCTGGGCAGAGAAAAATTGCAAATGTGGTTAAAGTAGGAGAGAGTCCATCCCAAACTTGCAGCCAGATTTGGCAATTTCATTCACGTGGTACTGGCTTTAGAGGCATGAAGTTTGCAAGAGTGAAGGGGTCATCAGTTGTTCCTCCATGGTTTCAGAGAGCTACAGAGGCCAGGCAGATTGCAGCAGGGGCATCCCTGAATAAATAAGGCCCTGATAGGCCATTGTGTGAAGCTGTGAATGTGAAGCATGGATGGCAGCCAAGGCCCCAAGAAGACATTCAAGATGCCAGACCTGTGAGATATTTGCCAAGGAGAGCTGCATGCAGGGAGTGGTACCAGCCTAAGAAAGAGATGTATGTTGCAAGCAAAGCTGGAAGAGCTGAGCCGTCTAAGCCCTTTGGAAGTCAAGTCCCAGAAGTCACACATGGAGCTACTGGACTTGGTGTTTGCCCTGCAGGTTTTTGGTCTTGTTTTGGTCCAGTATTTCCTCACTATGCCTCTATTCCTCCCTTTTGGAATGAGAATGTGTATTCAGTTCCACTGTACATTGGGAGTATGTAATTTGTCTTTTGATTTTACAGGAGCTTACAGTTAGGAGATTGGCCTGAGTCTCAGAAGAGACCTTGGACTGTAGACTTTTGAATGGCATTGAAAACTGGTAAAGACTATGGGGACTTTTAAGGTTGGACTAAATGCATTTTGGATTTTATATGGTCATGAGCCTATGGGGGCCAGGGAGTGGAATGTGGTGGTTTGAATGAGTGTCCCCCATAGGCTTTAAGTATTCAGACATTTGTCTCCAGTTGGTGGCACTGTTTTTGGAGGTCTTAGAAGGTGTGGCCATGCTAGAGGAAGTATGTCACTGGGGGCAGGCTTAGTAAGTTTAACAAGCCTCTTGGTCTCCAGTTGCCCTCTCTCTTGGCTTCCTGTGCTCATTGCGAGATGTGGCCTTCTGCATGCTGCCCCAGCTCCAGCCTCCATGCCTCCCACCACAATGGACTCTAATTCCCTGGAACCGTCAATCATAAGCTCAAATAAACTCTACCTTTTATAAGTTCCTTTTGTCATGGTGTTTTATCACAGCAACAGAAAAGTGACTAATACACCATGCTAACTGGGTCATTGCCACCCTTTGCCTTCCATTCCATATGTGGTAGCTGTCATTTACCTTACCAAGATGATGATAAGATATTTGCTTTAAATGACTACATATATATATATATATATATATATATATTCTTTATTCTATATTTATATATATATATGTGTATCTCTGTGTGGGTATGTCTGCAGAAGCCACAAAAACAGGCCATCAGATTCCATGTGAACTAGAGTCATATGTAGTGAATAACTGGAACTAGGCGCTGGGAATCAAACTCTGGTCCCCTTCAAGAATAGGCCTACACGCTTAACCTTTGACCATCTCTCCAATTCCAAATGTATACATGTTACAGAATTATAAAATAGTATGTAACATATTTACCAGGATGTTTGCCTTTTCAATTGTTGTTTTCTTGTCTTTGTTGGTTTCTACAAGTCTGTGCTTCTAGCCTCTAGCATTCCCCATCCTGTAGAACTCCTTTGGAATAATTCCATCTCTTCATATAGCTCTCCTGTCAATAAGTTTTCTTAATTTTGTTTATCCTAAATAAGCCTTTTTTCATGAAATGGATTTTAGTGGGTGTAAGCATCCAGCTTGCCCTGTCTTCTTTCTTCTGCTTGTACTGAAGAGCTTGGATCCTGTATTCCACTGTTTTGGACCTCCAGGGTGGGTGGTAGGACATCCAGATACCAGTAGTCTGCTTCCTTATGTGTTACATGTCAGGCTGCTCTGTGTTACACCAAATGTGTAATTATCCTCCCCAGGTTTTCTTGAAATTCATGAGTTTAGAATGGGATACCATATTTCCTAATTCGTCAGTGTTTCCTGAAATCATTTTTGCCATGTTATTTTTGTGTAATAGTTATGCAAATTTGAATTTTTTTTGAGACAGGGTCTCCCTAAAGCCACAGCTAGCCCGGAACTTGCTATGTAGACCAGCTGGACCTTGAACTCACAGAGATCCTCCTGCCTCCTGAGTGCTGAGATTAAAGATGTGCACCACCACGCCCAGCGTAAATTTGACATTTTCATTGAGCCAGCCATCTCTCTAGCCCTTTCCTTTCACACTTGTAACAACTGCTTTCAAGTCTTTGGCTACCAACTACATCATAAGTTCTTTGCGTTTACTTTGCTCTGATGGCCTTTTCTATTGAGACTGGGTCACATGCATTTTTCCTTGTTCTTTGCCTGCAGATTAATTGCTGTATGCTGGGATCATTTGAATGCACTGATGTGGAATTTCCAAATTTTGTTGTATTTTATTGAACAGTGTTTATTTGTCTTTGATTGATGATTCACTGGGCAATTGATTTGTTTTCACCCAACCTGCAAACTGTCTCTGGAGTCACAATTAAATTCTTGGCTCAAGCCATTTGTTCCTTAACAATGCTTGACTCCACCTTCCATATGCATCACTCCACAGACAGCTGGTCATTTTTACCTTTTATGTATAGATTTTACTGATTCTTCTGGCTCTGCCTTCTGAAGTAACAAATCACTTTCCAATATTTGTGACTATCAGCTGTTAGTTCCACTGGTAATTCAGGTCAGAGAGACAGCGTGTTTTCCATTAAACTTCCGGACAGTTTTCTTTTTTCCTTTGCTAAGTGCATTCTATTCTTGGAATAAAGCTTGTGGAAACTGAGAAGTCACGTTGTGACATTCTTTTCCCCTCCTATCAATTTTCTGCAATATTTAGTGGCTTTTTACACTTTCCAGAATGTTCTGGAAAGGATTTTAATAGAGCTTAAGAAGTTTCTGTTCAGTTCTTTATGAGAAAAAATAACTCTCTTTTTTTAAAAGCACATTAAAGCATATATCAACTTTCTATGTAATTTAGGAATGTAAAGTTGTATTTCTTTTTACCTGTATGCAAGTTTACTGTAAAACTGTGGATCCCTAAATGTGTTCTGGAAATAAAAATTAAAAAAAGAAGTTTCTGTGTTCAGCTCCTACATATAAAGGGCTTGGAAGTTGGCTTAATTTTACAACATGAAATAAAATATTTAGATAAGTTTTAAATCACATTGGACTGGAGAGATGGCTCAGAGGCTGGAAACACTGACTGCTCTTGCACAGGAAAGGGCTTGGAAGTTGGCTTAATTTTACAACATGAAATAAAATATTTAGATAAGTTTTAAATCACATTGGGCTGGAGAGATGGCTCAGAGGCTGGAAACACTGATTGCTCTTGCACAGGACTGGGGTTTGAGTCCCAGCACCCACGTGGCAGGTAACAGTTGTCTGTAACTCTGGTTCCAGGGGATCTGACACCTTCTTCTGACCTCTGCAGGTACCGCAGGACATGGGTGTGCTTACGCACATGCAGGCAAATACACTCATACACATAAAGTAATAAATAAAACACTAAAAATTTTAAAGCACACATTTTTCTGGACCTATCAGATGATTAAAGATTCTGGATGAATCAAATACAAAGAATGAACCAAAAAAATGCAAAACTAGTTTCCAAGACCCCTTAGAAGAAGAGAAAAAAGAAAGCAGGACAAATTCAAGTCAGACAAACAAAATGTATCTAGGTATGCTGTTTTCAAACTGTGGGAAACTGAAAAGAAAAAGAATTGTGAAGGAAGTTAGAGAAAATATTCATTTTGCCTTATGAATAAGCATTAAGAATTAGACTTAATCAAACTTTTCAATGGACTTGGAAGCAAATGGAAAATGGAAGGAAACTTTTTAATGCTTTGAAAATACCATTAACCACACCATTACTCCTCTGTTGTACTTGAGATTATTCTTCAAATCTAAAGGAAAAAAAGTTTCTGAAATGGCAAACTTGAACACTGAGTATGGGGTGCACGCCTATGATTCTAGCTAGCACTCACGAGGTGGAGGCAGGAGCAGGAATTCATCCTCGGCTGCATGGCATGCTTAGGGATCGTACAGGCTAGGTGAGACCTACAAAAACAAAATAAAATGAAAATCCAGAAACCAGTGAAATTCATTGTCAGTATACTTTAAGAGAAATGATGAAAGAAGAATTTAAAGCATATACATTGATACAAAATAGAAATTGGGGGTCTGGAGAGATGGCCTAGCAGTTAAGAGCGCCGACCGCTCTTACAGAGGACCCGGGTTCGATCCCCAGCACCCACATGGCGGCCAAAAACCGTCTGAAACTCCAATTCCAGGAGAACTCCAGTTACAGGGGAATCCAACACCCTCTTCTGACCTCCACTGCATTGCACAACACGGGTGCACAAACCTGCATGCAGACAGTACATTCATACACATACAGAAATAAATAAAATTAAAAAATTGAAATTGGGATTTGTTTTCAAGTACTGGATTATGTATAAAGGAATGTATGATAAGATCTCAATTCCTATGCGCAAGTCACATGAAATATAACCTCTAGTAAATGATAACTAGCATGCATTGACTTGTGGTTTACAAATAAGTGAAATTCAGACCGTCACTTCCTAAGTGACAGGATGAAGAAATTAAAAACATTTGTAATAAAGGATCAGCATTTTCGGTAGAGTGGAGCAGGGTTTGTTGAAATGAACTTAATTCTTTTTCTTTTTTTCATAAAAAAATATTCGTATTAATTCTTTGAGACTTTGCTACCAATGTATTTTGATAACATTCAGATCCTTTCCCATCTCCAGCTTCACACTACACCTCTCCCGTGACTTCATGCCATCTATTTTTAAATATTTTATTAATTATTATTTTTATTAATTATTTTTATTTTATGTGTATTAGTGTATTGCATGTATGTAAGTGCACCCATATTGTGCCACGCCCATGGAGGTCAGAAGAAGGCCTGGGATCCCCTGGAACTGTAGTACTGGGTAGTTGTTAGCTGCCACGTGGGTGCCAAGCCTTCCACAGTCTCCTGTCTTCTGCATGTTTACCAGCAAAGAGCCTCTGCATCGATTATCATATCTTGAAAGCAGAGTTTTCTCTGGTGAGAGTTGAGAGAGCTACTCATCCACAGGTAAAACAATAAGTCGTTAGAAATCAGTTTAATACTATGTTTATGTAGCAGAATAATTGTATTAGGTTCTCCTCTATGGCCTGTGATCTCTCTAGCTACAAGTTCTGGTCTTGATAATAGTGTCATGTATGGGTTCCACCTTGTAAAGAAGACCTTAAATTCAATCAGAGGATGGCTGCTTACTCCACAGCATTCATTCCATTAATGCACCAGTGGGCAGATCTTACCAGGAAAGTTGTTATTGCAGTTCACAGCTTAAATTAATTTTAATGTATACCGAAAGCTCATTTTCAAAGGAAATATGAAAAAGAAGACATTCTCTAAGTTATCATATGAATCCTTAAGATTTATGAGCCTAACTGAAGAACACAGGAGGCAAAACATGGAAAAACTTAAAAGGCAGTATAGGTATCACTGCAATACTTCAGACTTCAATACCCTTCTTTCAGATCAGGTGGACTGATCCCAAGATATTACCAAATATCTTCAAAAGACCGATAAAGTAAAAAAAAAAAAAATACTGATAAAGCGTCTTCCTCCCAGAAGAAACAAAATTCTTAAGCTCACAGAGAGCATTCATCAGGATACATGGATTCTGGACCACAAAACATACTTAAATACGATCCACTGAAGTGTCGCTTTCCTGGAAGGCTATCAACCTGAGTTTGTTCCCCAGGACACCCAAGGTGATTACTGACTCCTACAAACTGTTTTCTGACATCCACCGAATGTATGCCCACGATCACACAGACATCACATACACACAATAATAATGAGTAATTAAAGGCATAATTTAATAAATGTAATATAATCAAATCATTCAAAGTATATTCTTAGACCACCATGGAATTGGACTAGAACTCAGTAACCAAAAATAAACACAAATCCTAAAATTTCTTGAAAATCAGATAAAGTATTTCTGAATGAACCATAAGGCAAGGGAGGGTTCCAAGAGAAGTTCTAAAATATTCTTAAACAAATGAAAATTGAAACACAAGTTAGTATGAATTTGATATCTGCTGGAGAGTCTACCTACTAAGGGCTAACTTGGTAATTAAATTTTAAGATTTTTTTTTATTTCATGGGTATGAATATTTGCCTGAGTGTACGTATGTATGTGCACTATGTGCATGTCTGATGTGTATATGTACATGTGCACTATGTGCATGTCTGATGTTCATGGAAGCCAGATGAGACATTGGATCCTCTAGAACTGGAATTGGAATTACAGATGGTTGTGAACTGCCATGCACGTTCTGGGAACCAAAACTCCATCCTAGGTAAGAACAGCCCTTGTTCTTAAACACTGAGCCATCCCTCCAACTCCAGAAGCATATACTCTTACCTGCTGAACCATCTTTTCCAGCCCCTGTTAAATTTTCAAACATTCTTTTGAAAATTTTTATATCTTGTTTGGTTTAATTCAAATTATGTTTTCATAATTTACATTCACACTTTACATTCACACCTCGTGATTTTTGTTTTCCGTTAATGACTTTTGTCTCTAAGTTCATTTTCCATTCCTAAACTTTATGAATTTTTCACATTTATTTTTTCCATTTCCATTTTTTAAATTACACAATATTTTTATTGATGTTTTGCATATTTCAGACATCATTTCTCAGTCCAGTTTAGTCACATTCCCCTTTCCATGCCTCCCCCCTTCATGCATTCTGCTATATATATCTTGCATCTTTTTCTCAGTATTTTTTTCACATTTCCCTTTAATTTTATATTACTTCAGAATATGCATACTTATCCTCCACCCATATAGTGATATTACAAAATCTGAACATAACTGGTAGGTTAGTTCTCAAGCCCATTAATGGATTCACCTTTTAACCATACTGCTGCTTTCATATAAAAAAGAGATATAACATAGACCATGCTTAGTCTGCTTTGCAACTAGGGATTTGGTGCTAGCATCCACAATTGAGGGACACCATATGCTTTTTGTTTTTCTGGCAATGTGTTACTTCACTTAGCATAATGTCTTCTAGTTCCATCCATTTACCTGCAAAGTTCATGATGTCTTTCTTTACTGCTGCATAGAATTCCATTGTGTAGATGCAACATATATTCTGTATCCACTTGTTGGTTGAGGGACATTTGGGTTGCTTCCAGCTTTTTGCCATTGTGAAGAAAGCTGCAATAAACATAGATGTGCATGTGTCTCTGCAATAGGATGAGTCCTGTGGGTATATACCCAAGAGTGATATGACTGGGTCAAGTGGTAGGCTCATTTTCAGTCTTTTAAGAGTTCTCCACACTGCTTTCCATAGGGGTTGCATGAGTTTGCATTTCCACCAGAAGTGGATGACTGTTCCCTTTTCCCTACAACCTCTCCAGCATTTGCTGTCATTTGTTTTCCTAATCTTGGCCAGTCTTACCATGGTAAGGGGAAATCTTAAGCTGGATTTAATTTGCATCTCCTTAATTATTAGTGATGTTGAACCCTTTCTGAGATGTTTCTCAGCCATCTTCACTTATTCACTTGTGAATTCTCTATTCAGCTCTTTACTCCATCTTTTGATAGTGTCATTGTTTCCTTGATCCTTTGGTTTTTGAGTAATTTATATATTCTAGATGTTAATGCTCTATCTGATGTATCACTGGTGAAGGTTTCCTCCCATTCTGTGGGTCCTTCTTTGCACCAACAGCAAACAAATGGAGAAGAAATACAAGAAGTCCTTCCCATTCATAATAGCCTAAAAAATGCCTTGGAACAAATCTAACCAAAGACACAAAAGATCTGTACAAATCCCTGAAGAAGGAGATTGAAGAAGATACCAGAGACTGAAAAAATTAATATAGTAAAAATGGCCATCCTACCCAAACTAATATACAGATTCAATGCAATCTCAATCAAACTCCCCATGAGTTTCTTCTCAGACTCAGAAAAAAATCCTTAAATTCATATGGAAAAACAAAAGACCATGAACAGCCAAAGCAGTCCTGAGCAAAAAGAGCAACACAAGAGGTATAACCATACCTGACTTCAAACTATATTATATGGCTATAGTAATAAAAACAGCCATACTGGCACAAAAACAGACAAGTAGATCAATGGAACAAAATTAAAGATCCAAACCTAAGCACATGCAATTTCAACCACCTCATATTTGACAAGGGGGCCAAGAAGGAGGAAAGACAGCATCTTCAACAAATGGTGCTGGCAAAACTGGATCACCACTTGTAGAAAGATGAAGCTGAGCCTCTACCTTTCACTGTGCACAAAAATCAACTCCAAATGGATCAAAGACCTCAATGTGAAATCAGAAACCTTGAAAATGGTAGAAGAAAACATTGGTAGTAAACTACAAGACATGGGCATAGGAAAAGACTCTAAATCAGACAGCCACTGTGTTGGAAACAAGGTCAACAATAGACAAATAGGACTTCGTTAAATTCAAAAGCTTCTGTACAGCAAAAGAAACAATCAACAAAGTGAAGAGAAAGCTCACAGAGTGGGAGGAAACTTTCTCCATTTCCAGTTTTAGCAATAGTTCTACTAATTAACATAATTATATGCATCTATGTATCATGTGGAATATCATATAATTCATTTAAAAATGGAGGCTGGAGAGATGGCTCAGCAGTTAAGAGTGCTGGCTGCTCTTCTAAAGGACCTGGATCCAGTTCCCAATGCCCACATGTAGCTAACAACTGTCCTTAACCCCAGTTCCAGGGCATCAGACATTCTCTTCTGGCTTTCATAGGCATTGCAGGCCATTGGTACACTTACATACATGTAGTCAAAACACTCATATACATAAAATCTTAAATAAATAAATTTTAAAAGTCAAAATTAACATTATAGATTGAGCAAAATTTACTTAGTTTTGGTGCTAAAGGTCTCTATGCTCCCTGTTTTACAAGTGTCTGCACTGAATCCTTAGAGTATAGATAATGATTGCAACCAGCAGATACTTTATTCACATATTCTAGGTCACGATTGCTATCATATCAGATGAACTCATTTCCTACTGAGGACAAACTTTTTAAAGTCATAATTTTGTTTAAATTTCATAATATAAGATTTGAGGTTTAGACTTGAGTCTTTGTTCTCCTTATTCATTAATATGAGAACACACATACATATATGTATATGGTTCTCCTTATTTGTCTTCTATTTCTTCCTTAATAATGTTTTATAGGTATTTTAAATTTACGGTCATCAATATACAAATCACTGCTTTACAGGAACAATTCTCTTCAATTTGGCAATCTCTCATTCTCTTGTTTGTCCCTCTGGCATTCCATGTTCTTCTTATGTGATTTTTTTTTTTTGTACTGAGGAGAATGTTTTTAAATAGTTTAAGTTAACATATAATTGGAAAGAGTGTTCAGGCATCAGGTCTGGACAGATGGGTCAGTGGTTGCAAGCACTGCTGCTCTTACAGAGGACCCAGTTTTGGTTCACAGCACCCACATGGTGGCTAACAAGTGTCAGTAACTAAAGTGACAAGGCATGCCACACACTCTTCTGATCTCCACAGGCAGTGAATGACATGGGTGCACTTACACACATTGCAAGCACAAAAAAATAATCAATCATACTTAAAATATTTAAATATAAAATATTTTAAAAATAATGTTCAGTGATTGAGAATAAGAATTTTGCTTTTACTTTTTCCTTCACATTTGACTGGTTGAATAATTGTACATAGAATTTTAAGTTTATAGTTACTTTCTCTAAATTACTAAAGTTAATATTTACTCTAGTCTGCATTGTCACTAAAAAGATTTTATTTTATTTTATTTACAGGCATTCACTTTTGGGAATTTTCTTTTTTATATTTCCCCGACTATAGTTTTGAATATGTTCTCCTATCTAATAAGCAAGCGCGTGCTTTTGTTATTTGACTCTTTCCTATTGATTTTGTGCATACTTCATACAAAATATGTCGATCATGATTAAATGCCCCCTACTATCTGTACCTCCCTCCCCTGCTTACCCACTAGTGAAACAGAAACCCAATTTCCTCACGACTATGCTAGGATTTTTTTCTGGCTTGAGTTTAGTTGGGGCTTGTGCATACTTCCACCGTTGCTGTGAGTTCATGTGAGTAAATGACCAGCTGCCTGGAAACCGGTTTCCTTGTGGTCATCCACCATTTCCTCCTCTTAAAATCTCTCCTCCTCTTGTTTCACAATGATCCCTGAGCCTTAGGAGACAGAAGTTTGATGTAGGTATTCTATTCAAGGCTAAGCACTCTGTAGGCTCTTAGTATCTTCATCTTGGCTAGTTAGGATCCTCGGTGTCAGTCAACATCTACCTCATAGGGAAGCTTCTCCGCTGATAATTGTGAGATGCATTAATCTATGGTTATAACAATAAGTTATTTGCAAGTCAGTTTAGTAATTATTCAGCAGAATAATAGTATAAGACTTCCCTCTATGCCCTGTGACCCGTCTGGCCTTAGCTTCCTAGACTTGATATCAATGTAAGTTACAGGCTCCATCCTATGAAGCAGATCTTATATACAGTTGGTAAGTGGTTGGTTACTTATGCCATTGCTGGGTTTATTTTACCAGGCCAGTTATTTTAAGTGGCAGGATTCACAGCTGGGTATGGTCGATGATTAATTGTCACTTCAGGTAAGATGCATATCAACTCCCAGCACCGTGAAAACTTGCCACTAGAAATGAGGCTTTGGAGTCAGCAGCAGCTTGGCTTCTCCTTATTCATTCTTCAGCTCATGTATGCAGTATCTTCAGCAATAGAGCCTTACCATCCAGTTCTGTTGGGTAACCAAGACTTGGGACAATGGGCAGTATGGTTTGAAGCTCTATGGCTTCTTCAAAGGAGGGAGTCCATTCCTAGCACTGGGCTTTCACATTACTAGGAGGTTAGTTACCCTTTTACATGTTTTTATAATGTATATGTACATACTTTAAGATGCTTCTATAGTGGTAGGTTTCCATATAGCTTATGCTCAAGAGTGTGTTTTATAATGTTTTTATTGTATTTCAGACATCACTTTTCAGTTCAGTTTAGACATATTCCCCTTTCCCTTCCCCTCACCCCACCCCAGATCATGCACACGGCCATAACTATCCTGCATCTTTCTCTCAGTCTTTTTTTTGTTTGTTTGTTTATGAATTCACATTTTCCTCCTTTAATTTTATATTACTCTAATATATGCATACATACTTTCCACTCATATACAGTAATTACAGAGTCTGAAAATAAGTGGTGGCTTGATTCTAGAGCCTGTTAAGAGATTTATATTATAACAACATAGTTGGTTTCAGATAAACAGAAATATAACAATAATGTTGTTCAGTTTGCCTTTCTTTTTTTTTTAATTTTTTTAATTAATTTTATTTATTTCTGTATGTGTATGAATGTACTGTCTGCATGCAAGTTTGTGCACCCGTGTCGTGCAATGCCGCGGAGGTCAGAAGAGGGTCTCGGATTCCCCTGGAACTGGGTAGTTTCCTGGCATTCTAGTTTCAGACGGTTCTCGGCCGCCCATGGGTGCCCGGGGATCGAACCGGCGCATCCTGCAAGAAGCGGTCGGCGCTCTTTAACCGTAGGCATATCTCAGAACTGCCTTCTTTTTTGTTAACGTATTTTTTTTATGACGCTTTGTGCCTTTCATACATCACTTTCCAACCTATTCAGTTAGCGACCACATCTCCCCTTCCCTCCCCCCCACCCCCACCCCCACCGCGATCATGCATCTTGCCATGACTGTAGCATATCTATCTCAGTTATTTTTTTTCCAATTTTGTGTACGTGTAAACCTGAGTAAAGCATCTTCATGTAAAACCGATTTGCAGGCTGTTGTGCCCAAACCCCACAGCCCCACCTTCCAGCGGGGGTGAGGGTTTATGTTCAATCAGGTTAATCAAATGAGGTCCAGACTACATTGGTTTACCATTCATCCCAATCGCAGCCCTTACATTCTACCACACCCCTCTTCCGCAGATTATTCCCTGGGCTTAGAAAAGGGCACAGGGGATGAGAAGCAGAACAGTCCACTCTTCTGGAGCTGTTGTCTTGGATTCTGTCAATTCTGGCTGTTTCCTTTCATGGGCTGACAGTTTGTCCAGGAATAACCTTTCGATCCTACTAATGAAGCACAAGCAATTGATATATAGGTACTTACAGCAACACTAATAGGTATGGAGGTACGTTGGATATAGACACATATGTTTAGATGAAATGTTGATCCACGAAATACATTTTTTCCTGTTAAAATGACAGGGTCTTCTGTGGCTTATGACAGTTCCAACCTGTAGAAGATGTAAGCTGTGTGGCATCACCCCAAGGACCCATCTTACTGCAAAAGTACTATGCACAGCTATGTTATTTGCAGCTCTGTTCACACATAGCAAAAAGCTGGAACCAGCCCAGGTGCCCCAACTGACGGTTGATAGAGAAAATGTGTACATGTTAATGGAATGTATGTAGCGGTAATAAAGAGGGACAACATCATGAACTTTGCAGGTAAATGGATGGAGCTGGAAGACTTATGTTAAGTAACACAGTCACAGAAAAACAAACGACAAATGGTGTCCCTCATATGTGGATGCGAGTACCAATAACCAGATATAAAATATTTCTTGTGGAGAGGGATGCATAGTAAAAGAACAACAACGAAAACTGCATCAGAAAATGTGACCGAAATGGTAATTGGAAGGGGGGGGGGTGGGTGAGGGACACGGGTGTATATCGATTAATGCATACTATTATTGAAGTTGTAGGTTCACACAGTCCCAGTTTTGCCTAGACACTGCCCACAGATACATGGTGTTTTAATACTTAGTAAAAGTAAAAAATATCTATATTAAACAACAATTGCTTACAGCACTCTGTCTAAAATCAGTATACGCATCCCGAGTAAATGAGCTATCCATCAATGTTGTCCACATTTGTTTTACATAAAATTTGTAGAGCAATAACTCTGGGATTGGCACATACAAATGTTCTCTATAGTTTCTCTGTTGTACAGTATCACCTTGTAGCATTCTCTTTAAGATGATTTAACATAAAAATTAAGTTTGCTCCTCAAGTTAATCATATATAGTCACCCAAAACAACATGGGTAAATTTGATGAAATCTGAGCCTAGATTCCACCCTATAGTTATGTATAATACAACTGTCTTTTGGAGACTCATGGGTTAAAAAAAAGGGGGGGGGTACAGGTAGACATGAAACCTTCTTGTCAGTTTGCCTTTCATCTGGGGATTTGGTGTTAGCATCCACAAATGAGGGAGACCATTCACCACTTGTTTTTCTGGGACTGTGTTACATCACTCAGCCTAATGGCTTTGAGTTCCATCCAGTTACCTGCAAAGTTCATGGTGCCATCTTTCTTTACCGCTGAGTAGCTGAGTAGTACTCCATTGTGTAGACGTACCACATTTTTGTCATCCACTCGTAAGTTGAAGGGCGTTTGGGTTGATTCCAGCTCTTCGCTATTGTGAAGAGCTGCTCAATACTTTTAAAGTTGCTTATTTCTCCCCGTACCCCCCCTTGGCTTTGCTTTCCCATTTCCCACCCCATTTCACCCTTCCTTTTTAATTATTCTTCCGTTAACCCCTTCATATCACTGCATTCTGCTTCTCCTCCCAGGAAATACCCCCATGGGCATTTATTAATTTTCTGACCTCTCTTGATTTTCCAATTGAAAGATTGTATATGTAAGATTGCAAAGGTAGCCTCCAGCTGTGAGAGAGAATAGTGATGCTAGTCTTTCTGGATCTTGGCTACCTTAATAGGGATGATTATTGCTAGTTTGATCCTATTACTTGTGAATTTCATAATTTCATTTTTTAAAGTTTAAGCAGAAGTTTACTTAGCAAAGGAAATAGAACACTCCAAAGAGAGTATCGAGTAGATTGTCCCAAACTACATTTTGTATCATATTATTTCCCAAAGGGGGAAATAATATGATACAAAATGTACTACTTCATAGTTGCTTATTTTCACATCTTTAGTCCTTTATAGGCTACATGAGATCTGTACCATGTCTTCTCTTGTTTATTGTTATAACTCTGGAATGCCAGAGACTTCTTAGCTAATTGACAGATATTCATTTAAGGAATGGATAAGTTAATATGGCTTGCCACTGTGCCTCTCTGTTATCTGGATGTCCCTGGATTCTGTTAATAAGCTAATTAATTGGATTTAGTGAGAGGATCTCTGTATGCATTTTTAGTATGACCAACAGCTTCCTCCACAGCTACATTCTAGAGTTAGTTACTTATAGATCATATAATTTATCATCTGTACTATGTAGTAACTCTGCAGACTTTTAATTTAGAATTTTCAGCTTTTATCATCATTTATTTTAAAATTTATTGAATTTGTACAATTTTTATATATTTAAATTTGATGGTATTTAATTAATCTCCCTATCTTCACCTTTCCTTACTGCCTCCTGCTCAATTTAATGCTATATATATATCCGTGTGTCTATGTGTGTGTTGTGAATATAATTTCTTTTCTTCTACAGGGGTATATCCAATTTTGGCTCCATTAGTTACTGAATCAACTATGTTTTTTTTTTTTTTTCAATTTATATTTTTGTTACCTTTGTCAGGAATTAGGTAGGCATAGATTTGTTGGTTTATTTCCAGGTCCCTATTCTGTTTCCTTGGTCTTCCTGTCTGTCTTTAGACCAGAACCAGATTCTTTTTTTTTTTTTTTTTGTCTTTTCAAGACAGGGTTTCCCTGTAGCCCCAGCTGTCCTGGAACTCACTCTGTAGACCAGGCTGGCCTTGAACTCACAAAGATCCGCCTACCTCTGCCTCCCAAGTGCTAGGATTAAAGGTGTGTGCCACCATACCTGGCCAGAACCAGGTTCTTTATCTCTAGACCTTCATAGTATACTTTGAGCAGGGTATTTTGATGCCTCCAGCTGTGCTCTTATCCTTTAGGATTGCTCTGATTATTTGCGGTCTTTTTTGTATTCATATATATTTTTGAATTATTTTTTTCTAGGTCTGTGAAATAGGACATTGGAATTTTGATAGTTATTGCATTAATTTAAAGTTCATGGAGAAATAAAAATATTTCAACATAAGTATAAACTAAAGCAAATGATGACCCCAGAGCCAATGGTGTAGAAGTGATCTTAGAAGTCTGTAGCTGGAGACAATGTTGCTGATAGCCGGTTCTCCCAGTTGGGCTCTTCCTCCAGTCTTTCCAGGCAGCCTTTCATCTAGGTTGTGAATTCAAATACTCCACTCTCTCTATTTTAGGATTAGATTTTAGTCTTTGTTATGCTAACTCTTTGCATTTGCCACATCCTAGGGAGGCAGCTTCTAATTCGCCTTGTTACTAACAGTCTGCTGTGTCTGAGCAAAGGGAAGCCCTGCTCCCTGTCGTGCCATTGTTGTTTGTTTTGTTTTGTTTTGTTTTGTTTTGGTGACAGGGTCTCCCTAGAACCCCAGCTGGCCTGGAACTCACTCTGTAGACCAGGCTGGCCTTGAATTCACTGAGATCCCCCTGCCTCTGCCTCCGGAGTGCTGGGATTAAAGGTGTGCACCACCACGCCATCTTGCCCCCACTGTTGTAGCACAGGAAAGTAGAACTGACTTTTCTGAGAAATGATGAAACCTCTGCTGTCGCTCTCTTTCATCAGGTTTCGGACTCTTGAATTTGTGTCATTGTGTCTTATTCAGAAAGTCTGCGGAACAGTTTTTGTAACTGTCCAATTCTGGCCTACTTCTTTCCTAAAAAAATCTTAATTCAAAAACCATACTATTTTATTTTTCACACTTCTTTTGGGTAATTGAAATGCTCATCTCAGAGGTCTTCAAACTCCACATCTGCATTGGAATACTACAAGCAAGAATGATTCTAATATATCTCTACTCTTCCACTAAACATCATGAGATTTTTCTCTCCAAGACTACTTTAATATTTACCTGTGCAGGCAGAGGAAAGGAAAGAACATGACAACACGATGTGTTAAGTGCTACTGTAAAGGGAAAAATCACCTGCAGATAGATATGCTCAGAGTACAAAGAACCTTCTCTTTCCTGTGTGTGTGTGTGTGTGTGTGTGTGTGTGTGTGTGTGTCTGTGTCTGTGTCTGTGTCTGTGTGCGTACCTTATATTTCATTTGTTTGGCACTGTTGCCTTGTGATTAATCATTAAATACAATAGCTACTAAAACCTCAAAATAACTTATTAGTGAAAAGTTTTACTTCTGACTTCCTGTGTAGCATTAGTAGTTTTAAAGAAAATAATAATAATACAGAAAGATATAATTGGAACTTTGAACACAATGCCTATCATGATTCAATTGTTAATTCAGTTCCTCATTTTAAAAATTTTATGAGCGCTAATATTAAAAGTTATAAAA
The DNA here is from genome assembly GCA_009823505.1 of Rhizomys pruinosus. Lineage (NCBI taxonomy): Eukaryota > Metazoa > Chordata > Mammalia > Rodentia > Spalacidae > Rhizomys > Rhizomys pruinosus. Next base: position 1,801,066 of record VZQC01008136.1, read on the forward strand.
CATATGGATAATATAGATCTCTATTAAAAGAGAGAGCTGTGCTACATAATGGAATTTACTTTTGAAATAAACAAAGGGAGAACTAAATACACTCAACACTTTTCTGTTTGGAATCATTGTCCCATGAATGGTAGAGTATGAAAAAGCCAGGTGGCCAACCTTGCAATGGGAGGAGAATAGAATCTCTCCTCACTCAGGTGCCCTTCCGGCCGGCTGGCCACCTGCGAGGCGACTTAGGAAGTCTTCCCATGAGGGCCACACGTATAAACCCCGTGCTTGGTCATCACGAGTGTGATGAGTGCCTGATGAAACGACTTCGGCAGAACCGCGGGTTGGGGTCCAGTCAGATTCCGTAGCCCGAGAGCTGTGGAACCATAACACGCACTCTTAACTCTCATGCACAGTCACACGGGAATAGAGTAGGGTAGGATAAGGAGAGGAGAGAAGGTACCTTTGGCCAATGCTGGTGGGTGCTGTTGTAGCCTGCGCTCAGTATCCGGCTTACCAGTTACCCTGAGCTCTTCTGAGAGGGCGGGGGGGGGCGGTGGGGCGTGGGGGGGGGCGATGGCGAAACCTGAGTTCACCGCACCAGCAGCAGAATGTAAGGTTATGGCATGCTCCCCCTGGAATGAAAGGCCACGAGTTCTAAGTTCTTCGGAGCAAAGTTTAATTCAGGGTAGCTGGGCTAGGCTCAGGGGGAAAGATAGCGCCAAGCACAGAATGGCGTCTCGCTTGGGAAGGAGAAGGTGGGAGTGGGATTCAGTGAGAGTGGGGTGGGTCGAAAGGCGAGATGGAAAATTCCTGAGTAATCGGTGGTGGCCTGCTTTAGCATAGCCAAAGGCTAGCCTAGAAGAGCCGGGTTCTTGGGCAACGTGGATCTTAGGTGTCTCTGCATTCCAATGGGCTTCTGGAGCTCACACCCTGACAGCTACCATTGATTAATTGAGCCCTTTATTCAAGAAATGATATCTTCAATGGGTTAGCTCGCTTGAAGTGAAAATGATGTAGCCCAAGCATAGCATTTAAGAATATGTGCTTTTCTGGAATTTACATTCCAAGGTGGAAAAGAAGTTTCAGAAGTGAAGGAAACCAATGCAAAGCATGTGTTAGAGTGAGTGGTCAGTGCTATGGACAAAATGAAATCAGAGACCTGGGACAGTGCTGTGGAAGGGTGGCATTTGACATAAGCCAAGGAATTTAGCTTCAAGGAATTTAGGAATAAAGATCACTTGTAGCTAAAACACAGAAGCTTTCTAATAGTATTTTATGAATAATATGGAGAATAACAGGCCAAGGGCTGTAGAGATGGCTTAGTGGTTAAGAGCACTGGCTGATCTTGAGGAAGACCCAGTTTCAATTCCTAGCACCCACATAACATCTAAAACCATGCATAACTCCAGTTCCAGGGGATTTTACACTCTTTTCTGACCTCCACAGGCATTGCAGTATATGGGTGCATTTACATACATGCGGTCAATACATAAAAAGCACACAATAATAAATAAAATGTTTAAAAAAAGAAAATACCAGTTCCATGGAGAACATGTGAAGAGAATTGTACAATCAGTAAGTATGAAAGCACAGGAGTATTTCCATTGTTTTATAATGTGCTCTATAACAAAGTGCTTTTAATCATTATCATTATTGTTATTTGCATGTGATATGTATGTGTGTGCACCACAGTGCAGGCACATGTATGGTTTGAGGACAACTTTGTGGAGTTGGTTCTCTACTTGGGCTCTAAAGATAGAACTCAGGTACTCAGTCGGCTGTGGCAGGCCATTTACTCATAGAGTGGAGGACATTTTCAACATTGAGCTATCTCAATGTCCTGCAGATAATGGTTTTATTGACTAAAGGGATAATAATGCAAATTCCATTTTGGAAATTGACTCCTGACACACCAGACAGCCCCCAACCTTCGTGACTTGATCTCAGCATTCTGCACTGACTTCATTTCTTTTTTTTTTTTTTTTTTTTTTTTTTTTTTTTTTTTTTTTTTTTTTTTTTTTTTTTTTTTTTTTTTTGTTTTTTTTTTTTTTATTTTTTTTT
>VZQC01008136.1:1808406-1830428 GCA_009823505.1 Rhizomys pruinosus
GAGATCTCAAATCTCAAGAGTCACACAAGCGTGCCTTTAATACCGGCTGGGAGGATAACTCCGCCCCCACAGCCACTAGATCTTTAATCCCAGCTGGGGGGATAACTCCAACCTCACAGCCACAAAGGCCAATCAAACCAAAGACAGCAGGACCAAACGATCAGCAATCAGCTCGCCAAGGCACCCAGTTCCCACCTGTCCTCCCCTCTTCCTGCCGCTGGGCTCAAGAGATCTCCTGACTTCATTTCTATACTGTCCATGTCACCCTGGCCTCCAACCTTTTCACACAGAATACCATTCTTCCTAAGAGTTTAAACATACAAAATCTTCTGTGGAGCTCCCCAGCTGCCTGAGGTTCCATACTGCACTGACTCAGCATGTCTTTTTATCCTGCTGGGTATAAATACTGCATTCTTTATCAACCTCTCCAGTTATGCTTTCTATCACTTGAATGTCAGTACTGGTCTTATTTAAAGATGTTCCCAAGCTAGTGGCATGGCTTAGCAGGCAAAGGTACTTGCTGCAAAAGCCTGGGACTTGTGTTCAATCCCTGCCCAACCCCTGCCCCCTACAAAAGTGGAAGGAGAGCACTGACTCCAAAAGTTTGTCATCTCATCTCCACGCATTCATTTTGATATGCTGGCATCCCCCTTCTCTTAATCTAATCAAATCTTGGAACAACGCATGTGAATAAACAAAAACTATTTGGACTCCAAAAATGTTGATGGCCATTGGGAATGGTGGCACAGAAGTTTAATCTCAATATGGAAGGCAGAGACAAGCATATCTCTGGTGACATCAAGGCCGGTCTGGTCTACAGAGCAAGTTCCATTCCAGCTGGTGCTACAAGGAGAACCTGTCTCAAAGAAGCAAACAAATAAAATGCACAAAGAAAGTAGAACAAAACAAAACATTGTTTACCATGCTGAAGAAATGAGCAGTTAAGAGGGTTCACTGCTCTTGCAAAGGGACCTAGGAACTTCCCAGTAACAGTCTCAGGTGACTCATAACTGCCTGTAACTCTAACTCCAGGGGATCCCATTCCTTCTTCTGGGTCTACAGGTACTGCACACAAGCAGAGTACACACACACACACACACACACACACACACACACAGAGTCTAATTGCTTTTAAAATTGTGGTTACTATGATGAATTTAACAGCAAATAACTCAATAATTGTATTTTGTAATTAAATTTTTCTACTCTGGTGCTGGGAACAGCTCTGTATTTAAGTTACTTTTAGTTCATCAGAATATAATTTGAAAAACAAAATATAAAACCAGAAGAAATGAACCTGAGCTAGTGAGAAACATCTTCCACAGAGCCAGGAAAGCATAGCGAACTGCCCTTGGGATGAAGAGTCTCTTTGCTTAAACGTATTCATCTCAAAAAAGAAAACTTCCACTCTGAGGATTAAGCAGTTGATTAGCTTCTAAAACAATATCTAATGTAATATCAACATTCCTTGCATGTTCAAAAATACGTCCTGTGTTTTAGTGAATACTCATACTTCCAAATTGCCTTCGCTATTCTTAGAACTACTTAGTTCCTTAATTTGCATAGATAGGATGTAAAAAAAAAAAATGATGTCCAAGGAAGAATAAAATAGTTCTGATATTTTATAAGTAGAAAGGTTCCTATGAAATGCAACTCATTGTAATACATACTGCTCTTTTTCTCAATATTTTTCAAGTATATTAATATAGTTTTGTTGTTTATCATTGATAAGCAGTATCATAATAATTACATCTAGAGGGACTTCTGATGGGTCAGTATATATTTATCCTATGATTTGTTACCTGGGCAAGGATAACATGAACTGAAAACTATGAACTCAAGAATTGATAATGTTTATATTTTTGGATATAGTCTCTGTCAGCACATGATGTTCAGCTGCTAAAAATACCACCTCACATTGTCAAACATAGTTTCCTTGGCAAAACAGAACCCTGACGTGTGTAACTATTTAAAGGGAATGTTAGATTATATTGAGAGTAGATAGATACATAGATTTTTCTGACATTAACCAATTAAGAATATCAATTTGATTCACTTTATATTTTTATATATTTGTATTACATGTACAAAATATAATTTTTTTTCAAATTATATTCCGATGAACTAAAAGTAACTTAAATTGGTATTACATGTACAAAATATAAATTTTTACAAAATATAAAATGTATGAAATATAAATTCAAATATTATGTGTTGTATACTTATTTGTTCTACTATTGCTGGGATATTTTTCCTCTTTGAGTGTTATAAATAGCCAAACTTACTTTTTAATTTATACTGTTGCATTTCTTTCCACTTTGTTTGTCTGGTCTGATGTTAAAAGCTCAGTGTTGTCTGTGGTAAGATCTGCAGGCCCTATACAGAGGTAGCCATGTTCTATTAGTTGTGATCTAGTCACTGTTTCAAAGGTAGTGGACAGTTTTCTAACTCCTCTAATGCCAGGTCTGAAAAAAGCGGAGTGTAGCTAGAACCAGGTGGATGGACATTATCAGCCTTGTTTTCAAAGGCAGTGCCTGTCGGTGATCATCTGATAATATCATCACCTTGTTTGCACAGGCAGTGCCTGGTCGGTGATCATCTGCTAATATCACCTGCCATGATTGAAGAAGCCATTTTGACAATGTCTCCAAGAAGAGGGAAATGTCCACTGTTCATACATGTCATTCATGTCAGGAAAAATAATACCATAGAACCCAACATAGAAGTTTGATATGTCTTTGAGTATCTTTATAATCAAGATTGAGTCTGTTTATGAAGTACAAAGGAAAATCAAATAAAAAAATAAGGATTATTACTAGTCAGCTCAGCCCAATTTATATCATATATTAAACCTAGGCACAGACAAATCCATTCACAAATTTATGAACTACATCAGTCAAACTTCATTATCAACCCTAAAGTATCATCAGATTTAACCATGAACCTCCTATCTGGTCTTTGAAATATATCTACCCTATATTTACTAGATGACTAAAATTAAAATATCTCAAAGTAGCATATATTGGTGAATCTGAAAATCTGACAAATGTATACATGCTGGTGGTAGAAATATAAAGTTAAAAAACACCTTGGAAGAAGTATTTTTCAGTTTCTACTAAGAGAGAATGCATAATTCCCTTTGACTTTGTATTCATCCTGGTAATATAGCCAAGAGAAATCAAATATGTATATGTAAAAAATCATGTACACGATTATTAATAAAACTAAATGGAACAAAGCTTCACCATAAAGTTATAAATCCTGATGTATTTTCATAATGGAATACTACAGGGTCATGGGAAAAAATAAACCCCCTATATGGTCAATGACACAGATGAATTCAACATACAAGACACTGGGTCTAAGAATTCAAGTATAAAATAGCACTTTTATAAGACTCCATTTACATGAATCTCAAAAACTGGCAGAAAGAATCAAATGATCCAATTGAGAATAGCAAACCCCGAAGCATATGAGGAGGGTGTCTTGGTGGGTAAAGGGACTTGTCTGCATCTTGATCTAAAGATAGTACAAAGGATGGCATTTGTCTTACTTTATTTTGTGTTGCTATGACAACATATATAAGTCCAAGTACCTTTGTGTTAAAAAGGGTCAAAGGGTCTACTTAGCTCACAGTTTTTAGGTTCTTAGAGACTGGTAATACAAGCCCTATCCAAGACCTATCCATTGTATTTCTTTTTTTTTTTTTTTCCTCAACATTTTTTTTTATTGATGCTTTGTGCATTTCATACATCATTTTCCAATTCAGTTCAGGCATATCTCCCCTTCCCTTCACCCCCACCCCCACCCCAACCGAGATCATGCATTCTGCCATGACTGTCGTGCATATCTCTCTCAGTTTTTTTTTTCCATTTTTTAGCTGTAAGTGATAATCCATGAGTACAAGCATCCTTCATGTAAAACCAATTTGCAGGCTGTTGTGCCCAAACACCCACAGCCCCACCTTCCAGCGGGGGGTGAGGGGTTGTATGTTCAATCGGGTTAATCAAATGAGGGTCCAGACTACATTGCTGTAGTTTCACCCTTCACCCCAATCGCAGTATCCATTGTATTTCTAATGGAGACTTAGTTTCATCCCAGTATATCTAATAGCATCACACCCAGGTTGGGGAGAGAGGGAGAGGGAGAAGAAGAAGGGGAGGGGGAGGGAGGAGAAGAAGGGGAGGGGGAGGGAGGAGAAGGGGAGGGGGAGAGGATGAGGAGAGGGAGGGGGAGAGGGAGAAGGAGAAGGGGAGGGGGAGAGGGAGAAAGGGAGGGGGAGAGAGAATATGGCAGGAAGCATGAAGCCAGTCTCCAGAGTCCTAATCTAGTGTCAGAACACCTGACCCATCAGGATCCAGCATCATCATTCACGGGCAGTGTGTGACACCCATGGCTTCCTGACCAACTTTTTAGGCCCCACCTATCATCCACGCTATTCCATTCATTAGGAAGTATGTTTAGTAAGGAGTGTTTGAGGAAGACTGTGGCATCCTGTGACTGGACATATTTTTCCTCATGGCTCCTGTGCCTTTGCTGGAAGCTTGACTTTAAATATAATGATACAGAATCACTGAACCCTTTTGCTGGTGGAGTTATGGAACATCATAAAAGCATGCCGTGGGAAGTAATTGTTAGTTCTTGTGAGATGTCCCAGAAGGGTTGTTACAGAAGGAGGGCACTTACTCCTAGGATTGATCAACTCTGCCTCCAGCTGTGTAACCTCTTCTCCTGAGCCATCCTACAGCTATGGGATTGGCCATGCTGTGATCCTCACCAGAAAGGAACTGATAACAGCAAAGCCTCCCAAACCTCCATAACAAAGAGCTAGCTAAAAATCTTCCTTATTTGTAAATGTAGTCTGCTTCAGATATTTCCTTATAATGGGGGAAAATAAACCAGCAAAAGAAGAGTAGAAAAAATACACATCCTGATTTAGGTGGAAGTTGCTTGAATGTCTAAGTAACAGGATATCAGCTAAAAATGTTGTTCAGGGATTTTCTCTGAGATAAAATTTTCCACTTTGGAAGTAATCTGGGTAAGCTTTTCATTTTGTAATGGTGGTTCAGGACTTGATATTATAGACCTATCCAGCCTCTGTAAAATGATTTTCAAATATGTAGATAATATAGTGCAACCCTTATATATTTTTGAAAATTTAGAGACCCATTTAAAATACATTCAAGTACACCTAAAAGAATAAAGATTTTAAAAATTCAATAAACAAAGATATTTTTATAAGAATAAAATCAAATGCTCACAAAGGCCATATGGTTGCTGAAAATCCAGTGCTGGGGGTGGGTTCTCTCTCTCAAAGTTGTTGGACAAGGAGGACCTAGAGTTGCTGAAATATAGACTGTGGCCATTGCTGTTGGTTACATTCCAAAACTGGATGATACAATCCTATTGCTGAAGATACTGCATGCTTTCATTATGAAACTGGGAGAAATAAGGCTGGGCATGGCCCCTCCCTATGGTCTAGTTCTGGAAGGTGATTCTAAGTTTGTAGGGGTAAAATTACGGCCCAAAGTCCTATTCAACTGCATATTTTTCATGCTTCACAATGGAAGTGCTGGGTAAGATAGGTCAGATAGGTCAATAATGCTGCAAAATCTTTATGGATAGAAACCAACTTTCTGGTTGGACTTAAGGCTCATTTTACAGATCATATCTGGTACCAGGAAGTTACACAAAACCAAAGGTCAGGGAAGGCACAGGCCCCAGTGGAAAAACAACAGTTATTGTGTTGGTAAATTAATAAAATGTACTGGCTAAGATGCTTCCCAACATTTGCATTTATAATTGTACATTATTACTGCTGTTGGTATTCATTTGGATATTTTTTTGTCCCTCATTTTCTGCCTTTTCCTCAAATGTGTTTATAGAAAAAAAAAAAAAATCCCCACCTAGACTCAGCACCAGCAACACTCTACAAATGAAGGAATATATAAAAAGATATGAACTTTTTACCCCACCAGAGTTAGAGGACACAGTCGGTCTTTTCTAATGTCCCCTTCAAGGCTTAGGGAACATTTTAAAAGAGGGGGAGATAGCCAGGCATGGTGGCGCATGCCTTTAATCTTAGCATTCAGGAGGCAGAGGCAGAGGCAGGCGGATCTTTGTGAGTTCAAGGCCAGCCTGGTCTACAGAGTGAGTTCCAGGACAGCTGGAGCTACAGGGAGACCCTGTCTCTAAAAGACAAAAATAAATAAATAAATAAGCATCCTTCGTGCAAAACCAATCTACAGATTGTTGTGCCCAAACCCCCACAGTCCCACCATTCAGTGGGGGGTGAAAGGTTGTTTGTTCAATCAAGTTGATCAAATGAGTGTCCAGACTACATCGCTGTAGTTTCACTGTTCACCCCAATCGCAGCCTTTACATTCTACCATGCCCCCTCTTCCGCAGATTGTTCCCTAGGCTTAGAAAAGGGGTGGGGGTTTGGGCACAACAATCTGTAGATTGGTTTTGCACGAAGGATGCTTTAAATACTCATATGGATTATCACTTATAGCCTAAAAAAATTGAAAACAAAAAAAAAAAAACCTGAAAGATGCAGGACAGTGATGGCAGAATACAATGATCTGGGATGGGGTGGGGGTGGGGGGGAAGGGAAAGGGAAATATGCCTGATCTGAATTGGAAAATGATGTACGAAATGCACAAACCATCAATAAAATTAAATTAAAAAAATAAATAAATAAATAAAGGGGAGAGCAGGGAGAATGTAAAAGCTGGAAGAAGGGATAGAATGTTGTGTAGCAGATTCCACCAAGATAAAACTTTCTATTTTGGGAGAGAAGCCAGGTAAGCAGCAGGCAGTTCTAAAGGAAGGTAAAGAACAGGATGTCTAAACGGAGTTAGCAGCAGGTGTCTCAAGGGTACTAAACAACAGGGTGTTTTTGAGGGGAGGTGCAACCATCCAGAAAGGAAAACAACTCAATAGATTCAGGAAGTCCCTGAAATTGACCAGGTTCACTAGACTGCTCCCGCCCCAAGGATTTATAGGCCCTAAGGACTATAAAGAGACAGTATCAGAGGGCCACACCATTTATAAGACTTTCAGACCATCCTAGCCACCAAGAAGAGACTCAGACTAGCTGAGCTTTGGAGAGTCTCCAACTTGTTGAGCTGCTGCAAGGTGTGCAGTGCACTCCAGGTTTCCAGTTTCATGAGCTGTCACCCATTCTGGGGTGGCCTTTAGGTGATGCAGCTGTCTTTGAGTCATTTCTGCTCTTAAAGTAACCCCTCACCCACACTCTGGTAAGTAATCCCAGTAAAACTTATAGGTTCACCAAATTGGACTTTGGTGGTGTCCTTTGGTTATGGTTGGTTCCCTCTCTGGAGTCAGTAGACATGTATTCACTCTCTACTCCTAACAAGCATGAGTGAGCTCTGGGGTCCAAAGCATATTGGGGGGCTTAGAAACAGAGTATAGCCAGGCCTGTGACCTTGGGGTGCATAGTCTAATGGAAATGGGCGAGGAAGAGTGTGAATGAGGAAAACATAGCAATGGGGCAGGGAGGAAGTGTGACAATTCAGTGAGAGAACAGTACCCAGACTCCAAGTTGAGGAATGGCAGCGAAGAATAGACGGGAGGGGGACGCCATAGGGATTCCTCATAAAGTTAGCGCAGATGAGCTTCATAGAGTCCTTGGGGTCCAGAAGCGAAGCAGCAACACTGAGTCACGTGAATGCTGATCTCTGCATTCCTTTGTCTTAGTTGAAAATGGCTACAGATTCCTATGGCTTGTACCTGCCGGCAGTGTTCCCCAAGTGCAGAAGCAAGTTACCCTCGTGTCCCCCTAGGGTAAACCAAAGCACACATGTGTATTAATGCATCGTACGCAATTTCTTCTGAACTGAAACGTTCCCTCTAGGCAGTAGGCTTTTCAGACTCCAGAAGTTAACGTAGTTCATATGTTTGGGAAAGCTGAAACTTAGAAGATTGAGGAAGGCCTCTCCACAGTTATAGAGGGAGTAGCAAGCACCAGCACTCCAGGTTGCTGTCCTCATTTGCCCCCTCCCTATGCTGCGTCTCGGTATTGTCAGTGTGGAGCTGCTGGAATCATCCCTGCTCCCGCAAGTGACCTCTCATCCGTATTCCTATAAGTAGCCCCAATAAACTCTAGGTTCTCCAAGTTGAATTCTGATATAATTTTAAGTTTTGTCTGTAGTGAGTTCCCCTTCTAGGAAAAGTCTTACATAATATGCCTGAAGTACACCAGGGTCAAGTCTCACTGTAGAATCATTCAGAATTCACCCCCTAAGCTTCCTCAATGTTCGCATTCTAAGTTACCCTCCCTTGTCACTAGAATAGGGTCATGATCCATGAGTCAGATATTAATGTGGAACGAACACAAGGTATTGCTGGAACTGGAACTGAACTATTGCTTTTCCTCTTACAAAGCACAGGCTATACTTGGTTTTCCAGTTCAAAGAGCATTTTAGTCAAAATCTTCCCCATCCTTTATCTCTGAGATAACCATGTGAGAAGTAGCCTGGATGAGTCCAGGCTTGCAACAGTTCTCCACATTCGTACATTTTGCAATTATACATATTTTAGGAGAAACTTTTGCACTATTTTTCTCTTTTCTGTCGACACTTGCCATGCAAGTGCCATTCAATGAGAATGGGCTGAATAAATACGTGCATTGCAAAAAATGAGTGATTATTTTTATAGCTTGATGAAGTTGAAAGTTGAGAGTTTATAATCTGTTTGGGAAGCCAGCTAGAGAATGCAGGAAGTGAAAGGAGATAAGATGATAGCTAAGCCAGTAAAGCTTTTTGCCTTGAAAGCATGAGAACCCAGTTCTTTCCCCAGGACCCAGAAGAAGTGCTGGGTGTGGAGTCACTTATAATCCCAGCACTAATGAGGCAGAGACAAGTGGATCCCTGGGCCTCACTGCACCATCAGACAAACCTAATTGGTGAGCTCCAGGCCCATGGAGATCCTGACTCAAAGGAGTAATAAATATGATGTTCCTATGCATGAAACCTGAGGTTGCACGTGCACACATACACATACTCATGCACATGTGAACACACAAACACACACACACACACACACACAAGAAAAGAAAAAAAAAAAACAAGAGTTGAGGTGACTTTAATAGACAACCAGAAAGAGTGCTTTTAAGCTAAATAGATCTTAATCTATGAAATAAAAAAGATTTCTTGAATGTTTCGAGTCATACTAGGCAAAATTAATGATGCCCCCATGGCTGTCCATTTATCTCTTTTCAAAAACAGTTAATTACACCATAAAGTTCAGGTCCTGGAGCTTAAGTAGAGTTTATCTGGGATGGAAGTGTGGAGCAAAGAGAAACTCACCCATCACATAAAGCTATATTAACAATGCTAAACCCTCACTGTAAGTCTGTGCTTTCTAAGCATAGCCATGCATTTTCTTTAAAGAGAAAACATTTTTAGCTACAAAGACTCATCTTTTAATTGAAACCCAATATGGGCTTATTGCTGACACATGTTAAAAATCCTGCTTATACAGTACATAAAGTTCTCTCCACAGCCAATAGTCCTACATTGTTTGTTTCCTAATTAGTACAGACACTAGAGGAAAAAATGCAGAAGACATATGCTAGGTGGAGTTTACTATCAGTAGCAATTGATTGTTTGACCTGGATATAGTCCAGAGGCACTGTTGGTTAGGCTTGCCATGAATATTCCTTTAATGAGCATATTTTCCAGGTGCATTAAATGTAGTATTAATTGGGAAGTGGTTTTAGTAAGTTGTAGATTCAGCTCATAGTGGTCACTGGTAGAATTGAACAGCTGTGACCATATGTGCTTGTGTGCAGTGAACTGCAATTGAGAACAAGGTTACACAGTGTCCTAAGAGTCCTGGAATCAGAGCCTGAACTGTGAACGCTACCAAAGATTCTCAGGAGCTAATCCAATCCTCTACCTGGGAATAGGTGTATGATCCTACTTCTTATATGATTTTTTAAATGTTTTAAAATTGTATTGATTAGTTTTACTTCATGTGTATGTCTGTATTGGCTACATGCATTTAAGTGCAACTGTATCCTTCAATGCTTCTGGATGTCAGACAAAGGGGAGAGAGTTTCCTTAGAACTGGAGATACAGATGGCTGTTATCCACCTTGAGGGTACTGGGAATTGAACTGGGATACTATTCAAGAGAAACCAGTGCTCTTAATTTGTGACCCAAATTTCTAGCCCTCATATTATGTTTTAATGGTTTTTGTGAAATTCAGTTTCCATACAACAAAATACTCCAATATTGAACCTATGCAAATTGATAGCAAAATCCTTTTACATAAAAAGCCAACCATCCATCCATATACATCCATCCACTGACATTTAAATAGGGATGTAGATATTTTCTGGAAGGCTAACATCAAGATTTGCTTCTGGCTGTGAGACGCTTTAAGAATATCATGAAGTAGTCTGTTGCAAAGAGAGCTGGATTTCAAATAATCTGCAGAATATTAGAAAGTCATGAGTCAGCTGTCCTTGTCCTTTTACAACTACCAAACTGGCTAGGCTAGTAGCCTATGTACTGTGTTTGTTATTCCATGCATGTGGAATATTCCCTGTTCCCTCTCTGTAGTTTGTATAAGATACTCTAACCCAGTTACAAAATAGGTTCCACTGTGCTTGTCTGTTTACTTTTTTGGTTAATCACTGAGGAGTCTACCACTGAAATCAGGACATTTTCCACGTTCATTTCTATAACTGTATGCTTTTTATTGAAATTTTGTGTATTTCACACATAACATCTCAATCAGTCTTAATCGCCCTTATACCCGCTTCTCCTTTGGCACCCCCCCACAATCCCCCACCCTCTGAAATTCATACATTCTGTCATTTGTGTTAGAACCTATTGTGCCGAATTAATCTCCTTGGCCATTTCTCAGTGACATTCATACACTGAGCTCTAGTCGACCTATCCAGAGTCCTCATCTAATAGTAATCAGCTGCCAATATTTCTTCATCTAGGATTGGGTTCTGCTGCCCATTTTTGCAGTTCCCTTCTGGGTTTTTGTCTGAGCTTGCATGGGTCTTGTGGATGCTGAAGTTAATGCTGTAGGTTTAGATGAGCAGGGTCCCAGGACCTTGAAGTATTCTATTTCCATATAGTCATATAGTCTTACAATCTTTCCACCCCCTCTTCTGCGATCTTCCCTGAGTCCTGGGTGAGTAAATCTAAATATAGGCGATCTTAGATTCCTAATCTCCACAATTTGGCCATTCATGACCTTTTGAGTTCCTGGCCCCTGTTGCATGAGGGAGCTTCCTTAAAGAGTGTTAAGCAATTAATCTACATCCTCTTGACCCCTTGTTCTATGTTGGATGAGCCTTAGGTGTACAGGTTGCATTGTAGACGTGTCACTTAGGCTTGGACAATTCACAGACAATGTTTGTGTGTGTCCAGTTGGGGGACTCTGTAATATTCTTCATCTGGTGCAAAAGAAGGTTTGTTATAGGTTTGTTATTGAGTGGTGTCTGGAATATTTGTCAATAAATACAAGAATACCTATTTTGCAGTTAGTATGAGGTTATCTTAGCCTAGATTTGTAACAACCTTGGGAATTTCTCTAAGATCTATGACCTCTCTATCCATATGTCCTTAATGTCTAGAATGTTGTCTGGCAAACCCAAGAAACCAAGTAAACGATTGATGAATAAGTAAAATCTTGGGCAAGCTATGATAACCTTATTTCTACAAATTGAGCTTATGATACCACTGACCTAGATTGATTTTAGGAAACATGGAGTTGGAGAGATGGCTCAGTGGTTAAGAGTACCAACTGCTCTTGCATAGGACCCAAGGTCGATTCCCAGCACCAACATGGCTGCTAAGAACTGTGTTTAACTCCAGTTCCAGGGGAATCTGATGCCCTCTTCTGACCTCCATAGCATCGCATGACACAGGTGCAACAACCTACATGCAGACAGTAAACTCATACACATAAAAAAAAATAATAAATAAGAAAACATATACTTTAAATGAATGTAACTCTACATCTAAAATACATTAGAGAACTTTGTTATATTTTTGCATAAATTAATTTTATTTTATCTTTAATGCTTGTATATGAGTCACTTAGGTTTTAATCAGAAAGGATTACTACTATTATTATAAGAGATAGGTAGGCAGAAAAGCATATTAAAGAAAAGCATATTTGGGAATTCATATTTGCATTTCACAAATGAGGACATCAAAGTAAAAGATGAAACCAAGTGTAAGGGAGAGTCTACAGAGTATGTGTCCATGGACAGTTTGCTTATGTTTAGGTTCACTCACCCAGGGCTCAGGGAACATTGCAGAAGAGGAGACACAAAGATTGTTAAGAGCCAGGGAGGTGGTACAAGACCATATGGAAATAGAATGCTACAAGTTCCTGGGACCCTTCTCAACCTACAGCATTGCTGTCATCATGCACAGACCTATCTCTGTTTGAAGCCATGTTTTTTCAGAATCACATTGGTTTAGGATTTCACAGACTGATACGGAAGAAATAAGGCTGTTCCTGTATGAGAAAGACCTGAAAAAGTCAACACTGAGCCACAGAATCAATTGGTAAATTATCTTCCCCATTTGTATTCACAATTTCTAAATCATACCAAAATGAAGTTGGTCCAGAATTCATTGTATTTCATCTAACTGCCTGACCTCATTTATGTCAATGATCAACAATTCAGGGAAAATTGTTTTTCCTTTTCTTTCTTCAAATTTCACCTCTTTCCTCATCAACAAAATTCTCAGATTGCCCATTCCAGGCGCAGCAATCAAAATCATAGCTATCATTTGCTTAGCAATTTTACCTGGAAGAAGCCATTTATCTAAAGGTCAATCCTTAAGGTAATTATTATGCTTATTTGATAGATGCCTAAACGGAAGCCCAGAGACAGTGTGTGCATTATCAAAGGTCAACATTTAGCAAGGATAGCCTCTTCTCTCTCACCCAGGTGTTTTTCCATTACATCACTTGTGTTTCTATTCAAACTCTAGGTCTTTCTCAAGTTGCTCCTCCTTCACTGAAACCTGGTTGATAACCTGTGGGTTCTGATATAGAAACCCCAGAGAAAGAGCTCTGGGTAAAATCAGCACGTGGACAGTCATCATCCCACGACAATCATATAGCTGTTATGTGTCAACCTAGCTGGGTTATGGTACTCAGGTATTTGGTCAAATATTATTCCAGATGTTTCTGTGAATGTATACTTCAGATATGATTAATATTTAAATTGGGAATACTTCAAGTAAAGGAGACTATCTTCCATAATGTGAATCAAATCAGCTTTGTTCACACTCTCTCTACCCTGCCTCCCCATACACTAAACTGATTTTAGTTCTGGGAAGAGCACTAACTAACCACACAACAAAACTCCATTTTTTCATGTTCCTAAATACTAGTTCAGAGTGCCTGGTGGACAGCATGACTGCAGTAGACAATCCAAGAATGAGATGTGTCATAAATTTGGAAAAAAAAATCTTTCTTAAAAGATATATTTCACAACAAATGCAAGTGATTGCATTTATTTAGGTTAAATGGGAGTAGCAAGCTGTTCTCTTCAGTGTACTGATATGTGCTGTGTGAAAACAACCACATGAAGTGTTTTTGTGGATGGGAAAGGCAGGTGAACTCTACTGAATATTGACAGTACCTTGAGAAAGAAGAACAAATGAATCATAGGGCTGTCTGGGGCCTGAGGGTGATGACATATATGTAGTTCTGTGGAATTCTACATGTGGACAAAAAGTGATCTATCTGTGCATATTATGCCATATTTGTCTAGAATGTAAAAACTCTGATGATTGAACATATGTGAGACATACGAGCTAAAATCTCCATTTTTTAATTTTATGAATTCTTTCATATGAAAAATTATCGTATGAGAAAAATATATGTTGTCAACCCCAAACCATCTTCATTCAAATAAGTAAATCACACAGAGTTGATATTGTTTTGGAAGTTTAGTACCTATAATCATATTAGCTTAGAATGTATAACATGACTACGGAATTAAACTACTTTAAAAAGAAAATTGATTCATGATCTCCCAGGGGCAGTGGTCTCAAATAGAATGTGATTTTTTTTTATCCTCTCAGAGATATTTAGCAATGCATGAGAACAAATCCATTTGTCACAACATGGGAAATAGCATGTGTAATAGAACCTGGAAAGCAGAGGTCAAATATATTCCTACTGCACATCCTATAACACACAAGACAGATCCCAAGGTAAATATTTACATAGTCCTGTATGTCAGCGTTCTCCCATTCACAAACCCCATTCTTAAAATCCTGAATTTTCTGAGGTTGTGTTGAGGCATCTGAATGATTAATATCATCATCTCTGGGGTTGCAGATCGTCTACTTCCTGGAGATGGATTTCATTTTCTCACTTATAAAAATAAATGAAAAACAGCCGTATGAAAACAAGCAGAGTACTTATTCAGAGTGTCCTGGATTGATGGTCAATTGATCTCCCTTGCTTTGAGGTGAAATTTAGGTGAGCAAAGGAGAAGAAAGCTTTTTGAGTTTTCAAACTTTTACTCTTTAAAATTATGTGTATATGTGTATGAGTTTGTTCCTCTATATGCAGAACCTGCAGAAGCCAGAAGAGGGCATTCGAGACCCCGAGGCTGGAGGTTCAGGCAATTGTGAGTTGCTGGAAACTAGACCCAGGGCCTCTGCAAGACCAGCTCTTACATACTGAGCCATCTCCTCAGCCTCCTCAAAACCTTTTAATGTAAAAAGAAAGGCTTCAGATGCACCTTATTATTGGCCCCAGGGAAGCCAGAGACACATGCAGGCTGGCTTTCTCCAGTTGGTTCTGATTGGAAGAAAGGGTGCTATTTAAAGAAGCTACCATTCTTTTTGTTGTTGTTGATTTGGGGCGATGCTCTCCCTGTAGCCCCAGCTGGCCTAGAACATGCTATGTAGACCAGGCTGCCCGTGAATACACAGAGGTCCACTTGTCTCTGCCTCCCAAGGACTGGGATTAAAAGTGTGCACTATCACACCTAGCAAGAAGCTGTGATTCTTTTTTATTGTGTTTTTTATTGAATTTT
Source organism: Rhizomys pruinosus (assembly GCA_009823505.1). Lineage (NCBI taxonomy): Eukaryota > Metazoa > Chordata > Mammalia > Rodentia > Spalacidae > Rhizomys > Rhizomys pruinosus. The sequence goes on from VZQC01008136.1 coordinate 1,823,471, forward strand.
TGTGAATTTCACAGAACATATTTTGATTTCAGAGTATTTTGACCTTTTCTCCAGTATGCAGCTTTCTTAATTCCCCCACCCGGTTATTCGTACTATAATATATATATATATATATATATATNGAGGTCAGAGGAGAATGTCAGATCCCTTGAAACAGAAGTAACAGATGGTTGTTAGCTGCCATGTGGGTGCTGAGAACCAAACCCGGGTCCTCTACAAGAGCAGACAGTGCCCTTTAACAGCTGAGCTATCTCTCCAGCCCCAACAATGGTTTTTTTTTTTTTGGTCTTTTCGAGACAGGGTCTCCCTGTAGCCCCAGCTGTCCTGGAACTCACTCTGTCGACCAGGCTGGCTTTGAACTCACAAAGATCCACCTGCCTCTGCCTCCCAAGTGCTAGGATTAAAGGCGTGCACCACCACGCCCGGCTTGGGACTTATGTATATTCTTACAATTGCTGTCAGTTCATGTGAGAAACTTTGCAGCTTTCTGGAAAATTCTGTTTCCTTGTGGTCATCCTCTTCTGGCTCTTACAGTGTTTCTGCCTCTTCTCCAATCATCTCTGAGCCTTGGGAAGCTAAGCTTTATATAGATGTCCTATTTATGGATAACCACTCTGTAGTCTCTTATTTTCTGCCCATTTACCAGTTGTGAGTTCCTGCATTAATCACAATCTGCTTCATAGAAAAGCTTCTCAGGTAAGAGCTGAGAGATTAATCTATGGATATAACAATAAATCATTTGAAGTCTCTTTAATATTATACCTATTTTGCAGAATAATAGTATTAGCCTGTCCCTTATGTTCTGTGACCTCTCTAGTCTCAGGTCTCTAGGCCTAATATTAGTGCTAGTTATGAACTCCATCTTATGAATCAGATCTTAAATCCAATTAGAAGTTGATTGGTTACTCCCATTATATTCATGCCACTAGTGCTACAGAGGCCATACCTTGCCACCATTTGTTGTTGAAGCACACAGGATACACAAATAGTTAAAGTTACTGATTAATTTTTTCTTCTGGTAGCATGTGTAGCACCTTCCAACTATGAAAGCTTGAAGCTAGAGAGGAAGCTGTGAGATCAGCACCAGTTTGGTTTCTTTTTGTTTATTCTGTAGCTCATATACGTAGTGTCTTCAGCAATAGGGTTTTACCTTGAAGTTCTGGTGAGTTACTAAGAGCCGAGACCCCTGGTCAACAGCTGTAAAAGAGGGAATCCATCCCTGGCATCAGGCTTTTACTTTGTTAGTGTACAGGACTAATAGAGCCAATGACCCCTTGTTATAAAGTAACTCCTTGTAATCTCCTTTTATAATGTACGTGTATATACTTTAAGAAGCTTCTATGGTGGTAAACTTCCACATGGCTTTTCTAATGATCTTTTAGTGTTAGTTATTCCTCTCTATAATGGAGAGCCGGTAAAAGCTGTCTTTCAGGGCTGGAGAGATTGCTCAGTGGTTAGGAGCACCGACTGCTCTTACAGAGGACCCGGGTCCAATCCCTAACACCCACATGGTGGCTAAGAACTGTCTTTAACTCTAGTTTCAGGGGAATCCAACGCCCTTTTCTTATCTCCGAGGCATTGCACCACATGGGCGCACCAACCTACATGCAGACAGTGCACTCATACACATAAAAAATAATAAATAAAAAAAGTAAATTTGAAAAAAAGCTGTCTTAATATATTTACTAGCAGCTGGGGCTGATCACTACACAATTTGTTTGGCATCGCTCACTGGCTTCTGCAGATAGCAGACTGACACTATATTCATTACTATAAATAGTACATTAGTTTTCTGGGCTGATGGCTCCAGGTTATGGGTCACAGTTCTTCATTTTCATGGACTGCTGCTAGTCATCAGCTTGCACATCCAGTCTTTGACATTCTTCATTTGCAGGCCTGCAGATTACACAATCCAGTGCTCCCTTGTATCCAGAAAAGTCCACCATCAGGCCTCTACAGTTAGACTAGAAAACAGGAGAAAAGAAGGAATGCACAGATAAATTAGCAAGGAGATGGAGGAGACAATTTGCAGCTAACATAAAAGTTTAAAGAAGAGAGTCGTCACATTTGGACAATTCCCTGCTGCTTTGTTCTGCTATTACTCTTTGTCCAACTTTTTATACCCCGTACTTTTCTCCTGAGATGCAAAGTTCTCAAAATATGTTCCCCTGCTGACTTCTTCCTGGAGGAGGCCTTCTTCACATGGACTAAATTCAAAGCAATTTCTATTCATGAGATAAAAGCAGTTGCTAGTATTCCCAGAAACAACATGGAAAGGAAGTGGTCTTGGATTCTCGCAGCCCAAGAAGAGGCATCGGTTTTCTGCTGGATCCTTTGAAGTTTATATTTCATTTCACACTATCAAGTGAAGACCTTGTGCACCTAAACTAGAGGGATCAGTGCTCTGAACATCAAGAAACATGTTTTTTCTATTTCTCTCTCTTCCCCATCTCCCTTACCCACCTGTTGTGCCCTAGACCTTTTAGCTACCAGTGCCTTCTTTACATTCCTTTAGGTGGGTAGATGTGGCAAATCTATTTTTATTTACAGTGCTCTAACCAGTGTCCTTACAGACTGCTTTGCATTAAGTGTTAAGATTCTGAGAACAAGAGTTCAATTTCCCTTAATAGGATTTATTCATCTCCAATAAATATAATGACTCATGCTTAAACTCAGTCCTGCCAACCTTGTGCAGCCCAACTACCCTTTTTAATTGAAAGGTTTAGCTTTTTATCTCTTCCACTATAATGAAATCTATTGTGTTTGGGTTTTCCCAGGCACCTCATGAGAAAATTACTTTCATGGATTTCTAAAGTGTTATTGGTCCATAGACAACATGCTTTGCTCAGCAAAGCAATTAATAACATTAACTTGGCTACTTTGGAAAACAAAAGGTTGTCTCTTTTGTGTTCAGGTCATGATCCTAGTTAATGAACCCAAAGTAATTCTAATAGATAAGGAATTGTGTTGTCACAAAAATGGAGACCTGGAGTTGGGGGCCTTATAAGATTTACTGCTTCAGTTTCCTTTCTTTTAAATGGTGTGAGAAGAAGAATTTTATGTTGCAAGTGGAGATAATCTCTCTCTCTCTCTCTCTCTCTCTCTCTCTCTCTCTCCTTTTCTTCATTATATAAAACTGATTGTTACTTTTTCTGATTTTATGAACATCATTGTATACAGTTCAAATTCAGTTTCAATATCCCTGAAGCAAAGTATGTATTACATGTAGGATGGGAATGTCTTTAGTTATTTCTCCATCCTTTATGCTGCCTTAGAAATGAAGCGAGTAGATAGCAAAAGAGAAAACCAATTTCTCTTCAGCCTGATCAACTTCAGGGGAGCAATATTTCTTTGCTGATTTTTTCCATCACAGTAAACATATGTATCACAGATTCACCTTTAGGAAAATAGTAGATGACCTGAAGTGTCATAAATAATTTAAAGAAGCATTTGCATTCTGTGTGAAACAGGTTCTCAAGGTTCAAGGAAAGGGATGGTGCCCATGGGATAAAAGAACTTTTCATAAGCAAAGGCAATGGATTCTTGAGGGATCGCCATCTTGTTGACTCTAATTATTTTATAATATTGAACCTTCACTCAAGGATTGTACTGTTTGAAAATTGCAGTCTAAGCCTAGGAAATTTGAATTGCAAAAAAGAGGATTTCAAAGACAAGGTCTAGTCTGTGTGTGTGTGTGTGTGTGTGTGTGTGTTAGAAATATCTGGCTGTATACTGGTTGGATTCCAGTACTAAAGACACCTACTTTTATGGGATAGGAGAATTAGCCCATTAGTGAAGACTGCTTGCAGTCTTGAGGAAGACTGGAGTTTGTTCCCACTAACCATGTCAGGAAGCTCACAACCACCCATAACTCCAGCTCCAGGGGATCCAAGCCCTCTTCTTCCCTTCACAGGCGTCTGCAGCCACACACTCATACATATAGAGACACATACAGACACATAAGTAAAAATAAATCTAAAGAAATAATTTATTCTTTTTTTAAAATGTATATATTTTTAATTTTATTTATTTTTGTATGTGTAGGAATGTACTGTCTGCATGTAGGTTTGTGCACCCGTGTCGTGCAATGCTGCGGAGGTCAGAAGAGGGTCTCAGATTCCCCTGGAACTGGAGTTCTCCTGGAACTGGAGTTACAGACGGTTCTCAGCCGCCCTGTGGGTGCTGGGGATCGAACCCAGGTCCTCTGCAAGAGCAGTCAGCGCTCTTAACCGTTAGGCCATCTCTCCAGCCCAAGAAATAATTTAAAGATAATACAGATACCGTCCCTAAAACTGTCATCTTAAAATATCACACATTTAGTGCTGATGAGATGGCTACTCTTGCAGAGGACCGAAGTTCAGTTCCCGGCACCCACATGGCTGCTAGCAACCATTTGCAAAATGAATTTCTCTTCTGGCTTCCATGTCATTGCACAATATGAATGCACTTAAATGCATGCAGACCATCCATTCCTATGCATAAAAAACAACATTAAGCCCTTCGCCTCTGCAGCTGGTGGTGCCCGGCTCGGTGCCCTTGTGTCCTTGTGCGGGCGGGCCCTGAAGCACAGGAGCCCGGAAGTCGCTCTAGACGGGTAGATTTTCAGGTAGATTGACTCCTGGGTTGCTGGAAAAGGGTCTCAACTCTAAACCCTTGTAGGGGGTGGCTGTCTAGGGGGAGCCACCCTTCGCTTTTGCAGCCAGTCCCGGGTGGGTCTGGTTCAGTGCCGTTGTGTCTTTGTGTGGGCTCCTGAAGCACAGGAGCTCAGAAGTCACTCCAGACAGGTACAGAGCACGAGCTAAGTCAAGCATATCCCCCTCCCCCCAGGCAACTGGAATTCATGAGAGAGTAGCTAAGTGGACTTTTTTGGAGAACCTTCAGAACAGGAAGGGAAGAGTGACTTAGACTTCCAATATCCAATATATAAACAAAATTGAAAGCCTAAAACGTAGACAAGTTAATACTCCATAAACGAGGAGGAGGAAAGAAAAAAAAAAAAAACATCGGAAGGAGGCAAGCAAAACCAGCTGCTAACATAGTGAAAAGACATTTGTGATTTGAATCACAAAAGGGAAACCCACATGCCAGGGACACGAGGAAGGGACAACATGGGAAAGGTGCAGGATAATCCCACACCAGGCTCTACCAATCCTGTAGGAGATAGCTACAATGGGATCCCCCTGGAGGTGACCCAAGGAACAGATCTTAGAGTAATAATTGCAGACCTATGCAGAGAAATTAAAGAAAATAAAGAATTCAGAGAACTAAAGAGACAGAATGAAAAACTCAAGAAGGACCTAGAGGGATACAATGACAAACATCGGAAAGAACTAAAGGAACAGATTGATAAACTCCAGAAAGAACTAGAGGGAGAAAAAAACAAACTCCGAAAGGAAGTAGAAACACTGAAAAAGGAAGCCAACCAACGAAATAAGGAGCACCAAGAAGAGATTGAGAAGTTCAAAAAGGAAATGAAAATACTAAAGAAAACACAGGATGAAATGAAAAGGGAAATAGAACACTCATCCAATCAAGAAGAAAAGAAAGGAAAAAGCCTCAGAAGTAGAATGGAGGAAGCAGAACAAAGAATATCAGATGTGGAAGATAACACAGAGCAACAAAAAAGTTCAAATAAAGAATATGAATAATTTAAAAATACACAAAAGTGGAACAACCAGGAAATATGGGACACTATGAAAAGATCAAACCTCCACATCATAGGAATAGAGAAAGGAGAATAATCTCAAGAGAATAGTATTGATCAGATCTTCAACAGAATAATAGATGAAAATTTCCCCAAGCTAAAAATAGACAAACCCATACAAATACAAGAAGCACATAGGACTCCAAATAGACAAGATCAGAAAAGAAACTCCCCACGCCATATCATAGTTAAAATGCTAGATGGCCAAAACGAAGACAAAATTCTGAAGGCTACAAAAGAAAAACAAGTCACATACAAAGGGAAACCCATCAGAATTATAACTGACTTCTTGGTGCAAACCATGAAAGCAAGAAGAACATGGAGCAAAGCATTCCCAGTGTTAAAGAACTATGGATGCCAACCCAGAATACTTTACCCAGCAAAAATGTCGATTATAGTTGAAGGAGAGAGAAAAATCTTCCATGACATAAACAAGATGATAGAATACATGTCCAGAATACCAACTCTTCATAAAATACTTGAAGCAATTCAAAGGGCAGAAAAGAGAAGCAACAATCCTCAAACACCTAGGAAAAGAAACTAATAAAAACATAACTATAGGAGTAGAATCAGAGGCTAAAAGTCCAAATGGATAATAAGGTGAAAGGAAACAGCATCCATCTTTCAATTATAACCTTAAATATTAATGGGATAAACTCCCCAATCAAAAGGCATAGACTGGGAGAATGGATTAGGAAACAAAACCCATCTATATGCTGTCTACAAGAAATCCATCTCAGTTTCAAAGATAGGCACCAACATAAGGTGAAGGGATGGAAGAAAATATTCCAAGCAAATGGTACCAAAAAGAAAGCAGGTGTTGCTATTCTAATATCAGACAAAATAGACTTCGAAGCAAAAGAAATCAAAAGAGACAAAGAGGGCCATTACATCTTTATTAAAGGAACAATTGATGATGAAGATCTCACAATCATGAATATATACGCACCAAACATCGGTGCACAAAACTTTATAAAGACAATTCTTCAGGATCTCAAGGCACAGATTAACCCCAGCACACTAATAGTAGGGGACTTCAATACCCCACTAAGTCCTTTAGACAGATCAACAGGACAAAGGATAAACAGAGAGACATCTGAACTGAATGATACAATACACCAAATGGACCTCACAGACATCTATCGAATATTCCAACCAAACACCAGAGAATACACTTTCTACTCAGCACCCCATGGAACATTCTCCAAAATAGATCATATACTGGGACACAGGGAAAAACTCAACAAATACAAA